>CM065396.1:2245000-2555000 GCA_033060915.1 Euryodendron excelsum
AAATTCAATATTTTGACATGTCGCGGCTGTGTCATGTCCTGCCTTTTTTAAAAATCACCGTGTTGGCATGTTCGTATTGTGTTATGTCCATGTCGCTTATTCATGTCCATGCTTCTTAGGTCCTGGTGTTGCCCTGTTTATGTTTGTTATATAAATATGCATGTTACTTTACAATTGAGTATTGGTGATTCTTTCTTTGTTTTTATTATTTGCATACATGTTTGTATGTGAGGGAGTATGTCTTCGTGTGCCTGCCAAGGGACATGCACATGAACACATATTCCCTCAAACACAAACATGTATGTGCAAAATATTCTAAACCTCCTTTTATTTCACTATGATGTGATTTCAAGTTGTGTTCTCATGGTGAAGTTAGTTCCTATATTTAGATCACAGCAACCAAAAGAATAAGATGAAAAGGAGGAGAAGAATTCTTTTTTTTGGATAGATTTTGGATCGTTATTAATTAAGGGCAACTCTGGTATTGATGTCGGTTTAAAATGAGAATTTAGTTAGAATCAAGGTTGTATATGGAGTTAAATATTTGCATATAATGATGTTATTATGGTTATTATTGTTATTAAAGGGCTTAGTTGGAAAGAAAAGGTCATGGCATTATGGACAAAGATGACATGGGGTGTGAATAGGCGCCTAGACCCCTGCCATTGCTCTCTTTTTGCAAACTCTACAATGAGAGGGTATTTTAGACTTGTGTTATATTTATATATGTATGTATCACTATGCTAAGACTTTTAACTTGTTGCTGTATCTCTGCCGTGTATGTATCCTGTTTTTTGGAAGTCGACAAATCGTGTGTCCGTACCTATTTCCGGGTCTCTGCTTATTAGTTTACACCCATGCATGCCTATGTATTTATATTTGTAGATAACATTCATGTAGGTGTGTAAGTTGTGTTGGACCTGATACAGGTTCATTCGTTATCCAACCTTTAGTTGATCTGACCAACATCTAAACTGCCGAAAGTGGGTAGCATGCTGGTTGACTAATTTCCCAACCCAACCTGAACTTGGCTGAGCCTGCCCATTTACCACCTCAGCCTTACAATTCACGAATAAAACTGGATTAAAAAGGAGATCAGAAGGAAAATTGAAGACTGCTTCCTTATTCTCCCATCTGCTTTGTTCACAACAATGATAATTCTTTAATCTCACTATTGTTTGCATGATTGTGAACCATATTGAGAGAAAAGGCCAGGGTTGGGGGGGGGGGGGGGGGGTGGGGGTGGGGGGGTGGGTATCTTGTGCTATTATGGTATTTAAGCATACGTTTTTGTTATATATTTTTCAAATCATATTGATGAATATCTATATTTTTTCAGCTTGAAAAGTTGAGTGACAAACAGTGCCAGCCTGAATCACAGCTTAAGTTCATAATAGAGGCCTGGCTACAGGTAAATTAGTTTAACTGATTTGATTTGTGAGATATCATTTTCTCTGACTGCATAGATTGGGTTTGCAGATAGTTGAATGCAGGTGGGTGCTAAAATGGACATATGCTTATGGATATTATTTACCTGAGCATGAACATGCCAAGAGGCAATTCTTTGAGTACATGCAAGGTAAGCTGTCACGACCCCAGACCCACCTTGTGCGGATTAGGAATCATAACCAGCCAGTAGCTTAGCTACCCAAGGCTGAACTAAACCAAAAGACTGATCACGTACATTTGATATAATGCGGAAGCATGATATACTATTTTTGTAAACATAAAGCAAATACCTATGTTACTATCATAACATAGTTTTATTACACAAGCATAGTCTTGACACAAATTTAGAAAAATCTACTAGTTCAAACTTATTACAAATCAAAATATAACTCGAGTCTTCATGACATTCACACATAGGTAGCGTAGCCAACAACTTCTCAATCTTGGTTACCTGAAAATGTTTAAGAAAACATGAGCTACAAGCCCAGTGAATAATAGAATAATTGAAGCATCAAAATATACCACGGGCTTGATTTATATATGACATAAATACCATTTGTATAAGATCTTGAAACAAGTAAAAGAGATATCCATACACTAACATAAGCATACCTTTCAAAAGATGCTAATTTAGTTTTATACTTGCAAAAGCATCTAAATATCAACATTATATATATAATTCACAATTTACTCATGATCTCGGCTAAACGAAAATTCGTAACAAAACGTATGCACTAGTGATGCGTAACAAAACGACAAAAAGTCGTGAGGAACGTCTTCCTAATCATATCAAGCTTTCGGTTTATTTTAAGTCCCCCGATGTAGGACCTCCGAGTATGGCACAGATAGCTTTCAAATCTTATTCATTGTATACAAAATTTAATCCATGGATTTTCTTTATAGAAGAATACAAGGTTTAGTATCAAAATATAGTAACTATTTTTGAAGAGTAACATAGACATATTATCATTTGCTATGTAATGTTCAAATATAATTTGTAGAAAAAGAACATTTGCATTGAAAATATGTATGTTTTACTCCAAATACACCATTACTCACCTCAAATGCTTAATGCTTGAAATTCTTTCTCTAGATGTTAGAACTTGATCTTCAAGAGCAACTTCCTAACCTTCACTCTTCTCTCTTCACTATGCTTAGGTTTACTTGTATTCAAACCTTCTCATTTACATGTACTATTTATAGGATGAAGTAAAGGAAGTTGGTTTAGTACTTTATTAATTCTTTCTTCTCCACTAATTCACTAATTTAGTGGGCTAACTTTCATTATCATTTAGAGATGAAGATAATCATTCCACTTATCAAGTGAAGAAACTTTATTCTTCACCCATCTAAGTGGAGTAAAATTTTCATGATTAATTTGCTAAGTGCTGCCACCATCAAGTGGAGAAGCTTTCTTCTCCACTCATTTAAGTAGAGTAAAATTTTCATAATTATCTTGCTAAGTGCTGCCACCAACAAGTGGAGAAGCTTTATTCTCCACTCATCTAAGTGGAGTAACACTTTCATACTTAGCTTGCTAAGTGCTGTCACCATCAAGTGGAGAAACTTTATTCTCCACTCATCTAAGTGGAGTAACTTTCATGCTTAGCTTGCTAAGTGCTGCCACCATTTGCTCCCCTTTAGTTGTGTATAAATAGAGAAGTATAAACATGAAATCAATATATGCATAGAAGAGAATTATGGAGTGAGTGTAACTTAGTGAGTGAGTGTGAGGATTCTAGGGTGTTACATAAGCCATTTACTTTATTAAAAAGCAGACTTGCTAGTTTGTTTGCTTTGCTTGGAGATACTCATTTCTGTTGTCCTTCAGGTGAGGCTGAGTCTGGGTTGGAGCGCCTTCATCAATGTGCTGAGAAGGATCTACAAGTGTACCTCAATGCGGACGGTCAATCAAAAGACTTCAATGAGTTCTGCACAAAGTTGGCAGGACTAACGAGGTATTTCCAACTAAAATATTTCTTTAAGCTATAGTTTCCATCTGCATAATTTGACCAAATTGTGATCCTGAATAAACGACGTGACAATGGATTTACGTCAAGCAGATTGAGAATAATCCAACATTTTTCCTTCCAAAAAAAGTAGCAGTTTTTTGATACTTATTTAGTTCATTTTTAGAAGTGATTTGAACATATATTTTATATAGTCAATCTATAAAACAATTGCAGATTTCACTGTATTATCTTTAGATGGATTAGTGAACCGTGAAAATGGAATGCCAAGAGTTTCTTGAATGTGCTATGCACTGGGAGTACAATGCAGCTCATCACTGCTAGCCTTAATCCTGCCTTCTTGGAATCGGTTTTATTGATATTTTTCCAGTTAACTCTTTGTTAGCTATATGCTTTGTAAATCTAACGCAACCATGTTCTTTGTCATATATTTGATCCTGCTTTTTTTCATATTTATTTTTATTTTGGGCGCACTTCATCTAGACCCCCTGTGGTTTCAGATATCGACAATTGGACCCCCTGGATTTCTTAAATAGGCACCTACAACCCCTGTTGCTACCTCCCATTTGCTTCCATTAAATAATAATAGTATTTTTCACTTTTTAACCCAGAAAAGTTGTTCTTATTTCCACTGATATGTTGGGAAAACAATAAATATTGAAAAAATGGGTAGTCCAATTTGAGAAAATTAATAAAGGGTCAAAAATATTTCAAAAAATTAAGTTAACTTTGAAAAAATGAAAAAAAGTAAAAATAATATTAAAAACAAGTAGGGTAACATGAAAAAATTTTGGGAAAAAAAAAAATAGTGAAGTGAAAAATGATCAGTATAAACGAAGATAAGGAAACATTTCCCAATGTATCAATCACTTTTGTAATATTAGTAAAAAATATTTAGAACTTTTTTCAGTTAATGTAAAAAACATTTTTTTTTGGGTCCAAACCAGGGTAAAGTATTTATTTATTTTTTGGTTGCTCCAAACGACAATGAAAACATATAATTTACTTTTTATTCATATGGTTTTGGTTCAAGTTACTATGACGATATATTTTCTTCATTTTTTTGGATGAAGACAGGTATTGGCATATCTACAAGGTTACTCAAATGAGACTTGGGGTGTTACGGTTTTGAAACATAGAAAGTTGTGGACATTTGACCCTTCCCAAAAACCCACTTGCGGGAGCCCTATGCACAAGACTTTCTGGTCCAAACCACTATGTGAACATTTTTTTTTTTTTTTTTTGTGTCCAAACCAGTGTGAACATTATTGTTTTTTGGTCCAAAACAAGTGTGAAAATTAACTGTTGCACCGTGTAAACTAATGTGGTGATGTTAATTTTTATTTTGTATCTCAGGTTAAAACTAGGTGAACAAATGATTTTTTTTCTTTTTTAATTTTTGTGCAAACCAATGTGAGCATTATTTTTTATTTTTTTATTTTCATTTGTGGTCCAAAACAGTGTGAACAAAATAAAGTGGATAATTAAATGCATTTTTTAAAATTTATCTCTCTAAACATTTTTATTCCAGTTTCGTGTATAACCCTTTACAGAATGTTTGAGTATTATTCAAGCTTTTGAGAGAGAGTGTGAGGTTGTCAGAAAGGATAATAGGTAGTTATCTTATTTTAATTTTATCTAGGGCATATTAGTCTTTTTACATGGTCAACATCGTCAACTAACAGAACTGGTCTCGCAGAGCTGACCGCAGGGGGGTGTCTTTCTGACGGTATAAACCACTGGGTTGTAGGTGTGTATTTTCGAAACCAGGCGGGTCTAGTTGCCAATATCCGAAACCATTGGGGGCCTAGTTAAAATTCACCTTGTTGTTTAGGGTAATGTTTTGAAAACCGGACTGGACCGGCTGATTCAACTGGTTGAACTGTTGACCTGTCCTAGAAACGGTCCGGATCAACTTTCAAAACCATTCAAGATGAAATACCGGTGTATATTTCTCTCTATCCTTGTCTTTTTGTTTCGCTTACATGAGCTACTGGGATCTGAAACAGAAAAATGGAGTGTTATAATGTTTTATATGTATGTATACATACATACACTTCGTTGTATTAGGTGGTTCTTCGGTGAAGTGGGTTTTGGGACAAAATACAAAGGGTCACAAATTAACACCTGTCTATAAAAAGTAAAAGTGGTAGGCTATTGGGAAGAGAATGCATTCTAGGTTGTGATATGCTTTAATCTAAACACCTAGGAACTTACAGAACCCAATTAAAGTGGGTAGTGGTTAAATTTTGAATTACAGATTTAGTTTACAGGCTTTATTACAGATTTAATGTCTTATTTGGACTTTAATTTACAGGCTTTGTTAGCTATTGAATGATTGTTTAACATACTTCGAATGAAAAAATAGTTTCAATGCTTATTTTTACTTATTTATTTATAATTTAAAATGTTATGACATAATAATGACGTCACAATTTGACTCCGGTTGAACTGTTGAGCCACTGACCCATGACCTGGTGCTTTTTCTGGCTTGCTCAACGGTCTGGGTTTCAAAGCATTGGTTTGGGCCCTCTTATCTTTTGGCACCAACTTTGGATCAACTTTCCCTCGTATTTTCAGATGGTATCACTTCTGTATTCCAATGAATGCATCCATTCTTCATCTACCTGCCTTCCCATTGATTTCTATTTATTTATAGTTTTTTTGTTAATGATATACACCTCACTCAATTTCCTAGTGTTTAAGAGCCAAAGATACATTTCAGCCAAAGAGATTAAGAAAAAATGAGAAAAGGATCAGCCTTTTATTTTTGTATGCCAAACTGCTGTTGTGGAAGATGTAATGGTCTGTCATGCCTGTTACACTTCAGCTGTACCGATTAGGGGTTTTGTATTTGGCCATTACAATGATTTCACCGAATAATTAGTTTTGGAGGCTTTGGACACTATTACAATGTTTTCGCTGATGTTCCCTATATGAGTGCTCTGGTTGTCTGGAAACTTACTGCTGTATTCTGAGATTGTCTTTTGCTATTATCTTTGTTTTAATGAGATTTAATTTGTTTTTCCCTTTATAATCATCTGTTGGATGGGTTTTTCACCTCTTTTTTAATTGTGGGAAACATGCTCGGAAAATCAATAGATTTTTTCTTATTTGATAGCGTAACTTGAATAATTGCAGCGTGACTAGGAATTACTTCGAGAACCTGGTCCGAGCTTTAGAAAATGGTCTGTCAGATGTGGACTCTCATGGTGCATACAGCAGGACTACCAGCTCAAAGAGCTTGGGAGGTGGGAGCAGTAAGGGGAAAGGTAGTAGGGGCAAGGGAACTGCATCCAGATCGAGCAGTTCCACCAGAAACCCTGATGATTCAGGGCATTGGTCTTGTGAATACTGCACCTTTGCCAATGTAAAGTCAGCTATCATTTGCCAGATGTGCCAGCAGCGCCGTTGAGCCCCATTTCCCATATCAATCCCTTATGGAGAGAATTTGGTTTTGCCTCTCTCTCTCTCTCTCTCTCTCTCTCTCTATAACTGGCTCCAAAGATAGTCATTGGCAGGTACTCCAAGACTTGAATGCGATGACAAAGGAATGTGGATTGAAAAAAAGAAGAAAGAGGTTAGGAAGGAAAGGGAGAAAATATATTACCCTGTAACTTATTCTGTGTTCATTAGGAATTTGTACATAGTTGTTTCTGTCTCTGTTTTTAACCGTCAAGAATCCTGGCAAACACGTCGTGTATTTTTTATTGACCATGTCTTACTTTTACACCCACGTCTCACATCTTACATTTATTCCTTAATGACACCATAGAATTGGAAAATTCAATATATTTGTTTTAATTTTATTATGTCAGAACACATTGGCCCCTTGAATATGAAATTTTGTGGCTTTATGCATTTTCTGGGGTGAATTTGAGAGCCTTTATATGGGTGGAGCAAGCACCCACTTTTAATCTGATGAACTAACAAATCAAAGCAATGCCCATCCAATTGGACCAATTCTGAATCCTAAAAGAAATTAATCAAATGTCCAGTGATCCGATTTGATCCGTTCCTAGAAAGTGGGCGAGTGTGTAATAAATTAGATCAAGAAGGATTTGGGTCTACATCAATCCGTTAATGGTAAAGGGCAGGGCAAGGCAAAGCAAAGCACCAAAGAACAGCCAAAAATTGTTATTATCTGCTTCTTCGACTCTTTCGGTATAGCGCTTTACATACAGAACAAACAGATAAAGCACATGCTTTTGTTTTTGGTGTTTGCCGAGTAAAAAGGGTTGGGGGAAGGGGCTATGTTTTTTTGTTTGCTTGAGTAAAAAGGAAGGGGGGCGAACCAATGTGGTTACATGTTTGGGTGTGATTATAATAGTTCATACCTTGCTGGGTTTTTCGAAAAGGAGTGAGTGGTTGTCTCTCAACTACATTTTCCACTTACAGATTAATACACTCAAAAGGACTTCATGCTGGCTACAAATCTATTATTAGTACAAACAGCATCTTATTCAATTATTATGTAACCAATGATAATCTTATAAAGTAGATAAAGGCGATAAGTTTGTACGTATAGGTCAGAAAGACTGTTAATCCAGGTATGTCTTATTAGCTTAGGGGTCGTCTTTTTGTACAGTCTCGTACACTTATATGCATATATATAATTATGTGCTACGGAACTCTTTTAGTGTAACAGGACCTCTCAAGTCTCTTTGTATAATATAAGCTCTTAATAAATCAAGTTATCTATTGGCATTTGGTGACTATGTTCTGTGATTCCCATTGTGTATGGATCTTTCACATCAGAAATTTCACACCTAGAAATAAATAAATCCTCTTTTTAGTTAGGATTTGAGTGAATAGAGTTAGTGCCTTGATTTTGTTTTGGATGAAATGATTGACCTCAATTAGAACTCAGTTTCCTAGACTAAATGGGCATTATTATTATTTGACTCAGGAAACACATCTTTCTTGTTTTATGGTGACTCCTTTTTCTTCCTTGAATTGTCTTTTTCTCCTAATTTTTTAACAAGTAATGCTTTTAAAGTAGATTCTTTGAATGAAGTAGAGTATTTTGATGAGTCCAGTAAAGTTTCTATTACAAATCTTCCTATGCCTAATCCATATAAAGCTTTTACTAAATCCTCTCCATCCTCTGCTGCCAAAGTCATTCGCTAAGTCTTTTATTCTCCAAAACCTTCTTCTAACAAAAAATGTATTCAAGCCTTTAGATTTGATCACATTTAATTCTATCCTCGAAGCTAGAACAATTGTTCACACTTGCTCTTCATGAATTCTTTTCTCGGCAACAGCAAATGCAAGGATTTACTCATCTGTGTTTTGATGCTATTTGAATAGCTCTTGCCTTTCATGGAAGAAAAGGGTTATTTGTTGTTTCACAAATAGCTCTTATTGAATTCCAAGTTTCTAAAATTCCAGAATGTTTGTTTCGCAACAATGCAAACTACTTTGAATGTTAGTATAGTTCTCATAACCCGTTTCTCAACTTTAATATGCGTTTAGTACACCCCCATTTGCTATCTGCCTTAAAAGTCCAACTGGAAATAGGAGGTGCTGCATATGTTAATACAACTTGTGAAGCTAATCTCCACTATCAGAGATACTGATTGTACTTGTGAAATTATAATACTTTTAACTTGTATTTTGTTAGCCTTAGTTTAGGATTGTATATACGTTTTTAGGTAAATTTTAATATTAACTAAATCTGTTTTGCTTTATATAGGTTTTGAGCTTAAATGGGAGGACTTCTAACAAAATTTGGACATAGGTTTTAAGAAGCTGCTAAAGCTAGACAAAATTTGGACGTAGGTTCCAAATTTGAACAAAATTTAGAGTACAAGTTGCAGAAGCTGGAGTACAAGTTGCTAAAGCAGGCAGAGCTGAAACTTTAAAAGGCCATATCTCTTAAACTAGAAATGTTACCGAGATTCATAATATATCGATTTTATATAACTTTTCGAGATTTATGCATGCAGGGAGTTTGTTAGGCCACTGCACATCTGGACAGGTTCTCAAGGGTGTTTGGACGACCAGACACGGACTAAAATCCTTTTAGGGCAAGGATTGATGTCTTTTTAAGGGAGAAGGAGTCTTGATGATGCGGAATTAGTTAGAGAACTTTAGAACTACAAATTTTAGGTCTTTTTGAGAACTTTTTACATACAAGAACTGTCACGCCCCATAACTCGATCTATACTGATTTAGGGTACATGACCGGCCAGTAGTAAGACTACCTAAGACTGCATTACATAAACCGATTGAACATCAGTGCATAATCATTTAAAATGATACATAATTGTGGAAATAAAATTTTTATTGTTTAAAACATAACTTGTGTCATACATGGTAGAGTTGTGCCTAATTCAAAACATTATGTACATATGAGCTTATTTGAGGCCGCTACATTTATATCATTTATAATATTACAAAACATTAGGGCCTAGCCCAAATACACATAACATAACATAGGCCGGTGGGCCGTAGCTTAAAATTTACATATGGTCTCCTCCTAAGACCTTCTAGATTGGTTACATGAAAACATTTGAGAAAATATAAGCTAATACTTAGTGAATAACAATGATGTATGAGCATGAAAATACCATGAATTTGTTGGCCCAAGTAGGCAACCTGAGAGGGGGGGGTGAATTGGGTTTTATAGAATTTATATCAAGAATTGCAACTAAAAACCGTTTATGTATTTTAGCAACAATTAATTGAAGTATATATATCAAGCAAGTGAAGTATACATCAATACATATATTTATGCAAGCATGTATAGTGAGTAAATAAGCAAAACAGAGGCAGAAGAGAAGTGAACCAGATTTATAGAGGTTCGGCCAATTTTGCCTACGTCTTCTCTTCTTCGATCCTTTCGAAGGAATTCCACTATGTAATACTCCTTACACAGTTGCTAGTTTTGCCACAAGTGCCCAGCTCACTCTTACAAAAGCTTATTCCCAAACTTTCAAAACCCAAGAGATTTTGTCCAAGCTTCTCTCAAACTTACAAGTGTTTTTACCCAGGAACACTCAAACTTACAAGTTTACAAACTCACCCAAGTGAGAATGAATAAAGGTTATACAAAGGGTAACTCTCCTAGTGAGTATATGAACAAATACAACTCAATGGATAACCTTAAACACTCAGCAAAAGTATATGGCAGTGAGGTACAGGTGATTTTCAGCTTCAAGCATTTGATATGAATGATATAATTGCTCTTCTCTGCTGCTTTGAAGCTGTATGTATCTTGTATATATAGGTATGGATCGATTTTAGCCGTTGGAGAAGTATGGGAGAAGATTTGGTTGCATATTTGCCCATACCATCTGTTAGAAAACTAGCCGTTACTGTCTAGGGGTCGACTCTTTTTATAATGAGTCGACTCTTTTTGCATTTCAGCAGATTTTTTAAGTCACTGTCTAAATGAGTCAACTCTTTTGTCCCAGGAGTCGACTCTTTTAAGCTGTCTGCAGAATTTTTGTTCTTTGTTGCAATGAGTCGACTCTTTTTGGCCAGGAGTCGACTCTTTTGAGTCTCCAGCACAAATCCAAGGTTCTATTTGAATGAGTCGACTCTTTTTGCTTGAGAGGTCAACTTTTTTTACCAAAAACCATATTTTTACAACTTTTCTTCATTCTTTTCCAAAGCTTCCAATCTCTTCAAGGATCATTCAAATAACCTTTTTAAAGCATGCAAATGCTTCTTCAATGTTAGATGACTCCAAAAACATCTTCAATCCATTCAAGAAGAATTTTCTTCATTTTCATCACTTGTAGAGCTCTTCCATCATCATAGCTTCATCCATTGATTCAAGTCTTCTTCAAGATCTTCAAGAGAGCTTCCAAGAATCAAGAACTTCATTTCTTCAACTGATTTTCTAATATTCTTTGAACATCTTCATTTCTAGATTTCTTCTAGAATTCTTCAATCAATATAGCTTCTCCATGGACTTCAATAACTCTTCCAAGAAAGCTTTCCAAGTCTTGTGATTCCTTCCATGTCTTCAAGACATTTTCAAATCTTTCAAGAAAGCTTCTATGTTTCTGAGTTGGTTTCTTCCTCTTCCATTCTTGCAAGATATCTTCAAGTTCTCAAAGTCTTCAATCTTATCATGCTTTTCATTCTTTAATCAAATCTTTGTATCACAAATCCTCTATTATGATAGGCTTCAAGTTAAGATCTAATTAATAATTCATCTGCACACTAAGTAGAATTATTAGATCATTTAACCATGTTTTGTTATCATCAAAATCAAGGCATTGACTCAACAGAATTAATATTTATATCTAGTGTACCAACAATAGATAAACATTTATGCATATAAAGCATGAACTTAAAAAAGTGAAAGTATATGCTTAAAATTATAGATAGCATAAGCATCATATTGAAACATTCTATCGTTTCAAAGCATGGTATCGTAAAACAGAGATGCGATATATCTTTGTTCGTGATAAAGCATAACATGTCATAAGCATTTGAACATATCTTGGTTCTTGTTCTAAAAGCGTAAGTGTGCTACAATTCAACATATGAGCTAAGCTCTATATTAACCCTCTTAGGTCACACAAAGGCCTTTTAGGCCACAGGACGTCTCGCAACATGTTGATAGTTTATTTCATGTCTCCTACCGTAGGACTATCGGGCGAGTTTAAGGTCTTGCCACGAAAAGACCTCAAGCTGGCACCATACATTGGAAATCTTGCATCTCTTTCATGTAAACATTCTAGTCCATGGGTTTCGATTCAAAAGTATAAATTGCATGCATTTAAAAGTATGATATTTGTAATTGACTATAAACATTAATGCATTGAAATCATATAGAAAATATTGCATGAAATGTAACTGGACTTAAAATATTTGAAAAATAATAGGGTTTTACTCATGGCATATCACTACTCACCTTATCCTTGATGGTTGGTGCTAAACAAGGGTGTTTCTACGCATAGAGTACATAGAAGCATCAAACACAAGACCCCCAATGCAAAACATGAATCATAAAAGTTAAGGTTTAAAACATTGATCCCTCAACATTGTTTCATTCAATGCATCTCATTCTCATTAGAAAAATGATACTATATTCCAGGTCAATTTCACTTGAAAATAGGCTTAAAAACCTTTAATTTGATAGGCCATGGGTCAAAAATACATTTCGGATAAAGAAGTTATGTCCCATGGAAACTGGACTAAAATTCTCAAAAATAATATTGTTGACAGAAATTTTAGGTCAAATTTAAACTTCAAGATCTCACACTCTATAAGAAATTAGAGTACAAACTTTATATGGGTAGAAAGTTCTATGAGTTTACTTTTCAATACTTCAAACAGTGCAACAATTCGAGTTTTTTAAAGCAAGTTATGCCCATTTTACCAAACAATGTCAGAGCTGTGACCTGGGACCATGCTAGAGTGGGCTGGAGTGCGCTCTAGCATGCTCCAACCAAATTACTCCGCTCTCAGTCGGGCTTGATCTCGCTCGAGCGTGCTCCTTATGGCAGTAACGCACGAAAATGGGTTTTCTCACCCCAAACTCAACCAAACCTCTCCCAAACTTTTCCAATGCTTCTAGAGTTCAAAGATTGACCCAAAAAAACTACAATATTTCAAAATAGGATAAAATAAATAAGCCAATCAAAGGGATCTAGGATTTGAAATCTCAAACCCAACATGCACAAATTTGGGGGTTTTCAACCCCAACTCCTAATCCATTTATGGAAGTTTACAAACTCTCAAAATTCAACTAATTAGGACTCAAAGGACTTACCCAACACAATTACAACATACATACACAAGATTTGGAGTTCATACCTTTCTCTTTCAAGCTTTTCAAGCTCTAACAATGGCTTCCAAGCTTGTGTTGAGTTCTTCAACCTCTTCTCTTCTGTTCCTTCTTCTTCTTCTTCTTCTTCTTCTCCTCTTTCTCTTTTACAGGAGGTGTGTGCGTGTGTGTGTATTACGGGTGTGGGTAATTAGGAGATACAAATGGGAATTAATCCCATGTGTCTCACACTAAGAGCATATGTTACAACATACATTACCACTGGTCATCTAGACCCAAAGGCACATTAAAAATAATACAAAATTTAGTAAAATTCACATTAATTCAAATAATAGAGGTGCGAGATATTACATCCTTCCCCCCTTAAAGAAGTTTGGTCTCCAAACTTATACAAACCATCATTCGAACAAAAAAGGATAACATTCCTGAATCTTATCTTCGCATTCCCATGTAGGCTCCTCCTATGCGTGGTTTTGCCATAAAACTCACACCAATGGAATGACCTTGTTCTTAAGAACTTGGTCATGATGATCTAGAATCCTGATTGGTCTTTCAACGTAACTCAAGTCTTCGTTCACGGTCAAAGGATATTGATTAATCACGTGTGTCAGGTCATGAACATACATCCATAGCATTGCAACATGAAATATGTCATAAACTTGTGAAAGTTCCGATGAAAGAGCAATACGGTAAGCAACGGGTCCAACCTGTTCAAGAATTTCAAATGACCAAATGTACCTTGGACTAAGCTTTCCCTTCTTGCCGAAATGATTTATTCTCTTAGAAGGAGATACTTTCAAGAACACGTGGCTCCCTTCTTCAAACTCTAAGTCCTGTCTTCGCACGTTTGCATAACTCTTTTGGTAACTTTGAGTAGTTTGTAGTCATTGCTAAATTATCTTGATCTTATCGGTGGTCAGTTGCACAATCTCTGATCTAAGAATCTCTCTCTCCAACCTCGGCCTAACAAACTAGGAATCTACACTTCCTCTTGTAAAGAGCTTCATAAGGTGCCATCCCAATACTCGTATGGAAACTGTTGTTGTAAGTGAATTCCACTAATGAAAGATGATCCTCCCAACTTCCCTGAAAGTCGAGGACACATAACCACAACATGTCTTCTAAGGTCTGAATGGCCCTTTCTGATTGCCCATCGGTTTGTGGATGAAAGGCCTTGCTGAACTTCAATTCGGTACCTAAAGCCCTCGGCAAACTCTTCCAAAATTTTGACACAAATCTCAAGTCTTGATCTAACCCTATCGAAACTAGCATACCATGCAGTTGTATAATCTCCGTAATGTAGAGGGTCGAATACTTCGATAAAGAGTACGTAGTTTTCATTGGAAAGAAATGTGCAAACTTGGTGAGGCGATCAATAATAACCCTAATAACATCATAACCCCGCAGTGATCTTGGCAGTCTCAAGACGAAATCCATGGTGATATGCTCCCACTTCCATTTCGGTATCAGTAGAGGTTGCAGCAGTCTCGCCAGCCTTTGATGCTCTGCCTTAACTTGTTGACAATGTAGGCATCGTGTCATGAATTTGACTATCTCCCTCTTCATTCTTGGCCACTAAAATGTTTCCTTCAAATCTCGATACATCTTCGTGCCTCCTAAATGCGTAGTGAACTTTGTGTTATGAGCTTCATCCAAAACTCAACTCTTGACTTTGGTTATGTCTGGCACACATAAGCGGTCCTTGAACTTTAGAGCTCTATTCTCCAAGGTGAAGTTAGGCTTCGGTTTTGTTCCCAACTCTTTATAAATCTTTCACAAGTATGGATCTTTAAGTTGTTTTTGTTTTATAACCTCAATTAATGCTGGTTGGGTGATCATGACGATGAGTATCATATCAGTGCCTGGCGTGACAATCTCAATCTTTGCTCTCTCTAATTAGATGAACAAGGGTCGTTGTGATGTAACCAGGCATGCTAGGTTGGCGGCGGTCTTCTGGCTTAAGGCATCGAGCACAACATTAGCCTTGCCCGGATGGTACTAAATGAGACCGTCGTAGTCCTTGATAAACTCGAGCCATCTTCACTATCTCTTGTTTAACTTATTCCTTGTGAAAAGACACTTCACACTCTTGTGGTCGGTGATGATCTCATATGTGACTTCGTACAAATAGTGGCGCTAAATCTTCAAAGCAAACACCACAACCGCTAATTCAAGATCATGGGTCGGGTAGTTCTTCTCATGCGGTCTTAACTGTCTTGAGGCATATGCAATCACCTTGCCGTGCTGCATCAACACACATCTCAGTCCTCTATGCAAAGCGTTGCTATAGATGGAAAACCCGTCAGTCCCGAAAGGCAAGGCTAGAATTGGTGCGGACACTAATCAGTTTTTCAGTTCTTGGAAGCTTTGTTCCCTCTTCTCATTCCATTCAAATAGTGTGTTCTTCTGGGTAAGCTGTGTTAAAGGAATTGCAATCTTGGAGAAGTCTTTCACAAATCTTCGGTAATACCCAACTAAACCCATAAAACTTCAGACTTCAATCACATTCATTGGTCTTAGACAATCCACAATGGCTTCAGCCTTCGAAGGATCAACGAACACTCCATCCATGCTGATGATGTGTCCCAAAAATGCCACACTTGGTAGCCAGAATTCATACTTCTTTAATTTGGCATACAGCCTCCTGTCTCGCAGAGTTTGGAGGACCATTCCCAAGTGGTGCTCATGATCTGCAAGACTCTTAGAGTATTCCAAAATATAATTAATAAACATAATAACAAAATCATCAAGGAAGGGTTTGAAAACCCAATTCATCAAATCCATGAATGTAGCAGGTGCATTAGTAACTCTAAACGGCATAACTAGAAATTCATAGTGACCATATCTGGTTTGAAAAGCCGTCTTCTCCATCGCTAGCTTTGACCTTTAGTTGGTGATAACCTGACCTTAGGCCAATCTTCAAAAATACTTAGGCACCTTGAAGTTGATCTAATAAATCATCCACTCTTGGCAATGGGTACTTGTTTTTTATGGCAACATTGTTCAATTCCCGGTAGTCAATTCACAATCTCATGGTTCCTTATTTAGTTTTCACAAATAACATGGAAGCACCCCAAGTTGAGACACTAGGACAAATAAATTCATTTTCCAACAAGTCTTGGAGTTGAACCTTCAACTCTTTCAACTCTAGAGGGGATATACGGTAAGGAGCTTTGGAAATGGTTTTAGTATCTGGATTAAGATTAATATTAAACTTAATTTCCCTATCCACTAAGGAACTAGGTAACTTATTAGGGAAGACATTGAAAAATTTTCGGACAACATAGATATCTTCCAAGGATGGCAGGAAAACGTGTGTGTTAACAACGCTACGTAAGAATATACAATTCCCTTTTTAAATTAAACGACGTGCTTACACAGATGAAATGAGATAGGGTGGAGGCACTACATCAACTCCCTCGAATACAATCTCTAAATGGGCAAGAGAATGAAACATAACTCGTTTAAGTTCACAATCAATGATAGCATGTTGAGAGGACAACCAATCCATTCCTAAGATGACATCAAAGCGGTGCATTTCTAAAGGTATAAGATTTACAAACATAGGCACACAGTTAATAAGAACCTCACAAGAATTGTAAATCTTATCGCATAACATGGAATCCCCAGATGACAATGATACAGTCAAAACATAATTAAAAGGTACCGAAGATGTATGCAAGTATTGAGCAAAAAGGTATGAGACAAATGAATGTGTGGAACAAGAATCAATAAGAATGTGTGCAGGACGACCACAAAGAGGAAGTATACCTGACACTATAGAGTCGGTAGCTGGGGTGTTTCTCGGGGTAAGTGCGAAAGCTCGGCCTTGCCATGACTGATTTTTCCTTCTTTTAGCCGTAGACTGCTGAACCGAGGCGGACATTGATGCTCTAAATCCTTGTGCTCTACTCTTATTCGGACAATTGCTTACTTGGTGCCCAACGCGGCCACACCCATAACAAGCTCTGCTTCCTAAAAGACATGTGCCCCAATGCTTCTTTTGACAAGTAGGGCACGTCGATGCTTCATTGATCGTGTCGTCACTTCAGCCCCTCACGTTCCCTCGTGGTGTAGATGAATTCCTACCACAAAATCTTGAACTCTGTCTCTTTGAATTTTGTCCTCTATTTTGGTCACCTCTGGTTCTCTTCTTATGTTTCTCCTGATATTGAGCCGCTTTAGTAAATGCCCTCTTGGTAATCACAGCCTGTTGCACAACGTCTTGATGAGTCTCAAGTTGTAAGATGTCCATTTTGTTTCGAATGTTCCATCGTAATCCTACCTCAAACTTCCTTGCCTTGTGGTTCTCTGATGATACAATATAGGGGGCATCGTGACAATTCCATGAACTTGGATTGTACTCTGCTACTGTCATATCTTCTTGTATCAAGTTAAGGAACTCGGTGGTTTTTAGATCTTTGACAGTCTTGGGAAATATTTATCATTGAACACTTCTAAGAATCTAGGCCACAATCACTATGGCTCCGCTGCCTTCTTCAGCGTCCACCACCCTAGTGCGGTGCCTTCGAAGATAAAGATGGCAAAAATCATTTTTTGTTCGTCCGTGCAAGGCAGCACTTCGAACACCCTCTCGATTCTCAAAAGCCAAGACTCCGAGGCCATGGAATTGGGAGTCTCGTGAAAGGTCGGGGGCTTCAACTGTTGAAACTGTTTAATGGTGATACGGGCCATCGCTTCCACCCTTGGTACTTGAGCCACAGGCGGCTCTGGCATGTTGGAAGTATTACTATAAGCATATTGGGCCACTTGAACAAGCCTGGCCAAGATCTTCTCAATACGATCCATACGGTCTTCGGGCTTTCTAGCTTCTCTACGACCTCATCCTTTTGGTGGCAAGATTAACTCTACGCAATAAAACAAATAATCAAGCACACAATATATTACGATACCTAATACACCTTGGCACATCATTACACACGTAGCATACCCATATATATATGTAGCACGTACACAAGTCAACCTAGAATTCTATCTAGACATGACTCAATCTTACGGTGTTAACCTATAGCTCTGATACCATGCTGTCATGCCCCGTAACTCGGCCTATATGGATTTAGGGTACATGACCTACCAGTAGTAAGGCTACCTAAGGCCGCATTACATCAACCGGTTGAACACTTGTACATAATCATTTAAAATGATACATAATTGCAGAAGTAGAATTTTTATAGTTTAAAATATAACTTGTGTCATACATGGCAGAGTTGTGCCTAATTCAAAACATAATATACATATGGGCCTATTTAAGGCTACTACATTTATATCATTTATAATATTACAAAACATTAGGGTCCAGTCCAAATACACATAACATAACATAGGCCCATGGGCCGTAGCTCACAATTCACATATGGCGAATAAAATGTAAGCTAATGCTTAGTAAATAACAACGATGCACAAGTATGAAAATAATGCGGACTAGCATTTATATCTAATGTACAGACAATAGATAAACATTTATGCATATAGAGCATGAACTTGAAAAGATGAAAGCATGGGCTTGAAATCATAGATAACATAAGCATCATATTAAAACATTCTATTGTTTCAAAACATCGTATCGTAAAATAGAGATGTGACATATCTTTGTTTGTGATAAAGCATAACATAACTTGTTATAAGCATTTGAAAATATCTTGGTTCTTGTTCTAAAAGTATAAGTGTGCTACAACTCGACATATGAGCTAGGCTCTATAGTAACCCTCTTAGGTCACACAAAGGCTCTTTAGGCCAAGGGACATTTTGCAACATGTCGATAGTTTATTTCACGTCCCTTACCATAGGATTATCGGGCTAGTTTAAGGTCTTGCCACGAAAAGACCTTGAGTTGTCACCATTCTTGAAGGTATTTCATGATTTCTTTTTGTTAAATCTTTTTCTTGATTGAATCTCTTTGTAAATTCATATTGGATTCTTTCCGAATTAAGTGTTCTTGATCACATCTCTTTAAGTTTTCATGAAAGACACTTGTGGGGATTGCTTTGGGAATTTCTGATATGAATACTTAGAATCTATGTTCTTGTAATCCAAGATGAATTTACAATTGATTCTTTGAATTCCTAATCTATTCTTAGATTGATTCTTTAGAAATCAAGAGTTTTCGATCAAATTTTTTTGAGTTTCCATGCCACGTATCGGGGTTGCTTAAAGACTTTCTGATGTGAACCCTTTAAATTTATGTTTTCTAATCAATCAAGAATAGTCAAGATTTCACCATGGTACTTTTCTTGCTAGATCTTCTGGTTCAAGGGCACGAGCAGTTGTTGCTTGAACTGAGATAAAATGGATACTTTAAACAATTGTCAACTTTCCAATCAATTGAATCATTCCCTGCCAAGGCTTTTTGTTATTAACAATCTTTTGATTTCTTTTATTTTAGTCAGTTAACCATTCTTTGCCCTAAATTACTTTCTTTTTATTTTGTTTGAGTGTCTCCCTGGGGTTTTTGAACCAAAGTAAGTTTTTCTGGATGTGCTGACCCTCTTCCCTGTGGATCGATCTTGAACTTTATCGAGTTATTACTGCATCACGATCGTGCACTTGTAGTTTATCACATGGTTCTAGAGTGATCAATTTTTGGCACCGTTGCTTGGGAAGCTTTGGCAATTGGCGTTAGTGGACGAACTAGGAGATTTAATTCTAACAGAAGCACTTTACCATCATTCTACAACCACGAGGAGGCTCAATAGCTCGCTTGAGTAACTTCATTCCATCCTTTATTTTTGAGCAAATTTTTTATTTTTTTTAGTTGGGTTGGAGTGGTGCTATTTGATAATTAGTGGTATATTTTGCGGAGATTTGGAAGATAGATTGGTTTGAAATTGTCAAAATCATGGTTTGTTATGTGGAGATTTGAAGGTTGAATTAGGATTATTTATGGATAATTATTTGAGAATGCATGGTATAAGGGATGAGCCTGCAATCCCTCATCAATCTCTTAAAGATTACAGAAATGTAGCTGAGAGGGATGCATTGCAACTCCTTATCGATCACTTAGAGACTACATAAATGTTGCTAATTCCAACCCCCATTCATACATGGTACAACCACTAAACCCTAATCCACCTATCTACCATCCGGGGTGACGCTATCAAGCTCTATCCTAATACTATGAACTATCACCAAAATATTACCATGCACCACATCCTCCTCCACCCTATCAACCTCCCGTAGAGAGCCTAGAGGACATACTTTCACAATTCGTGCAATATCAAACAAGTGTGTACTCTAGATTTGATGAAGCTCTAGAACAATAATGGGAGAGATATTGAGAACGCCAAGAGAGGACTCTTGATGAAATAAATAGTCAATTGGCTCTTTTAACACAAATCTTGGTTGTTCAAAGGAATGATGAGTTTTCACCCTAACCATAACCCACCCTTAAATATCAAGAACAAGAGGCCAAAACTAACTTAAACTCTCCTCACCATAATGGCCAACACTAAGCAATCACAAACCTTGGGAGTGAGACAATCATAGAAGAAATCAGTCTTCCCAAGATGTTTGAACTAAGGAAAAAAGTTCCTAGGGTGGATGAGGATGAGGATAAGGATAAAGAAGAGGTAATTGTCTGTCCCAAGGTGTTTGAACTAAGGGAAGCAGTGCCTAAAGAAGAGGTAAGGGAGGAAGGGACAGTCGAGAGTGAAAGAGAGGAAGAGAAAGTTGAAAGGTTTAAATATAATGATCAAACATTGATATCCCATACTTCTATCCATCATAGATTGGGCCTTACCATCACTATCATGCAAGATACTCTTTTAATTCTTTATTCCTTCAAAACTTGCATGATTTCTTTGCACGATTTTGGGTTCAATAGTATTCGTACACATGCATATTCTTTTATGTTGAACTCATTATTAATGATGAATGGCTCATTATTAATGGTGAATGGTAGGCAACTACATGTAAGCAAGCATCCACGAAGTGGTGTGAAGTGATCTCTGCCTAACTATATATTTTGTATATTAGTTTACATTAGTGTATGTTATTTGTATATTATTAGATTTTTCTTTTTGGGTGTTTTCACTATTTTTTGCAAGTTTCTTAGTTTTAGAAGATTTTTCTTCTTTTGTTATAACTTCTACACCTTACTTTCTTGAGCTTTGTTATTATATTTGTCACATTGAGGACACTATTTCATTTAGGTTGGACAGGGTGTAAGGTCGTCACTTTAGGTTAGTTTTTGGTTTTGAAATTTTTTTAGAAAAAACCATAAAAATTGGAAAATTTTAATAATTTTTTTTAAAATTAATTAATTTCATTCCCTGTATTTCTTTGGTTAAATGTTCCAATTATTCAATGATTAGAAGGAAGAGATTTTTAGCATGTGATTTGGATGCTTTGATTTAGTAAGAAGTAGTTTCTTATTCTATTGTGTTGCTAAGATATTACATGATTGTTTAAAACTCATCTTTACACGTTCACAATAGTCATGTATATATGAAGTTTAGTTGAATAGTGTATATGATTTGAATTCTTGAATAATTTAGTAGAAACCTGTGACCCTTTGTGAGGTTTTGAGCGATTATTTTCTTTGGAGCATTAAATGCATTTTTCCTTTTAGAAGATTATCATTTAGGTTGTTTTGATAAATAGTCTCCTTATTTTTGTTTTGTTTATTGCTAAGATTATGAAGTAATTGTTATATTTTTATTCCCTTTAGTTCATGAAGTAGAAGAATCACATGAATCCTAAGAGATAATTTTAGGCCATTTTCATGTATTCGAGCCACATATTTTATTGTCTATATATTTTCCCTTTGAAGCCAAATTGAGCCAGAAAGTTAGTTATTCTTTTGATTGGTAAAATATACCCCTTTATGTTCAGAAATATTGAGAGATGGAAGGGGTGTATTATTATTGGCTTATTTCTCTTGAAAGAAAAAAGAAAAAAGAAAAAAAAAAGGCAAGAAAGAAAAAGAGAATGAGATTATTATTTTTGAATCATTGCGTAGTTGTTCTCTTGAAAAAAAAATCATGAGCAAGCGAATCAAGAAAATCAAGAGAAGAAAATAAGGGAGAAAGGAAAAAGGAAAAAAAAAGAGTTGATGCAAAGAAAAGAAAGAAAAAAAAAAAGGAAAGAAGAAACAAAGAAATTGGGGATGTACCATCTCTCGAGATGTATTTCTATCTCTATACCATTCTTTTGTCAATTCTTCATCCCATGGCAAAGTTACAACTTAAAGAAAGTCATATTTGATCTTAGGATGATTGTGATTCGTATATAGAAGTGAATGAAGTGGATGATTGATATGATAATTATATTGTTTTCTTGGTGATAACATTCTTTTCATGAGACTATGCTAAGTTCTTTATTGTTGTTGAATGCGGTTTTTCATAATGATGAGTATATGTGAGATGTTTTGCTTTGTATATCATTACTTTAATTCACATATAGTATAGAGGGATTTACACCTAGTTCTTGACTGTTTGATTTGTTGGGTGTAAAATTTGTGAGATTTAAGTCAAAATTTACCTCCGAGAGAATTTGGGTTACTTACACTTGGATACTAGATGCTATATCTATGTTAGCTATTCACACACAATGAGTTTTGAACATGATTGGAATAATTTTGGTATGTGTAATAATTTTTTAAACAAATTTGAGCTAAATTGAAGTGTTTCAATATATTGCCAAAGGTTCTAACTCTTTTGCATTGATAGAAGGATCATAGCATTCATATATGTGTTTTAATGGAGGAAATGGATGATTTTAATTGATATTTGTGGGTATTATCATTGCAAGTGCTCACGAGACACTACTCGTCCACTAGAGGGAACATAGGGGTTTAAAAACTTGATGCATATACCAAAGGAATTCGTGACTCCTACGAAAATGGAGATTATCTTTTTGGTTTTAAGTATTTTGCTAGGGAATAGCAAAAGGTTAGTTGAGGGGTATGACTTTACTTCAAAAGTACAATTATAACACTTTAACTTGTGTTTTGTTAACCTTAGTTTAGGATTGTGTATACCCTTTTAGGTAGATTTTAATATTAACTAAGTTTGTTTTGCTTTATATCTGTTTTAAGCATAAGTTGGAGGATTTCAGATAAAATTTGGACATAAGTTTCAAGAAGATGTTGTCAGAGTACAAACTACTGAAGGTGGACTACAAACTATTGAAGTACGTCAAAAGGTCATATCTCTTAAACCAGAAATGCGACCAAGGTCCATAATATATTGGTTTCATATAACTTTTCAAGTTTTACGCATCCTGGGAGTTGGTTAGGCCACTGCCCGCCCAAATAGGTTATCAAGGGCGTCCGTACGGCCAAAAGCGGACCAAAATCCTTCTAGGGCAAATATTGATGTCTTTTTAAGGGAGAAGGAGTCCTAATGATAGGAGTTAATTAGAGAAATTTAGAACTACAAATTTTAGGTCTTTTTGAGAGCTTTTTATATACAAGAACTTTAAATTATAATTAATTCAAGTTTTATATTGAAGATTTCATGTTTTTTCAATTACTACAAGCTTTCAAGTTCAATTTATTGCTTTCTTTAAAGATGCTTTCTAGTAGCTAGATTTTTTTCTTGGCAAGGGGTGTGAAGATTGATAGAAGTTGATGGTTTCTTAAAGGTATTTCATGGTTTCTTTTTGTTAAATTTTTTTCTTGATTGAATCTCTTTGTCAATTCAAATTGGATTATTTTGAAATTAAGTATTCTTGATCACATCTCTTTGAGTTTTCTTGGGAGACCCTTATGGAGATTGCTTTGGAAATTTCTGATATGAATACTTAGAATCTATATTCTTGTAGTCCAAGATGAATTTACAATTGATTATTTGAATTCCTAATCTATTCTTGGATTGATTCTTTAGAAATCAAGAGTGTTTTATCAAATCTTTTTGAGTCTCCATGCCACGTATGGGAAAGCTTAAAGACTTTTTGATGTGAACCCTAATCAATCAAGAATAGTCAAGATTTCACCATGGTACTTTTCTTGCTAAATCTTTCGATTTAAGGGCACGAGCGTTTGTTGCTTGAACTAAAATAAAAAAGATACATTTAGAAATTGTCAACTTTCTAATCAATTGAATCATTCCTTGCCAAGGCTTTTTATTGCCAACAATCTTTTGATTTCTCTTGTTTTAGTCAGTTAACCATTCTTTACTCCAAACTACTTTCTTTTTATTTTATTGGAGTGTTTCCCTTGGGTTTATGAACCAAGGTAAGTCTTTCTGGATGCACTGACCCTCTTCTCTGTGGATTGACCTCGAACTTCATTGAGTTATTGCATCGCGGCTGGACACTTGCGGTTTATCGCACGCTTTTGTAGCGATCAAATATCTTCAAAAATAGTTCTCTAGGTCTGATCTTTTGAAACTCCTGCAAGATACTTCAAATACCAATTATGAGAAAACTCATCAGAGTTCCCGACCTTTGTAATCTTTAGACCCTACTTTCCATTGCAAATTTGATGGCACAATTTTTTCTAGAAACAAGAGTCAATTTCTATTGTCTTCTCTAGTAAACTTAATCTTCTTGAAGATATAGTGCCTATTTTTATTTAATCTTTTAATTCTCCATGCAATCATGTTTATGAATCCAGTCTTAATGGTCATTGCTTCTTTGATGTATGTAAAAGTGATGATTGCTAAAATCTTCAGTAGATTGAGTTGTCTAAGGAAAAACCTCTCTTCAAGAAAAAAAACAGCCCTCACAAACAACTTTTACAAGAGCAATATAAAAGCACAAAATTCGAAAGTTAGTTTATTGGGTGAACCATTTGAAAATTTTGGTTCTTATATTCGGTATTCTGGAAAATAGTCTTCTCGTACCAAGCTGGCCAAAACTCTTGCATCTTTCTCACAACCTCCTCCTTTACATATACCCTCCCAAGCCTTATTATATGTTTTAATCTGATAATTTTCCTTCTCTAGACTTTAGAAACCATTAGAAACATACAGAGCATGCCTCTAGAAAATTCCTAACTCTACTTCTAAAACTCCATGTGCGAGCACCAAACTATCACATCTGTAAAAGCAATATTAAATTGGCAAGCTGACAATGTTGTTGCCCAAAATAAGAAGTTAAAACATTACTGGTTCACAAGTATACTTATTTCACAAATTGGATATCAAAATTTTCATTTATTGATGCCACAATTTCCCAACTTCACCAAATATTTGTGGACGGTTATTTAAGAATTGTTGCAGATGGCTTATTCTAGTTCCACCTTCATAGTTGTTTTTTACTCAAAAAGATGTTTAGATGAAAGCTCTAAAAGCTTAGCTTCATGCTTCCAACAACAAAGACCTACCTGATTTCCTCTCTCCACTGTCTCTGTAGGTCACACCTTTATCCACAGTTTCTTAGCCTTTAGCCCCTTGGTGCACAATGAATTCCTTGGTGCATGGGATCATTACACTTCTCAAGCTAGAGAGGAATAAAAGTAGTCCTTTCATCTCATTAAATGTCATTAGACAGCATTTCCTCGTTGAAATGGATATCTTCCTTCTCTAAAATGCTTTAATTTCGGCAAAAACAAATGTTCCTCCAATCATAAATGTTAAGATGGACAAATTGGATTTCTCAATGGTAATTTGATGTCAAACATATCAAAGGGAAAAGCAATTTTCTTCCTAACTTTCTGTCCAGATCTAAACCTCCAATGTCTCTAATTTTCATGTCGTCTATGTACTTGAACCCAAAAATCTTCTTATCTATCTCCAAACTTAGATTCTTGACTTGCCATTGTATCTAGAAGTATAACCCAATTTTTTGTTTTTCTCATTTTATATATATATATATATATAGATATGGCCTTGAACATGGTCCACTTCTCAATTTCCCTTTCCATCATGATTATCCTTTTTCGTCTATCCTTGAGGTTAATTCTAAGTTTTTATTTTTTTTTCCAAAGAAACTTTTCCTTTGCTACGATGTCTTACATATTTGTATGATATTACAATTGTTCTTAAGATAGAGCCTTTTCTCAAAGATTTTGGCTCAATGTCTACTCTGCAATAGCTAGACAATGTATCTCCATTTGTTTAATTAGTTACTTCATTTTAGAGATATTCTACTTTGGCAATCCCATCTTTGAGGAATACTTTCTAGATAAAAGCTTTTCCTTCTCTCTTTTTTGAATGGAATTTTTCCATGAACCAAATGGCATAAGAATAGTGAAAACATATTATTGTTTTTGAGATACATGATGCTCCACCACTACTACTCCGTCCCAAATAGACAAATACGAATACATTTCCAAGGCTTGCAGCCAATTAATTAAGTGATTTTTTTAATACAAACACAAACTACTAACACTTTTATCAGTTTCTGGTGTGATGATAACACCAAATCCATCATTGTTTTGTCCCTGTGCAAAAAAAGAAATATATATATATATATATATAGATGGCAAAACAGAACAAGAAAATAGAAAGAATCCAAGCTCTAGGACAATTGATAATTGCTTAGAATTGTGTTATATATGCATTTGAGAAGGCACTATTGCATTTCTTTTAGCATTTATTTTTATAGTAACACGTGAATGTGTGAGTTCTTTCACCGTGGCTTGATACATGATTCTCATGATTAAAACTCACACATTCACGTGTTAAGTACTCCAACTTGCTTTTTACGTGTTGGAGTACTTAAAAAGCAATTTCTAAACTTTTCAGGTGTTAAAGAGTCAACACCAAGTTAGATGGAGTCAACGCTAAACTTCAAAGACTCATAAATTTGTCAAACAGAACTTTGGAGTCGTCGCCAAAGTGAGATGGAGTCAACACCACTTCAAAGGCTAATGTTTTTATCAGAAAACAAAAGTTTTGACACATTTATATAGAGTGTCAAAACTCACATAAATAACAAATATAGAAAAAATCTGGGGAAGAGAATTTGAGGCCAAAAGTAAGCTGCAATGTGATGAGAATTTGGAAACCTAGATTTTTGTGCTTTTTCTTTCCTATTTTGTTACGATTTCATTCCTCTTTGGGATTCTTCCTAGGGTATAAATAGCCGAGAGGGGCCACGAACTAGGGATCATCATTCTTCCATTCATCTATCTTTGTTCTTCTAGAGTTTTTATACTGTAATGGCTTACTAAGCTCCTAGCTACGGTTTGGTGTAAAATTTTTAATAGAGAAATTGTATTTGTTCTTTGATCCTTCGATGGTTCTCAATATATAGTCTTTTGAATTGACTGTTTCAAACATTTAGAACAGTTTTTATTATGAAAAATTCATTGACTCATTGTTAACTTCTGATAAAATGTATTATTGAAATTCCTTTTGAATTATATAACTATAATTGCAAAGATTTGATCAATCAAGCATAAGATTAATCTTTAGATGGTATTTTTCATAAAATCACTGCTCTATTTTCTGATTGAGATATAAACAAAAGTATCAATAATAAATATGGAACCCCAATGCCTTAGCATTCACCTCATAGTTTTTTCCAAACAATTTTTTGTTGTTTCAACCTTATTCTTATTTGCTCATGTTAGTTGTGCTGTTTCTCCTTTATAATCCTTGTGTGTTCAGTGTTTGCTATAATTGAAAACAAACAAACAGAATCTGAAACTCCAACTGAATACTTATATTTAAATCCAGAATATATACAAGATGAAAGATTATTCAATTCTACAAAGAATCATGAATAATCTAAGAAGAAATATAAAGAGGAACTGTACTGCAGAACTGAAGAGTGCAAAGAATAAGAAGACAAGTTTTGATCAACTCCAGTATGTGACACTTTCTTTTTAAGACAGATTTGCCCCCCACACTTGGTGCTGATGGGAAGAATGGGTGCCTAATTCCTAGGTTAAAATGATCAACAACACAGAGAAGAAGCACTTCAATATTTGTGCCCGACGAATGCAAATTATATCAAAACTCTCTCAATGCAGCGAAACTTCTAGGGAAACAAATGTATGAATGCACGGAATGCTACTCCATTTATAGACCACTGGTGTTTGTTTGAGACACTAGTTTGAAGAGACACCAGTCTACCAAATGCGGCTTTACCGGAATTGAAAAGGCACCAGCCAATTGGATGGTCACATTCTCCTCCGAAGAGGCACCAACCAACGGTCATGTCCAACAGTAAGAAATAATTTAAATTTGAATTTAAAATTTAAATAAATTTGACCCAAAAAGAATAAACTAGACCGGGCTTTGTCCCACTCCCATATGCGTGCCTGAGCCTGGCCAAGTTAGGTGCGGTGCGGGCGGGCGGGCGGGCGGCAACATGCATGCGCGTGTGGTGGACTCATGAGTTGGGTAGGTCCTCTCCCATCCACAAAATTGGGGTGCCGCTTGGAGCCTAAACCTTACACCAAGGCAAACCTTTATAAACCCTTCGATGGTTTCATAGCAAACCAATGTGGGATGAGCTCCCTTCACCCAAGTAAACCAATGTTCATGTTAGTCACTTTGAGAGCCAATAACTCATTCAATCCTTAATGGATTTGAGCAAGTAATAGCTTGTAATTAATCTCCTCATAGAGGCTAATTCAAAACCCCTTGGACTCACATCAAAAACTTTGTGGGTCTCACATTTATAGTGGCTCAAACAATGTGAAAACTTTACAATTTTCTAATAATCCCCCACATGAATGAGATAGGTTGATATGTATGCAAATGGAAATGATGACATGACAAAGAGAGTAATAGTGGAAGGTTACTGCATCGAGATATGTGGCTTTTGGCTTTGAACCATCTCTAGTGAAATACTATAAGGTTTAGTAGCTAACCAGTGAACAAGATATCTTGAACTGTTTGGCCATTTGTATAAACCAAGACAACAGCACCCACACAGTTCCTTTCCAAACACAATTTGGTTTTCACGATTTTGTTCATTTTGGCCCTGAACCATGCCTAGTAGTTTCATAAGTGGCTTAGAGAATTTAGCCTTAACAATTCTCACAGAAGTGGCCTATTCACACTCATATAGGTGATTTCTTATTAAGAGTATTCTGTTATACTCTATTTGAATTTTCAAGATATAAGAATCATTAAAAGCTTAGCGTATCATAACATGCATTGCAGGTTATCACTATTTCATCATAGGAATGGACAGTAGAATGAGTTCCTCAGTAATTTGTCCTAAGTAACACACAATTTGGTTATCCCGTTAAACCTAGATCTTGGGATCTCCAGTCAGCTAGGTTGGGTTGCCATTATGGTAACTTATAATTCATAGGCTTTAGGCCTATAACCCTCGATGAAGACTTTACTTGATCTTTCGTCAAGCCTTTCATAAATGGATCTGCGATATTATCCTTTGACATGATATAATTAATCGATATAATTCCATTTGAAAGCAATTGCTTCACAGTATTGTGTCGACGGAGTATATGTCGTGACTTGCCATTATAAATATGATTATGTGCTCTTCCTATTGCTGATTGACTATCCAAATAGCTAACATAAGTTTTCGCCACACAAGAATATCCTACAAGAAGTTATGAAGCCACTTAGCTTCTTCTCCCGCTTTATCTAAAGCAATAAAGTCATATTCTATTGTGGATCTGGCTATGCAAGTTTGTTTAGAGGATTTCCAATAAATAGCTGCACCTCCAAGTGTAAAGACATATTCACTTGTGGATTTTGAATCATTAGTATCAGATATCCAATTTGTATCTGTGTACCCTTCAAGTATAGTTGGATATCTGGTGTAGTGCAGTCCACAGTTTAAAGTGTATCTCAAATATCTGAGTACCCTAACTATAGCCTTCCAGTGGTCTGACCCTGGGTTACTTCTATATCTACTCAATTTTCTAACTGAATAAGTAATATCTAGTCGAGTGCAATTTATGATATACATTAAACTGCCTATTATTGTAGAGTACTTTAATTGAGATACATAATTTCATTGTTCTTAGTGAGATGAAGATTCACATCTATATATGTTCTTGCTAAATTACTATCTGAGTTATTAAATTTATTGAGTACCTTCTTGATATGATGAGTTTGTGATAATGCATATCCGTCAAATGTCTTGGTAATTTTAATACCAAGTATCACATCTGCAATGCTGAGATCTTTCTTGTCAAACTTACTATTCAACATTTTCTTTGTAGCTTTAATGAAATCATTATTGCTACCTATTATAATTATATCATTCATATAAAGACAAACAATGATATGACCATTTGAAGTGTCTTTCACATAGACACGTTTGTCACATTCATTAATGTTGAATCCATTTGACATCATAGCATTATCAAATTTCTCATGCCATTGTTTAGGTACTTGCTTTAGTCAATATAAAGACTTAACAAGTCTGCATACCTTTTTCTCTTTTTCAAGGACTACAAACTCTTTAGGTTGGTCCATATAAATTTCCTCATTTAAGTCACCATTTAAGAATGTTGTCTTAATATCCATTTGATGGATCTCTAGATTATGCAACGCCGTAAAAGCAATTACCATACGAATGAATGTTATTCGTGTTACAGGTGAATACGTATCAAAGTAATCCCCTCATTCGGTTTGCCTGTAACCTTCGACTATAAGTCTGGCCTTTTATTTATCAATTGATCCATCAGCTTTCATCTTCCTCTTCAAATTCCACTTATACCCTAAATGTTTATTACCAGGTGAAAGATTCATTAGTTTCCAAGTGTGATTCTGTAAGATGGATTCAACTTCACTGTTAATAGTCTCTTTCCATAAAAGAGCTTCCGGAGAGGACATCGCTTCTTTGAAACTTTGAGATTTATTTTCTAATAAAAATGTTAGGAAGTCAGGATCGAAAGACTTTGGAGTTTTTGCTCTTTTACTACGTCTAGGTTCATTCTCATTTCCTTTATCCACAGACCCATGCTCTTGGTCTACTACTGAAACATAAGTTCTTTTAAGAGAACTAGATTCTTGTGCAAGCTTACAAGGAAATTCATTCTCGAAGAATGACGCATTCCTAGACTCCAAAATGGTGTTAACATGTATATCAGAAATTTTAGACTTACAAACAAGAAACCGGTATGCACTACTATTTTTAGCATAACCTATGAAAGTACAATAAACTATTTTAGGTCCTATTTTAACTTTTTTAGGTATAGGAATTGCCACCTTAGCTAAACACCCCCACACTTTTAAGAATTTATAAGAAGGTGCTCGACCTTTCTATAATTCATAAGGTGTTTTACTAAGTTTCTTGTGGGGTATTTTGTTAAGAACATAATTTGTAGAAAGCAATACTTTTCCCACAAATTCTGAGGTAGCCCAGAACTTATCAACATAACATTCATCATCTCTTTAAGAGTCCGATTCTTACGTTCAGCAATCTCGTTTTGCTGTGGTGCATAAGGTGCAGTAGTTTGGTAAATAATACCATGTTCAGAATAGAGCTGAGCAAATGGTGCTTCATATTCACCACCTCTATCACAACACGTTAATCTTCTTACTAAGTTGATTCTCAACCTCTTTTTTGTAATGTACACACATTTCTAATGTTTCATCCTTCTAAGCAAGTACACATGACAATATCGAGTGCAATCATTAATGAAAGTTATAAAATACTTTTTACCTCCTCTAGTTTCAATAAATTTCAAGTCACAAACATCACTATGAATTAGTTCTAAAGGTTCAGTAATTCTTTCAATTGAATGAAACAGAGTTCTAGTCAATTTCGCTTCTACACATCTCTCACATTTATAATTGGCATTAATATCAAATTTAGGCAATAAATTTAAATTAATTAATTTACGTAAAGTATCATAATTAACATGTCCTAATCTACCATGCCAAACATTTGAGGACTCAAGAATATAGGCAGAAGATATGTTCTTATTATTAATATTAGAAACAACAGTCATTACATTCATCTTAAAAAGCCCTTTGCACAAATACCCTTTTCCCGCATACATCCCACCCTTAGTCAGTGTAAACTTGTCACTCTCAAACACCAACTTAAAGTCCTTCTTACTTAATAATGATCCATATACAAGATTTTTGCCAATGTCTGGAACATGAAACACATCATTGAGAGTAAGCTCTTTTTCAAAAGTCATGTTTAACACGATCTTTCCTTGACCTTCGACTTTGGAAGTCGCAGAGTTTCCCATGTAAAATTGTTCTCCATCCACCATTTTATAAGATGAGAACATCCACTTATTGGAACAAATATAATGAGCAGCCCCAGTGTCCACCCACCATTCTTTTGTATTGCCAACCAAGTTACTTTAGAAACCGCGGTAGAAATATTCAACTCTTCAACATTAGCACAAAGATTTTCTACTTTAGTCACATTGGCTTGTGTTGATTTCTTCTTCTAATTCTCTTGATCATTTCCCTTATCTTGATGACATTCCTTGGTATGATGTCTAAGTTTGTTGCACACATAGCATTTTTCTTTGAACCATTTGAAATTACAACCTTTTGGACCTTGATTAGAATCTTGGCTATTATGCTTTTGCTTTTTGTTGTTGGTTTGTTTTACTTGTTCCACCACATTTGCCTTAGACACTATAGAATGATTTCCATTATACTTTTCAAAGGCACAGTTATCTTCTTCATTCCTCAGTCTCACAGTTAGTTCTTTAAGTTTTATCTCTTTTCACTTATGTTTCAGATAATTCTTGAATTCTTTTAAAGACGGTGGTAATTTTTCAATGATAGCAACCACTTGGAAGGATTCGCTTAGAATCATCCCTTTAGCATGAATTTCATAAGGGAATTTGTAGATAACAAATTTCTTGGAATCGACATCTTTCATTTTGTACTTCTTATCTAAGGATTCCCATAGTTTTTTTTTGCCATATTAACGGTACAATACACATTATATAGTGTTGTCAAGTTCATTGAGGATGTAATTCCTGCACAGAAAATCCTCATGCTTCCATGCCTCCACAACAGCAACAGTCTACTGAATACTTATATTTAAATTTCAGAATATATACAAGATGACAGATCATTCAATTCTACAAAGAACCATGAATAACCTAAGTAGAAATATATAGAGGATTAAACTGCAAAAACTAATTGTACTGCAGAAATGAAGAATGCAAAGAATAAGAAGGTAGGTTTTTATCGAGTTAAGTGTGTGATACTTGCTTTTAAAGGCAAATTTGCCCCCCCCCATACTTGGTGTTGATGGGAAGAATGGGTGCCTGCCTTCTCGGATAAAATGATCAACAACACAGAGAAGAAGCACTTCAGTCTCTGTGCCCGGTGAATGTAAATTATATCAAAACTCTCTCAATGCAACGAAATTTCTGGAAAAACAAATGTATGAATGCATAGAATGCTACTCTATTTTTAGACCACTGGTGTCTGTTTGAGGTACTGGTTCAAAGAGACACCAGCCTGCCAAATGTGGCCTTACCAAAATCGGAAAGGCACCAGCCAAACGGATGGTCATGTCATCCTCTGAAGAGGCACCAACCAACGGTCATGTCTAACAGTAAAAAATAATTTGACCAAAAAAGAATAAACCAAACTGAGTTTGGACCTACTCTCGAGCCTGAGCCCCTGTGCGTGCGTGCGGGAGGGCTGGTGGCACGCGCGCGTGTGGTGGATCCATGGGTTGGGTAGGTCCTCCTCCATACACAAAATTGGGAAGTCCCTTGGGGCCCAAACCTTACACCAAAGCAAGCCTTTATAAACCCTTCAATGGTTTCATAGAAAACTAATGTGGGACAATCTCCCTTCACCCAAGTAAACCCATGTTCATGTTGGTCACTTTGAGAGCCAATAACTCATTTAATCCTTAATGGATTTGAGCAAGTAATAAATTATAATTAATCTCCTCATGGAGGTTAATTCAAAACACCTTGGACTTACATTAAAACATGTGTGGGTCCCACACTTATAGTAGCTCAAACATTGTGAAAATTTCACAAATTTCCAACAAATTATTCACCAATCCCTGTGGTTCGACCTCAGACTCCTGAAATATGTTACTTTGCAATAACCTACACTTGGGTTTGCATTATTTTAGTCGAAGCAACAACTACTTCAAATACGTAAACAAAATCACATAAATTGTTGAAAATCAGTCATTGGAACCAACTCGCAAAAACCATTAAGCAGAACAAGATATTACATATATATCTTTATAGCCTAAATAATCCAAGTTCCAAACGAAGCATAAGAGTCATCAACACAAAATAATAAATAGTTTTAGGATGGAACATGTAGAAACAATTTCTCATGTACATTCTACATCACATTAACTATGGCCACAAACTTACGAAAAAATAAATCTTTTGTTGCCTTCTCTGCTCTTCTAATTTCTTAAACACATTACCCTTTCCCCACTTAAACTATTTCACAAGTGAAAATGATTGCACATTCTCTCCACGACTACATGCTTCTTCCTGGTTACTTGATATATATATATATATATATATATATAATGATGAGTTTTGATCATAATTCTCAACCAACCATTCTTGCGACAAGTCATGATGATCTTGGATTCATCACTTTTTATTTGAAAGGTTTCAAGTCCTTAATTTCGGGGGTCCATGCATGATTTGTATTTAAGCTTATTGGATCATCGATGTTGCTATTAATTTTAAATGTATGGTTACTTATACATACATGACAGTATCATGAAGACATGCATATCCCACTATATATATCCTGCTTGCATATACAGGTAGTATTTATCTTAATTATTTTGGCATGCATCTATATTCCATCTTGTTTATAAAAAAAAAAAAAAAGGCCAAAACCAACTTAAAATCACTCTTTTTAAGTTTTTCTATTTATTCACCTCCTTTTACAATGTTCACATGATAATGACTTAATATATGCTCTTTGATTGCCAGCCAGCCAACCGCCCACCAACTTTCCTCTGGGAGATTTTTAACATGTGTGATGCTCTGTACCACATTTTTAATCATTGGAGATTAGAAGCCAGACCAGACCGTACCATCTATTTTTAAGCTAATCTTTATGTAATTTGAATCTTCGTAGATGGTAAAAACAATTAGGAGGATTTTTTGATCGACCATATATAATGAAGTAAGATGAGTTTGGTGGAATTAATCCCAAAAAGTAATGGAAGGTGTGATACTAAAACAAGTAGACGAAACAAGAACATCAATCTTAATTTTATAATCTAAGAGGGATTAATCATGATAATTTAATTTGGTGTACATTCAATCATTGGTGGCTTATTTGATTTCTTTAATTTTCACGTATAGCATCAATGAATGCACATTTGGGAAGAAGTGGGCAAGTGAATAGTGTCATTATGGAGGCCAGTCATTAATTCTCCTAATCACTTCTTCTAATTAAGCATAGAATATTCTATATTGTAGTCACGATACTATAACAATGTGCGTGAATGTTGTAGACTCTCCAAAATGGGATGTGGTCATTGTGATTGTGAATTTTTTAACAACCAAAATTTCAATAAAATTTACAATTTCGCATGTATGGGTCGCCTTTACCAAGTAATTTTTTTGACTTTGTAGGACAGTTTGAGAAGATAAAAAAAATGATAGATCCCCATCAAACTGATGAAAAAGGGCACGATTTGTAGAAGGTTTTTAGGGTTTCTCGACTAGGACAATGAGTTTTGGCTAGATTTTTAGAAAATTTTATTAGAGGCTTGCACAATTGTTATTATAAGATTTTTAATGGTTTAATTGATGACCACAAGTAGGGGAAGGAATTGGGGTTGATTTAGGTATGATCATGGGTTGTGTTTCAAGTTTGAGAGAAAAAAAATATTTTGAGCATATGAACAATATGTAACCCAAGAATGATTATCATGAGAGCAAAACAAATGAAGAAACTCAAAAAATTCTAGCTAGAACTCCTTAGGAATTGCCCTCTAAGGTAAGGTTGCACAAAGTATCATACAAAATCCAAAAACTTACACCGTTCTCTAAAACTTAACTCTGGTGCAAAAAAAATTATGAGATGCTACATTTGTCATGTTTCTACAAGAATATGTGTCACACCCACTCCTAATCAGGTGTCATTAACATCTTTTTCGGACGTGTGTAATCACACAGGTCTTCTGCTTGCGAACGATATCTCACAAACAATTCCAAAGATAGGAATCTTATAAGGATTAAACAACATCATCATATGTAAAACTATCCATAATCATGATACATACATAAAGAAAGCTATTAATCCAAACTTAAGAATATTTACAAAACCATAATGTAAATAGCTTCCAAAAAAACTCTCATACAATGTACAACAATGTATATGACCAACAACTCAAATAAAGAGCTTTTCAAACTCAACACCAACATTAATATCAACAACAGTGGACTGAAAATCTCTATTTATTCTTGGAAAACAATTTATGTGGGTGTGAGCTATTGTCAACATATTCATTAAGATAATCAAACTCATAAAGAATGAATGGTAAATAAATACTAAATTATCCACCAATAGATAATCCATCAACATCAATGAGAAATGTCTCATATATGTAATGTTTCTTTGTGATGCAATATTTGATGTCAACACAAATGTGTGCGCCAGTAGATAACATTTGTCCAACATATCGATGTCTTGTTATATAAGAATATCTCACTTTATATTTTTTTAGGTTAGTCCCACGTGACTGAACCTTAGGTTGGTCTCACGTCGACCGAACCTTCTCCGTGCAATGCAAGTTATGCACACAATGTATGTTGTAGATAAAGACACCTCATAATCCAACAATCAACATTAACAAAAATGATAAAACATTCAATTCAATATAAGTAAGAATATCTTAAACCTTCCCACCTCAATCCGATGTATAAGTAAGGTTGATTCACTTCTTCGGTTGAAATGGAGTGTCTTTAGTCATTTCTGAACCTATCACATATCACCATGGCAAATTTATGAAATATATGCAAAATCAATGCATCTTCATGACTTATGATGCTCAAATATAAGAAATGATACATCAATAACACATTAGGAACTCAATTAGAAGTGTTAAACTCTTCCTGATGCAACACAAGAAGATAAAATGCAACACATCGCTCTAGCACGCCCTGGCCAGCCCACCACGCCATTAGGCACACTCTGGCGCCCTCTAGCAGAGGTTTGCGCCACTAGGCACCCTCTAAGTGCACCAGTGTGCCCCTCTCTCCCCTTAATCTGAAATGTAACTTCTCAAAACATGGTTTTAAGCCTTTTTATTCCAACCCCAACACAATTCTTAAGCCCGCTAAAGCCTAGAATGAAATTCTAAAGTCTAAAAAAAACTTCAAAGTATCAACCCATGCAAAATATGAAGAATTTAAGACTTCCACTTAGAAATCATGTGCAATCTTCCTCTCCTCACTCCAATTCTCACATCCATGGCATGAAATGATATTTCTATATGCAAACACCAATCAAATGCAATGAAACAAGCATGGTCTTGAGATTCCTCACCTCAAGCAATGGTTGCACAACTTCCCCTTTCAATTCCTTCTTTTCTCTCACTTTCTCTTTTGCCAAACACAAGTTATTACACAAGCTACTTCCTCCTCTCTCTTCACTTGACTTGAAGTCATAATAGATACAAATTGTATTTATTTCTCCACTTGTCACACACACACACACAATGCTAATGAAGCATATACCTTACACACACCTCATGCACACACCTCACATGTTGTGAAGCATACACTTAGGTGGCTTGAGGTTAACCTCTTACCTAACACCTCCTTGCTGCACTACACCATTAATCCACATGATTAGCATAATTAAACATATTTAGGCTAATTAATCATTATTAGCCTTAAGCTAAGCATAGAGATTAATTAAGCTAATTAATCATGCTTAAAATAAATCAATCCTTATATAATAGGCTCTCATTAAAACATACCTATCAAGCTCTTTTATTAAGGAAATCATGCACTCATAAGCATGCTATTAAGCTAAATATGATGTTAAGCAAAGTAGAGTCTCACAATTCTTCCCTCTTTTAAGAATTTTGTCTTGAAATTCACTTACTAGGCTAGAACAAATATAGATATTGATTTTTCATCGACTCGTCACTCCCCCATGTGGCATGCTCAACTGAATGACTTGTCCACAATACTTTTACTAACAGAATCACCTTATTACGTAGAACTCGATCTCTTCAATCCAAATTTGAACAAGTTCTTCTACGTAAGTCAACTCATTCTTCAATTTTATCAGTTGTTCAGTCAACACATGTGACAGATCCGATATATACTTTTGTAACATAGAAACATGGACGACATTATGCAATTTAGACATTTCAGAAGGTAAATCCAACCGATAAGCTGTAGCACTAATTTTTTCAACAATAGCATATGGTCCAATATACCTTGGACTTAATTTTCTTTTCTTCTCAAATCTCAATATACCTTTCTATGGAGAAACTTTCAAAAACACTTGGTCATCAACATCAAATTCTAACTCTCTTCTTCTATTATCTGCGTAGCTTTTCTATCTACTTTGTGCCACTTTCAAGTGTTCTTGAACAAATTTAACTTTTTTGATTGTATCTTGGAACATCTCTGGACCCAATAGCTGTCTCTCTCCCATATCATTCTAACACACTGGAGTCCTGCTCCGTCGTCCATGCAAAGCTTCAAATGGAGCCATACTAATACTGGATTGATAGCTATTGTTATATGCAAACTTTATTAAGGCCAGATGTTCATCCCAACTCCCTTTAAAATCAAGTACACAGGCACTCAACATATCCTCCAAAGTCTGAATAGTCATTTTCAACTGTTCATCTATTTAAGGATGAAATGTTGTACTGAACTTCAATGTTGTACCCATAGCTTGTTGTAAACTAGGCCAAAATCTTGAAGTAAATCTTGGATCCCTATTTGCAAATATAGATATTGGAGTCTTATGTAAACGAATAATCTCATCAACATATAATCTAGCATACCTGTAAATAGGATAAGTAGTCTTAACAAGTAAGAAATGTGTTAACTTAGTTAATCGATCCACAATCACCGATATAGAATCAAATCCTCTTCCAATCTTTAGTAGTCCCACTACAAAATCCATAGTAATGTGCTCCCACTTCCATTGCGAAATAAGATGAGGTTGCAACAAACCTGTCAATTTTTAATGTTTCACCTTCACCTGTTGACACGTCAAACACCTTGCCACAAACTTTGTAATTTCTTTCTTCGTATTAGGTCACCAATAGATTTCTTAGAGATCTTGATACATTTTAGTACTTCCTGGGTGCATAGCATATAAGGATTGATATGCTTTTTATTAAATTTCTTTCTTCAAATCTCGATTATTTAGTACACAAAAATGAGTCTCAAACATCAAAGTATCATCCTCATGAATGGAAAAGTCATTTTTAACTCCTTCTCTCATTAGCTTTTTTTATTTTATTTAGTTGTGAATCTTGAGATTGTAACTCTCAGAATCGTTTAAGTAGCAAAGGTCTCTCGAAACTGTGCTATCAAAGCATTAACTCCCACCATTACAAATTCTACTCCCAAAGAAGTTAACTTTACAAACATATTTGCCCAGTAACACTTTATACATGCTAGTCTACCTGAAGACTTCCGACTCAAAGCATCAGCCACTACATTGGCTCCTTCCGGATAATAATGGATAACACATTCATAGTCCTTAATCAACTGCATTCATCTTCGTTGCCTCACATTCAAATCCCTTAGCGTAAACAAATATTTTAAACTTTGATGATCTATGAATATTTTGCATGGCTCACCATACAAATAATGTCTTCATAACTTTAAAGCAAACACCACTGCTACTAACTCTAAGTCATGGATAGGATAATTACTCTTATGAGCCTTGAACTGTCTTGAAGCATAAGCAAATCTGCCTCTTTGCATAAACACACAACCAAGATCCTGATGAGATGCATCATTGTATATCATAAAGTCTCCATTTCCTGAAGGAATAGTCAACACTGAAGCTATAGTCAACTTACCTTCAATTCTTAGAAACTGCATTCGCAATCATTAGTCCATTCAAACTTCTCATCTTTCCGTGTCAATCTAGTCAATGGAACAACAATGAATGAAAATCCCTAAATGAGTCGTCTATAATATCCAGCTAATCCCAAGAAACTTCTAACTTCTTGCACATTCCTTGGTTGTTCCCAGCTCATTATAACTTCAATCTTCTTTGGGTCCACACAAATGCCTTCATCAAATATTACATGCCCCAAAAATACTACTCTATCAAACCAAAACTCACATTTGCTGAATTTGGCATACAACTGTCTATATCGCAATGTGTGTAACACAAGCCTCAAGTGTTCTTCATGTTCTTCCTTGCTATGTGAATAGACCAATATATCATCTATGAGTACAATAAAAAAAGAATAAAAAAAGATGAAATACCCGATTCATTAAGTCTATGAAAATAGCTGGAGCATTAGTCACTCCAAAAGACATCACCAAAAACTCGTAATGTCCATACCGAGTATGGAAAGCAGTCTTTGAAACATTACTATTCTTCACTTTCAACTAATGATATCCAGATCTCAAATTAATCTTGGAAAATACTTTGACTCCTTGCAATTGATCAAACAAATCATCAATACGTGGCAAATGATACTTGTTCTTTACTATAACTTGATTCAATTGTCGGTAATCTATACAGAGTCTTATTGTCCCATCTTTCTTCTTCTCAAACAAAACAAGAGCTCCCCACAATGACATACTAGGTTATATAAACCCTCGATCTAGCAAATCCTGCAACTGATTCTTCAATTTTTTCAATTTTGTTGGTGTCATTCTATAAGGAGCAATAGAAATTGAAGTAGTCCCCAACAACAATTTAATAAAAAAACTCCACTTCCCTATCAGGTACAATTCTTGGAAGTTTATCTAGAAACACATTCACAAAGTCTTGCACCACTAGAATATTTGACAACTTCAATTCTGACTTGGTGGTGTCAATCATATGAGCTAAATACCTTTTACACCCTTTCTGTAATAACTTTCAAGCTTCCAAAGCTAATATCAAACAAGTAGAGACAACATCTTGCTTTCCTTGACAACTGACCTCTGATTCATTTAGCATTCGAATACAACTTCTTTCTTAAAATAATCTATAGAGGCATGATATGATGATAACCAATCTATATCTAATATCAAATCAAAGTCATGAATTGCCAAAGGAATCAAGTCTACAGTCAACTCTTATCCCTCAATTTTCAACACACATTCCTTGTACACTAGTTCCACTAATACCACATCCCCCACTAGTATAGAAACAAGTAAATGATGTGCCATAAAAGTACGTGGCCTATCTAGATGCGCACTAAATGCAATAGAAATAAAAGAATGTGTAGATCCAACATCTAACAATACATAGGCATCTCTATTAGCCACAGACATCATACATGTTACCACCGTAAAAATTGCCTGAGCATCCCTTTGGGTTATAGCATACACTTGGGCTTGGGTTCGTGGTTCAAAAGTAGTTCCACGTCCCTGTTAAGTACTCCCTGGTGCTCCTCTTCCACCACTAGCTACATTACCCACAGAAGAAACCATTGTAGAACTCTGAGTACAATTCTTGGCTATATGCCTCGGCTGTCCACATTGATAACATTTATCACTGTACAGTACCGGACAGTCTCTCATTATATGACCTGTTGTTCCACATCTGTAACAAACAACTCCTTCACTTTTACCACCAAAAAATCTCGAATCCTTCACTTCTGTTGGTTTTTGCTTTCAAGTGCCAGCCCCTACATCAAATTTTCACATTTTGAATTACTCTCTTCTTCTAGTTAACTCCTTTACATCTTGTTTCACAATCTTTGCTTTTTTTATAAATCAGCATACCTTATCATTTCAAGAATTGAGACTTGAGATCGAATACTTAACTCCAATCCCTGTTGAAATTTCCTGCATTTAGCTTCCTCAATACGTACCAAATCAGGTGCAAACCGAGATAATGCTTTGAATTGCTCTTCATACTTAAATACTGACATCTTTCCTTGTTTTAAAGAAATAAACTCATATTCCTTCTGGTATCTATAAATAAGAGGAAAGTACTGTCCATTGAATACTTCCTCAAATTGCCTCCAAGTAATAGGTACCCCGGCTACCTGAGAATCTAACATTCGTCTCATAGTTTCCCACCAATTTCTAGCCTCCCCTCTTAACATAAATGCAACCAACAATAATTTTTTTTCATCAGTCATAGTCATAACGTCAAAAATTACTTCCAACTTCTTTTAACCATTCCTCCACTACCAATGGATCTGTTAACCCAGTAAACTCTGGTGGATTGAGCTTCATGTATTGTTCATGCAAAGTACTAACTCGTGGCGTAGGCCGTGTTGACTAGTATTCTATATATTAAAGAACATTAGCCACTCTGTTAGCTGCATTTGGTGGATTCTGAGTACCCTTTTCTTAGCGTCCTTGCTCCCTTGCCGGAGTTGATAACGCTTCTTCCTCCACTCCCCTTAGTCTCTTTGTGCCATTCTTTCTGCATCAATTAAGAGGGAGTACATAATTGATGTGACCCACATATTCCTACCAACTTAGACTAACTCAGCAATACCTTGCAGTCCACTACAACTCTAGACACCAACTAGATAATATAGCCTTAGTCTTAAACATTGGCATTAAACCTCAACTTTGATACCAACATGTCACACCCACTCCTAATCAGGCGTCATTAACACCATCTTAGGGTGAGCGTGATCACACAGATCTCCCTCCTACGAATGATATCTCACAAATAGTCCCAAAGATAGGAATCTTATAAGGATTAAATAACATCATCATATATAAAACCATTCACAATCATTAAAGAAAGCTATTAACCCAAACTCTAGAATATTTACAAGACCATAATGTAAACAGCTTCCAAAAAGACTCTTATACAATGTACAACAATGTAGAAGACCAACAACTCAACTAAAGAGCTTCTCGAAGCTCTCTAACTCAACACCAACATCAATATCAACATAGTGGACTAGAAATCTCCATTTACTCCTGCAAAACAATATGTGTGGGTGTGAGCTACTGTCAACATGCTCACTAATATAATCAAACTCATAAAAAATGAATGATAAATAAATACTGAGTTATCCACCAATAAATAATCCATCAACATCAATGAGAAATGTCTCATATATGCAATGTCTCTTTGTGATGCAATGTTTGATGTCACCACATATGTGCGCGCCACTAGATAACATTGGCCCAATATTTTGATGGCTTGTTATCTAAGAATATCCCACGTGATATTATTTTAGGTTAGTCCCACGTGACTAAACCTTAGGTTGGTCTCACATTGACTGAACCTTCACCTTGCAATGCAAGTTATGTACATAATGTATATTGTATGCAAAGCCACCTCTTAATCCAACAATCAACATCAACAAAGATGATAAGACATTTAATTCAATGTAAGTAAGAATATCTTAAACTTTCACACCTCAATCCACTGTATAAGCAAGGTTGATTCACTCCTTCAGTTGAACTAGAGTGACTTTAGTCAGTTTCGAACCTATCATACATCACCACGTCAAATTTATGAAATATATGCAAAATCAATGCATGTTCATAACTTATAATGCTAAAATATAAGAAATGATACATCAATAACACATTAGGAACTCAATTAGAACTATTAAACCATTCCCAATGCGGCACAAGAAGATAAAATACAAAATGGAGGTCAAATCAGCCCAAACCAGCCAAGGGACCCGTGCCAATGCGCCCTCCTGGCGCACCCTAGCCAGCTCACTGCTCCATCAAGCGCACTTTGGCACGCTTTTGGTGCCCTCCAGTAGAGGGGTATGCCACTAAGAGCCCTCCAAGCGTGCCAGTGCACCCCTCTCTCTCCTTGATCCAAAATACAACTTTTCAAAACATGGTTTTAAGCTTTTTTTCTAACCCCAACACAATTCTCAGCCCTCTAAAGCCTAGAATGAAGTTCTAAAGTCTCAAACAAAACTTCAAAGCATCAACCTATGCAAAACATGAAGAATTCAATAATTCCACTTGGAAATCATGTGTAATCTCCCTCTCCTCACTCCAATTCTCACATACATGGCATGAAATGATATTTCTATATTCAAACACCAATCAAATGCAATGAAACAAGCATGGTCTTGAGAGTCCTCACCTCAAGCAATGGTTGCATAACTTCCCTTTTCAATTCCTTCTTCTTCTCTTCTTTTTTTCTCTCACCTTCTCGTTTGCCAAACACAAGTTACTACACAAGCTCCTCCCTCCTCTCTCTTCCCTTGACTTGAAGTCATAACAGATACAAGTTGTATACATTTCTCCACTTATCACACACACACAATGCTAATGAAATACATACTTCATACACACACCTTATGCACACACCTCACATGTAGTGAAGCACACCTAGGTATCTTGAGGTTAACCTCCCACCTAACACCTCTTTGCTTCATTACACCACTAATTCACATGATTAGCATAATTAAACATGTTTAGGCTAATTAATCATCATTAGTGTTAAGCTAAGCATGAAGATTAATTAAGCTAATTAATCTGCTAATTAATTATGTAAAAAATAAATCAATCCTCATATAACATGCTCTCATTAAAACATGCTAATCAAATTTCTTGATTAAGGAAATCATGCACTCGTAAACATGCTATTAAGCTAAACATGATGCTAAGCAAAATAAAGTCTCATAATATGACTGCGAAATTAGGACATTAAGAAATTAACTAGAACATTCTAAAGTTAATAAAGACTTCATATAAGACCTGAATAACAATATTTGACCCAAACATAACCCATAGGCAACCCTGAACCCATGTCTTGCAATTTGCAAAGTTACCGAAGTACCCTTGACACCTAAAACCTAATAAAAGGCATAAAATGTCCAACGATATTCTAAAATATAAAATACATAAAAATAAGACCCAAGTTGACCGTAACCGTAGAAACATAAATGCTTCGAAAAGGTTTTGAAAACACAGTGGCAATGAAAGAAAAACATTTGGAAGCATAAATTAAAGTCCGTTCATGTTTATTTCTAAAACTAATAAATTTATAATAGGACACGTTTGAGTGCTATACAATTACTTACATTAGAAAAAATTATGATAGCACTAAATAGTAAATGTTATTACATTTAAAAAATTAAATTGACTAATAATTAAAGTAATTGAGTAGAGAATTGAGTTTTATTTTTATTAAATGATACTAAATGGCAAAATTTTACGATTATAAGATAATATAAGAGTTTATGTGTTTCTTTTAACACCTTAGTTTCAGATAAGAGTCAAAAAATTTTGCTCCAACTTAATTATGATGATGAAAATAAAATATCCTATCAAATAATAAAGAAAACTATAATTATAATAATTGGAACAATATAATAAAAAAAAGGGAACCACAAGTAAGAATTAAAATTGTCTGATACATGTCAAAGCAACTCATTGTTTTAGTACATTTCGTAGTGTTTCAATGTGCTTGGATATGATTATGTAGAAACATTAGAATTTTGGTATTTTACCAATATTTTGTCTCGGTTTCCTTAAAAATGGAAATGCTTAATAGAAACAAAAGTAGAATTTGTTCCTTGCTGCCATATAGGCTTAAAATTCAAAATTCAAGGCAATATCTGCACATGCAGGGACGGAGCTATTTAATGTGTGAGGGTGTCATGGCACCCCACCTTCTGTGTCGTCCTCCTATATTTAGTATATATATCCATTGTTTCAGTAAAAATTTATTCTATTGGCACCTCTCAACAATTCAAATTCTCCTTAATGCTCTAACTTAATACAATGTTAAAATTTTTGTATAGTGCACTGTGGGTCGTACCTATTTTTCTACACATTCTAAACCCATAAAATTAATAGTCAGTGGGGTTTTTATTGTTCATCAGTCCAACAAAAAAACTGTCTAGTGAACATTTTTCATTTTTGGTGTAAAAGAAAATTTTACAAATTCTCTTTATCTCTAGTTGATTTTATGGATGCGTTTAGTCTCCAAGTGAGTTTTTACATTGTATTCTTTTTTAACTTATAGGCTGTAACTCTTTTGGCACTTTCTATAACTATATATACTTTATTTTGCGTTGAAGAGAAAAAAAAAAAGAAGAGAGCTTAAATGTACACAGAAATTATTTTATAGGAATAAAATATATATTTTTTATTTATATAATTGATACTACATAGAAATCATTTTAAATTTAGACTTCTTTATAAAATAGGAAACTTATATAAATAAAAACGAGTGGGCCAACTTCAATAACGTGACATTTTAAAAATATAAGAGATTAAAGGATTCAAGTAGGTGCCACATTGGAAAAAAGAAAAAAAAAAAAATCTGAAGGGGCAAGCACTACTCTTATGTAACATATATATCTTAGATCATATTTATTAATCGTGTAAAAAAATTTACAAGACCAGCAACGCGTAATTCTTGCTCCTTTATAATGCAAGAGGTTCTAAACGCACCTATAAGACACACCTAATAGGGGTAGAACCCATTAGATTCCAAGAGTCTCAAATAGTTTCTCCTTTTCATTTCAATGTGTTACCTTTTGATGTCAACTTGTATAAATAAAAATTGGGTATTGCTATATAAATAGAAAAATTCATACAAAATTTATAACCAGATTGATGTGGTTAGATAAGAGTAATTCATTTTAAAATAAAATACCCATCATGATAACTTTTAATTACAATAATATCACTGTCACATTATTCTAGTCACATTATTCTAGTGAAATTTTTTGTAGAGATTTTTGTTAGAATTTTTCATAGTATGAGCTTACATTAATTGAATTTTGCTTTGTGAAAACGGGTTGGATCCAATATGGCTATGAGACACACATGATAGCCCTTTTGTGTTGTCATCTATATGATATTGGTGTAATTGGACAACAGTATGGGCTTTTTGTGAAGTCTACGAAATCCTGCACTGGGAGGGCTCAATAGATTGCTTATATAAATAGACTAGGTTCCCTCTCCACTCTCTAACTGTAGACAGCCTACCCACTAAGAGTCGTCATATTGTTGTAGAGAGAAAGAGGGAAAGACCTAACCTTGGAAACCAAAAAATCAAGTTCAACCTTTCATCTTTGATACAATGGCTCAAATAGGTACGCTTCTGCTTCCATTTTCGTATAGACATATATATTGAGTTCTAAATTCATACAACTATTTATTGTATTCTAATAAGTGGTATCAAAGCTTTCTTTATGAATTTAGAACTCAAAGTCTTATTATTATTTTATATAAAAATTTGTACATAGGGTTTTGTACCCAAAACTTGGTGTAATTTAATCTTGTTGTTCCTGTATCTTCTTTGTAAAAAGGATAAAAGTTTTTTCTTTCCCCACGTCACAAGGTTTCCTGTTGATACATGGTATGATCATTTACTTTGATAATAAAGACAAAATACGAAATTTTTTTTTTATAGTTTCTGCAATATGACACAGTACTCAACGAATGTCATTGAATGTTTGAAAATACATATTAATTTCATAGTTAAGTTTCTGTGATGTCTAAGAGTATATGTGTATATATAAATACGTGCTAGGTGCTTCGTTTTGCGTTTTTATAAAGAGAGCCGACTCTTGATTTTCATGCTTTCAGGATGCTTTGTGGTTTGATCGAATTTTATATTCATCAACTATGACGAAAAGTGATGAGATTTTGATTTAACCACACAAAAAAAATAAAAAAAATGAGGGACTCGAATTACAGGAAAACCAGTTATGCTTGTAATATCTCAAATCTTTATTTTTCGGAATTAATGCATGTAACATCATAAAATTGGCTAAATTTTGTGATGAGTTTTATTCCTTGTAATTTGGTTATTGGGATGTCTATCACAAGCATTTTGGATGTGTTTAATGTCTATTCATCTGAATTAATGCTAAGAGAGTCTTAGATAATACCTAAAATAGTTAATTTTGGACTTCGATGGACCTTTGCTAGACCCTGATACCTGTCGATGGAAGAAATAGATTTAGGTATTTCTGTTCAGAACTTTGCCAGACGTCAATGGACCCTCGCTGGACCCTCGATATCTGTCGATGGAAGAAATAGATTGGGTGTAAATCTATTGGAGATTTCGCTAGACCTCGTTGGATGTCACGGCCGTGAGATATGCGAGACTTAAACCCTAGAGACTCCGCCGCAAGTTCTTTTTAAGGTTAATGTTGACCTATGTTGTAATGTAAACTTGATATACAAGGATCATAGGATTATTCCCTATGTGTATCCCCTATTAACCCTCGCACCGAAATAAACACACACTCTCACACTCTTCAGCCGCTGAAAAAAAGAAGGAAAAGGAGAAGAAGAAGAGGGAAAAGACAAAGAAACGAAGAAGACACTACTAAAAATGAGTTTTTTTGCCACTGCAGATTACCGTTGCAAACTACCGGTTGCCGTGAAAAACGACCTTTTGCCACGGCTTTGCGACAGCCAGAAGGGTGTGGCAATAGGCAGCATTGCAAAAAGTTTTTGCAATGGCCCTTGCCACGATACAGTATTTGCCACGGCAAAGATGCCGTCGCAAAAAGGTTAAGGCAGTACTAATTTATTGCGACGGCTCTAGTTTGTCGCCATGCCATCGCAAATAATTCTATTCGCCATGGTAAATTGTCATCGCAAAAACATTTCACGAAAGCCAGGACTATTAGCTACGGTTTCTACCGTGGCTAATATCAATCGTGCCATCGCAAGTACCTGTTTTTAGTGACCAATATAATTGTCTCAACAAAATTGTAGCTAGTTTTAGAGCTTTGCTTCGGTTTTTGCCGTGGCAAAAAGTACCATGCCATTGCAAATGCTATATTTTAATTTTAATCATATTTATTAAAAATTAAAATTTTTAATTCCCTATAATTCATGTTTATATAAAGCAATTAAACTAAAGAAATTAATAAAAAAATCCATTCATCATAAATTCACAACACAAATCTAAAAAAATTAATACAAATCATCCAAAATATAATATTTATATAAAGAAGTAATTAAAGTATGATTGAATGTATACAATAAAGTTTTCGTAACTAATATATAAATGCCAAAGTCCAAGAGTATCCCAACGTCCACTACTTCAATGTCAAACTCCATGAAATATCTACTCTTTCTCAATAACTTGAAAAAAATAAATAAAATAAGTATCAATATGATTGCTACAGTTAATATATATACATATATGCATGTCATTAATAAAATTAAAAATATATAAAAGAAAGTTGAAATTTACATCAACAGATTTTCATGCAACATGTCGGCCAACTGATTCTCCCACAGTTCTAATACCTTGACGTGGTGTTTCTAAAAAAGCATTAGGTTTCCTCACAATTTGAACAAAAATTTTGTAGAAATTTGATTCCAATAATTCTCCATTCACTTCAGCCAATGGATCCATACTAATAAGAATTCCTTCTGCCACCTCGAGTTTTGGAAGCCCAACACTAAGCAAACTTACTTTTACACCATCCTATAATCATAAGTACAATATCTGAATAAGATCTTTCAAATAAATTAAACTTTTTAAAATTTAAAGTGTTATAATATTAATATTTTAAAAAATGATATAATTTCCAAACCGAGACTCCAGCAACCGTGCCATTTATCCCCACACGTCAACCTCATCTAAATCGTGCTATGTGCCAAGTTTCATGTCATTCTTAGACTGTTCATGGATTTTGGGCCTCAAAACGATTAAACTTGAACTTTAAAAGTTAAAGTGTCCGTTTATTAGAAAAAATGCTATAATTCCTAAACCGGGACTTTGGCGACCGTGCTGTTTGTCCCCACACGTCATCCTCACCTAAACCGTGCTACGTGCAAAGTTTCACGCCGTTGCTAGACCGTTCGTGGATTTTGGGTCCCAAAACGACGAAACTTGAACTTTAAAACTTAAAGTGTCCTAATATTAGAAATAATGCTATAATTCCTAAACCGAGACTCTAGCGACTATGCAGTTTATCGCTACAAGTCATTCTCGCCTAAACTGTACTACGTGTCAAGTTTCACGCCGTTCCTAGACCGATCGTGGATTTTGGGCCCCAAAACGACGAAACTTGAATTTTAAAACTTAAACTTTCCTAATATTAGAAAAAATGCTATAATTCCTATACCGGACCTCCGGCGATCATGCCGTTTGTCCCCACACGTCATCCTCACCTAAACTGTGCTACGTGCCAAGTTTCATGCCGTTCCTAGATAGTTTGTGGATTTTAGGCCCCAAAACGCCGAAACTAGAACTTTAAACTTAAAGTGTCCTAATAATAGAAAAAATGCTACAGTTCCAAAACCGGGACTCCAGCGACCGTACCGTTTATCCCCACACGTCATCCTCACCTAAACCGTGTTACGTACCAACTTTCACGCCGTTCCTAGACTGTTCGTGGATTTTGGGCCTTAAGACCCCAAAACTTGAACTTTAGAATTTAAAGTGTCCTAATATTAAAAAAATGCTCTAATTTCTAAACCGGAACTTCGACGACCGTGCTGTTTGTCCCTACTTGTCATTCTCGCCAAAACCGTGCTACGTGCCAAATTTCAAGCCGTTTCTAGACCGTTCGTGGATATTGGGCCCCAAAACGTCGAAACTTGAATTTTAAAACTTAAAGTGTCCAAATAATAAAAAAATGTTATAATTCCTAAACCGGGACTCCGGCGACCGTGCCGTTTGCCCCCACACGTCATCCTCACCTAAATCGTGCTACGTGCCAAGTTTCAAGCCGTTCCTAGACCGTTCGTGGATTTTGAGCCCCAAAACGACAAAACTTAAACTTTAAAACTTAAAGTGTCCCAATATTAGAAATAATGCTATAATTTCTAAACCGGGACTCCGGCAACTGTGCCGTTAATCCCTACAAGTCATTCTCGCCTAAGCCGTGCTATGTGCCAAGTTTCACGCCATTCTTAGACCGTTCGTGAATTTTGGGCCCCAAAACGACGAAACCTGAACTTTAAAACTTAAAGTTTCCTAATATTAGAAAAAAAGCCATAATTCTTAAACCGGGACTCCAGCGACCGTGCCGTTTATCCCCATACGTCATCCTCACCTAAACCGTGCTATGTGCCAAGTTTCACGTCGTTCCTATACAATTCGTGGATTTTGGGCCCAAAACGCCGAAACTTGAAATTTAAAATTAAAATGTCCTAACAATAGAAAAATGCTACAGTTCCTAAACCGGGACTTCGGCGACCATGTTGTTTGTCCCCACACTTCATCCTCACCTAAACTGTGTTACGTGCCAAGTTTCACGCCGTTCCTAGACCGTTCATGGATTTTGGGTCCCAAAACGATGAAACTTGAACTTTAAAACTTAAAAGTGTCCTCATATTAGAAACAATACTATAATTCCTAAACTGAGACTTCGACAACCATGCCGTTTGTCCCCGCATGTCATCCTCGCCCAAACTATTCTACGTGCCAAGTTTCACGCCGTTCCTAGACTGTTCGTGGATTTTTGGCTCCAAAATGACAAAACTTGAACTTTAAAACTTAAAGTTGCCTATTATTAGAAATAATGCTATAATTCCTAAATCGGGACTCCGGCGACCATGCCGTTTGTCCCCACACGCCATCCTCATCTAAACCGTGCTATGTGCCAAGTTTCACGTCGTTCCTAGAGAGTCCGCGGATTTTGGGCCCCAAAATGTCAAAACTTGAACTTTAAACTTAAAGTGTCTGAATATTAGAAAAAATGCTATAATTCCTAAATTGGGACTCCGGCGACCGTGCTGTTTATCCCCACACGTCATCCTTGCCTAAACTATGTTACTTGCCAAGTTTCACTCATTTTCTAGACCGTTCGTGGATTTTGGGCCCCAAGACGCCGAAACTTGAACTTTAAAACTTAAAGTGTCCGATTATCAGAAAAAATGCTATAATTCCTAGACCGAGACTCCGGCGACCATGCCGTTTGTCCCCTCATTTCTTCCTCGCCCAAACTGTGCTACGTGCCAAGTTTTATGCTGTTCTTAGACCATTTATGGATTTTGAGCCCCAAAATGACGAAACTTGAACTTTAAAACTTAAAGTGCCCTAATATTAGAAATAATGCTATAATTCCTAAGCCGAAACTCTGGCGACCGTGCCGTTTATCCCCACACATCATCCTCACCTAAACTGTGCTATGTGCCAAGTTTCACGCCGTTCCTAGACAGTCGGTGCATTTTGGGCCCCAAAATGCCGAAACTTGAACTTTAAATTTAAAACGTCCTAATTTTAGAAAAAATGCTATAATTCCTAAACCGGGACTCTGGCAACTGTGCCATTTGTCCCTATACGTCATCCCCACCTAAACCGTGCTACGTGTCAAGTTTTACCCCGTTCTTAGACCGTTCATGGATTTTGGGCCCCAAAATGACGAAACTTGAACTTTAAAACTTAAAGTGCCCTAATATTAGAAATAATGCTATAATTCCTAAACCGAGACTCCGGTGACCTTGCCATTTGTCCCTACACGTCATTTTTGCCTAAACCCTACTATGTGCCAAGTGTCACGCCGTTCCTAGACCGTTCGTGAATTTTGGGCCCCAAAATGCCGAAACTTGAACTTTAAATCTTAAAGTGTTTGAATATTAGAAACAATGCTATAATTCCTAAATCGGGACTCTGGCAACTGTGCCATTTGTCCTCATACGTCATCCCCACCTAAACTGTGCTATGTGCCAAGTTTTACGCCGTTCTTAGACCGTTCATGGATTTTGGGCCCCAAAATGACGAAACTTGAACTTTAAAACTTAAAGTGCCCTAATATTAGAAATAATGCTATAATTCCTAAACCAAGACTTTGGCGACCGTGCCCTTTGTCACCACACATCATCCTCACCTAAACCGTGCTATGTGCCAAGTTTCCACCGTTCCTAGACAGTCCATGGATTTTGGGCTCTTAAATGTCGAAACTGGAACTTTAAACTTAAAGTGCCCTAATATTAAAAAAAATGCTATAATTCCTAAACCGGGACTCCGGCAACCGTGCCATTTAATCCCCACACGTCATCCTCACGTAAACCATGCTACTTGCCAAGTTTCACGCCGTTTCTAGATCGTTCGTGAATTTTGGGCCCCAAGACGTCGAAACTTGAACTTTAAAACTTAAAGCATCTGATTATTAGAAAAAATGCTATAATTCCTAAACCGGAACTCCAGCGATCGTGTCATTTATCCCCACACGTCATTCTCACCTAAATCGTGTTATGTGCCAAGTTTCACACCGTTCCTAGACCGTACGTGGATTTTGGTCCCCAAAACGCCAAAACTTGAACTTTAAAACTTAAAGTGTCCTAATATTAGAAGAAGTGATCTAATTCCTAAACGGGCACACCGGCGACAGTGCCGTTTGTCTCCACACATCATCCTTACCAAAACCGTACTACGTGCTGAGTTTCACGTCATTCCTAGACCGTTCATAGATTTTGGGCCCCAAAAATAAAGAAACTTGAACTTTAAAACTTAAAGTATCCTAATATTAGAAAAGATTCTATAATTCCCAAACGGGGACACGGGCGACTGTGCCATTTGTCCCCACACATCATCCTCGCCTAAACCATGCTACGTGCCAAGTTTCAAGCCATTCCTAGACCGTTCGTGGATTTTGGGCCCCAAAATGCCAAAACTTGAACTTTAAAACTAAAAGTGTCCTAATATTAGAAAAAAAAATACTATAATTCCTAAACAGGGACACCGGCGACCGTGCCTTTTGTCCCCACACATCATCCTCGCCTAAACCGTGCCACATTCCAAGTTTCAAGCCATTCCTAGACCTTTCGTGAATTTTGGGCTTCAAAATGCCGAAACTTAAATTTTAAAACTTAAAGTGTCCTAATATTAGAAAAAATACTATAATTCTTAAACAGGGACACCGGCGACCATGCCGTTTGTCCCCACACATCATCCTCCTCTAAACCGTGCTACGTTCCAACTTTCAAGCCATTCCTAGACCGTTCATGGATTTTGGGCTCCAAAACGCCTAAACTTGAACTGTAAAACTTAAAGTGTCCTAATATTAGAAAAAAATGCTATAATTCCTAAACGGGGACACTGGTGACCGTGCCGTTTATCCCCACACATCATCCTCGCCTAAACCATGCTACGTTCCAAGTTTCAAGCTATTCCTAGACCATTTGTGGATTTTGGGCTCCAAAAAGCTAAAACTTGAACTTTAAAACTTAAGTGTCCTAATATTAGAAAAAATGCTATAATTCCTAAACCGGGACTCCGGCAACTGTGTCGTTTGTCCCCACACATCATCCTTGTCTAAACCGTGCTACATGCCAAGTTTCACGCCGTTGCTAGACCTTTTGTGAATTTTGAGCCCCAAGACGCCGAAACTTGATCTTTAAAACTTAAAGTGTTTTAATATTAAAAAAATGCTATAATTTTGAAACGGGGACATAGACGACCGTGTCGTCTGTCGCCACAATCATCTTTGCCTAAACCGTGCTATGTGCCAAGTTTCAAGTCGTTGCTAGTCCATTCGTGGATTTTGGGTTCCAAAATGCTGAAACTTGAACTTTAAAACTGAAAGTGTACTCATATTAGAAAAAATGATATAATTCCCAAACGGGGACATCGGTGACCATGCTGTTTGTCCCCACATGTCATCCTCACCTAAACCGTGCTATGTGCTAAGTTTCAAGCTGTTGCTAGACCGTTCGTGGATTTTGGGCTCCAAAATGCCAAAACTTGAACTTTAAAACTTAAAGTGTCCTCATATTAGAAAAAATGCTATAATTCCTAAACAGGTACACCAATGAGCGTGCTGTTTGTCCCCACACATCATCCTCACCTAAACCATGCTACGTGCCAAGTTTCATGTTGTTCCTAGACCATTCGTGGATTTTGGGCTCCAAAACGACGAAACTTGAACTTTAAAACTTACAGTCCTAATATTAAAAAAAATGCTATAATTCCTAAACACGAGACTCCAGCGACCGTGCCTATTTTCCCCACACGTCATCCTCATCTATATCATGCTACGTGCCAAGTTTCATGTTGTTCCTTTTAGTAACAACATGCTTAAAAACCTAAAGATGATCTGTTGATTGAATCACTAAAACTTTAACTGGTCTTTTTGGTGGTGTAAGAATAACAGAGACAACTGAAATTATTAAATTATTTAGATATTATTCTTAATGTTCATCTATTTGACCTACTGCATTTTGTAGCCGATTCTCTAAACAAGATCTCTGTTAATGAGCCATAAAACTTTTTAAAATTTTTTTTAATCTTTCCTTTTATACATACTTGTTCACCTGTGAATTTACCCAAATTAACTTGTGTTTGCATAATGTATATCAAGCATCTTAAAACCCCAATAGCCAATTGGACTTTGGGACTTGGAAGCAAGGAGTGGAGGATTTGAATAAAGTAGAAGAAATAGGTGGCTTGAAATTATCGTTGCATCCATAATTTCAATTAAGGGATAATTTTAAGAAGATAGCATGAAAACAGGACACCTTGAGTCATGGTTGGTTCCCACTCGACACTAATGCCTAGACCATGCAACAAGGATGCATGCTTAAATGCTAAATCCCAATGTAAGCATGATAAATTATACAGGTGGTGGTGTACAACCCATATACAAGTTACCTGACATAGTCTAATGGAAATGCTAGAAGTGCAGTTATCATGGGATTTCAAACCAACAACTAGCTTAGCTATGACCAGTAAAAGCTGCAAAATGCAAAGTGAAAAAATAGAGCAAACAAAAGGAAAAATAATTTACCTTCTGCTAGAGATGTCCATGAGCCTCATTGCAACACCAATATAAGGAAGCATCAACAAGGTTGTAAATGCACTAATAAGGAAAGACGTGGACTCTGTATCAAGGCCAAGGTCCACAAGTATAACTTTAACTCTTGCCTGCTCAAGAATTTGAGGGGTGTAGTACAAAACTCCCTTTATGCCAGAAAACTGCACATAAATTAATGAAACACGTAAGATGCTACGTGCCAAGTGTGGTGGTGTGGCAATTGCAAGGTAGCAGAGGAAAAGCCGGAGCAGGGCAGCGGAAGAGTTGCAGGGCAGCGGAGGAGGAGCTGGCAACAGTTACAAGGCAGCGAAGGAAGAGCTGGGTAGCAGAGGAGAAGTTGGCGACAGTTGTTGGGCGACGGCGGAGAAGCTAGGCGGTGGCATAACGTAGAAGAAATGTGTGTGGTGTGGCGGTGGTGCGGCGGACCCCGCACTTGCAGGCTGGTTGGTTAGAGAGAGAGAGTGGGAGAAGAGAAGAAGCGGGAAATGGGGAAACGGCTAGGGTTTGTGATAAAAGAAGAAGGGGAAAATTCAAAGACCCACCAAAATCAAAACGACGTTGTTTTGATTAAATTTTTTTGCCACGGTACACTTTGCCATGGCCAATTCTGTCGCTAATTTAATTTTTTTTGCGTCACTAAACTTGCCGTTGCAATTACTCAAGGTAAAAACTACTTTATTTCACCATTCTTCTCCCTGTCGCAAATTACTATTTGCCTCGGATTTTTGCCACGGCCATCTTGCCGTCGCAAATGACGTTTTTTGCCACGGCAAATGAGGCATGGCAAAAACTTCCAAGGCAAAATGTCATTTTTTTAGTAGTGAGATCAAGAGGAAGGAAGGTAAGAGGAGATTGAAGCTTGAGAAGCTCAACCCCCATAAGAAGCAACCATTGTTGGAGCTTGAGAAGCTTGAGAGAGAAAGGTATGAACCCCAAACCTTGAGTATGCTTGTGTGTTGTAGTAGTGTTTGGTGACTCCTCTGAGTCCCAATTAGTTGGATCTTGAGATTTTGTAAGCTTCCATAGATAGATTGGGAGTTGGGGTTAAAAATTTTCAAATTTGTACATGTTGGGTTTGAGATTTCAAACCCTATATCCCTTTAATTTACTTATTGGTTTAGTTTCATTTTGAGATATTGTAGTCTTCTTGGGTCAATCTTTGAACCCTAGAAGCATTGGTAGAGTTTGGTTGAGTTTGGGAGAGGTTTGATTGAACTTTGGTTAGGAAAAACCCATTTTCTTTGCACCAGTCATTGCCCTAGCGTGCTTGGTAGCGCGGTCTCAGGTCGCAGCTCCGATACTGTTTAGTAAAATGAGCATAACTTGCTCTAGAAAACTCGAATTGATACACAATTTAAAATGTTGGAAAGTAGACTCATAGACCTTTCTACCCATATAAAGTTTGTACTCTAATTTCTTATAGATTGTAAGATATTGAATTTTATAATTGACCTATAATTTATATCAATAACTTTATTTTTAGAATTTTAGTCCATTATCCATGGGACGTACATTCTTTATTCAAAATATATTTTCGACCTATGACCTATCAAATTAAAGGTCTTTAAGCTTATTTTCAAGTGAAATTGACCTAGTGAGAATGAGATGCGTTGAATAAACTGGTGTTGAGGGATCAATATTTTAAACCTCAACTTTTATGCTCTTACTTTGCATTAGGGTCTTGTGTTTGATACTTCTATGTACTCTATGTGTAAAAACACCCTTATTTAGTACCAATCCTCAAGGTTATATGTGAGTAACGCTATGCCATGAGTAAAACCTTATTACTTTTCAAATACTTTAAGTCTAATTTCATTTCATGCAATGTTTTTCATATGATTTCAATGCATTAATATTTATGCTCAATTATAAATGTTATACTTTTAAATGCATGCAATTTATACTTATGTTATGAATCAAAACCCATGGACTAGAATGTTTACATGAAAGAGATGCAAGATTTTCAATGTATAGCACCAACTCGAGGTCTTTTCGTGACAAGACCTTAAACTCGTCCGATAGTCCTACGGTAGTGGACATGAATAAACTATCGACATATTAGAATATGTCCCTTGGCCTAAAGACCCTATGCGTGACCTAAGAGGGTTACTATGAAGTTAGCTCATATGTCGAGTTATAGCACATTTATGTTTTAAAACGAGAACGATGATATGTTTTAAATATTTATGACAAACTATGTTATGTTTTATTAAGAACAAGATATGTTGTATCTCTCTCTTATGATATTATGATTGAGACACTATTTGCTAATGACTAAGCGTAGCTCTTAATGACTAAGTCTACTATGATTGAGCCTTACTCTCATAATTAGCCTAAAGCACTCTATGTTGCTAATAACTGAGTGTAGCACTTAATGATTGAGCCTACTATGATTAAGCTTTGCAATCATAATTGGCCTGAAGCACTCTATGTTGCTAATGACTGAGTGTAGCTCTTAATGATTGAGCCTACTATGATTAGGCCTTGCTCTCATAATTGGCCTAGAGCACTCTATGTTGCTAATGAATGAGCGTAGCTCTTAATGATTGAGCCTACTATGATTAAGCCTTACTCTCATAATTGGCCTAAAGCACTCTATATTGCTAATGACTGAGTGTAACTCTTAATAACTAAGCCTAGCTCTCATGACTAGCCTAAGGAGCCTTATGCGTGACCTTTACGGTTAATATGTTGGCCTAAAGAGCCCTATGTCCCAATACTAGAAAGACCTCTTAAGTGGGATGAAGTGAGGGATTGCAAACCAAAAAGACCTCTTAAGTAGGGTGAGGTAGTGCTATGAGTTAGCCTAAAGAGTCTTATGTATGACCTTTACGGTTACTATATTGGCCTAAAGAGTCTTATGTGTGACCTTTACGGTTACTATGTTGGCCTAAAGAACCTTATGTGTGACCTTTAAGGTTACTAATGAGCTTAAATCTAATGTAAAGACATAACACGCTTATGTTCTAGAATAAGAAATATGGTTTGTCCAATGCTTCATGACAAAATACGCATGTTTCCACAAGTAATGTCATGGTATGTCTCTCCTTCTTATGATATTATGTTATACCTTACGTGATTATGTTACGATTTGTGTCTCACTCTTATGATATTATGTTCAAAATGTTGTAACATTTAATTATGAAAGCTTACGCTATAATGTTTCAATATGATGCTTATGCTACCTTGTTTTCAAATCTATGCTTTATATATTTTGAGAACAATGATATTTGATGTGTCTAATGTTATATGATGAGCTAAGCTATACTCTTACAAGTCTAGGATATGTTATGCTCTTGACAGGCTATGTCATGCTCTATGAGATCATGCTACGACATGCCTCACTCTTTTATGACATTATATTTTGGAAACGACGAAATGTTTTAATACGAAAGCCTATATCGTATGTGTTTTCAAGCTTACGCTTATACATTTTTTAGTTCATGCCATATATGCATAAATGTTCATCTATTGTCATATATAGTAAATAAAAGTGTTAGTCCATGGTATTTTATACTTATGTATCATTATTGTTCATTAAGCATTAACTTACATTTTCAAAAAATGTTTTCAGTTAACTAAACTGGGATGCCTTAGAGGGAAGCCCATTACATGGATATTTGGACTACAGTCCACATGCCTTATGATATGTAATATGTATATGGGCAGGACCCTAATGTTTTGTGATATTATAATGTTGTAACTATGGTGGCCTTCAATAGGCCCATTTTATGGTATGTTTATATTTTGGATATTAGGCACGACTCTGCTATGTATGACACGTTTTATTTGAAGTTCATAAAATTCTATTTTCGCGATTATATATCTTTTAAATGATAAATGCACAGGTGTTCAACCGGTTTATGGAATGCAGCCTGGGATAGCCTTGCTATTGGCAGGTCATGTATCCTAAATCCGAATAGGCCGAGTTATAAGGTGTGACAATGCTGGCCCGCTAGAGGACAAGGAACTTTATGGCCTTACCTAATTTTTTTTAAATAGCATTATGTGCATACATGTTTATATTATATATATATATATATATATTTGTATATAGCAGTATACATGTGGGTTATGGTATACTATGAAAATAATTTTAGGCAATTCACAAATAAATAAATGCTATGGTTGAAAGATTGAGTTAATATAGGTGTTTACTCCCAAAGTGGTACATCAATTGAAACTTAAATTTTCACATTGTGACATGGCTCAATCTCTGGTATTATTATATACAATTACCTGCCCGTGTTTAAATAGAGAGAGATGATATCAAGCAAGAGTTAAGGATTACTTAAGTCTAGAAAGGTTTTGTTTGCCCAAAAGGGATTAACTTTTAAAAAATGTTGGTATTCTCATTTTTTAGCAAGCTAGGAAGAGACCCTATAACATGTTACACTCTCTGCCCAAAAGGGAAACTGTTGTGATACAACTGGGCACTCCTAGTGATTTATGCTTATTTGAGTTCAAAGCATATTAATAATCTATTTATTGCCTTATTATTCTAATATATTGTTATTATGTTTCCATATACAGTTTCTTTTGTAGTTAATAAGAATAATGCTACAGTTAAACTCTTAACTGGTTCCAATTATAAGAGGTGGAAGGTAGACATTGACTTTGCCTTGGGAATTATGGATATTGATTCAGCTCTAAGAGAAGGTGAACCAACTAAGCCTACCACTACTAGTACTACTGAGGAAAAGAAGCTTTATGCCAAACGGGAGAGATCCGATCACTTAAGCCTCATAGCAATAAAGAGGTCCATTTCAGAGTATCTTTTGAGTGGTATGCTAGAGACTAGCAATGCCAAGAAGCTTTTTGATGATGTGGGATAGAGATACCATGTCTCCAGTAAGGCTAAGGCTAGACCCCTAATGAATGAGTTAACGAGTTTAAGGTATGATAGTGTGAATGGTAGTATCACCATATCCAAACTTAAAAGGGGTAGTATCACCATATTCGATGATTTCATAGTTCACTATGCCCTTAATTCCTTACCTTCTGAGTTCAGTCAAATCAAAACAGCCTATAACACCCAGAATGAGTCTTGGACTATTAATGACCTTATAGCTAAATATGTCTTGGGAGAGGAGAAACTTATGAGAGAAAAGAGTCAGAGTGCCTCGTATATTTCTCATTTCAAGCCTAATCCTAGGAAGAGTCATGGGAATTAGCGGAGTAATGGGAATAAGGGCTATCAAGGAAGTCATGGGAATAAGGGGCATCGAGGGAATCATGGGTATCACGAGAACCAGCGAAAACCCAAGTTTAATACTCCCAATAGGTTCAGAACAACAAAAGGCATGGTAATCGTAATGTTCAAACCCAAAATGTTGTAGCTCCCAAATGTGTCATTAAGAAAGACATTCGATGTTACTTCAGTAAGCAAACATGCCATAAGAGAAGTGCGCGAGTGTTCTAAATTCACATCTTGGTTAGAAAAAAGGAAAAAGAAAGAAGGTAATCCACTTACTTTAGTTTGCTTTGAATCCAATTTAGTTAATGTCCCATCAAATTCTTGGTGACTTGACAATAGTGTAAATGTTCATGTTGTTACTTCTTTGTAGAGATTCAAAAGCACACAGAAGCCCAGTGAGAATGAGGCCAAGCTTAAAGTAGGCAATGATGAATCATTTAAGGTTGAGTCCATAGGAGTAGTAGTTTTGAATTTGAAGTCAAGTTTTCAGCTTGTTTTGGAAAACATCTTTTATGTACCGTCTTTTAGGTGGAATTTGATTTATATTTCTACTTTGGACAAAAATGGATATTATTTTCAATTTCATAATGGCATAGTAGATTTGCTAAAAAATTCTCAAATTCTTGGTCATAGTGTGTTAAATGATGGTTTATATAGATTGAATTTAGCCCACAATAATGAGTATGCTTCTTTCCATGTTGAACATAATATATCTAAGAAACCTCGAACCAAAGAGAAATCTTTCTTGTTATGGCATAAACGTCTAGGCCACATATCTAGGGAAAGAATTGAGAGGTTCATCAAAGATGACATACTTCTTCCACTTGATTTGAACACTAAGTACCTGTGTGGACTATATTAGAGGTAAGTTAACCAAGACTAAAAAGAAAACTGCTACTTGTAGTCTAGGCCTTTTAGAAATTATGTACATTGACATTAGTGGACCTTATTCTTTTACCTTTTGTGGTAATAAATATTTTCTCATTTCTATTAATAATTTTTCTCGTTATGGCTATGTTTACTTAATAAAAGAAAAATCTAATGCTCTTGAAAAGTTCAAAAATTTTCAAAACAGAGGTAGAAAAACAATTAGAAAAAATCATAAAGATTGTAAGGTCTGACTGTGGGGGTGAGTATTATGGTAGACATGATGTCACAGGACAACATATGGGACAGTTTACCAGATACTTGCAAGATTATGGGATTGTTGCCCAGTATACCTTGCCTAGTAGTCCTGAATAAAATGGTGTGTCCGAAAGGCATAATCGCACCCTTAAGGACATGATGAGGAGTATGATAAGTAGGTCTAATTTACCTATATATCTTTGGGGTGAAACTATTAAATCTTCCTTACATATTCTTAATAGGGTGTCCAGTAAATCTGTTCCCAAAACACCTTTTGAAGTCTAGCCTTAACTATCTTCGTGTTTGGGGTTGTCCTACTGAGGTAAGAATCTATAACCCATCAAGAAGAAAAATTGACCATAGAACTACTCGTTGCTAGTTCATTAGGTATCCAGACCATTCTAAGGGATGCTGGTTCTATTATACTGCACCAAGTGCTAGAATTGTTAAGTCTATGACAACTATGTTCTTAGAGCTTGATGTAGCTAATATTGAATGTTCTCAACTTGTTCAGGAGGACAGACAAAGTGTGGTAGTTTCTATCCCCCTTCCTGTCATTCAAGAGAGTGTAGTTCTTACACATGTAGAGAGACATGATCATGAGTGGCAGGAGATGACTGGCGTACCTACTCCTGTTGAGGCTTATGACCCTGTTGAACCTATTCCAGAGATACCTGTGATTGACCCTATTCCAGAGATACCTGTGACGAGATCCGTGAGACAGAGGAGACCTGTCATTTCTGATGAACTTATAGTATACCTTAGTGAAAGTGATTATGATGTGGGACCTGTGATTAATCCAATGACTTATGCTCATGCTATAACTACACCCCAGTCCAATATGTGGGTGGATGCAATGAAAGATGAAATGCATTCTATAGCTTATAATAGAGTATGAGAGCTAGTTGATCTTCCAGTGGGTTGTAAGCCTATTAGTTGCAAGTGGGTGTTCAAAACCAAAAAGGATGCTAAAGGGAAGGTTAAGCGTTTCAAGGCAAGATTAGTTGCTAAGGAGTTTACTCAGAAAGAGGGCAGTGACTATAACGAAACTTTTTCGCCAGTTTCATCTACATTCAGGACCATCATGGCTCTTGTGGCCTATTTTAAATTAGAGCTTCATCAGATGGATGTCAAAACTGCTTTCTGAATGGCAGCCTAAGTGAGGAAATTTACATGGCATAACCTGGGAGTTTTAAGGAGAATAGAAAGGAACATATGGTGTGTAAATTGAAGAAGTCCATTTATGGTTTGAAACATGCGTGTTGTAAATGGTACTTGAAGTTTGATAAGGTTGTCACTTATTTGGGTTTTGTGAAAAACAAGGTTGATTAGTGCATATACTCAAGGTCAATAGCAAAAAATTTATTTTTCTTATTCTTTATGTTGATGATATCCTACTACTTGCAAGTAGTGATTTGAGTCTCTTCCATGAGACTAAGTTGCTGCTATGTAATACATTTGATATGAAAGATCTAGGAGAGACGTCTTTTATTTTGGGCATTGAAATCATTAGTGATAGATCTCGTAGTGTGTTAGGACTTTCTCAGAAGGGATACATCAATCGTATACTTACAAGGTTTAATATGCAGCACTATAGAGCTGGTGATGTCCCTGTTACCAAAGGTGACAAATTTAGTAGTAGTCAGTGTCCTAAGACTGATCTTGAAAGGGAACCAATGAAGAATATACCTTATGCTAGTGTCGTTGGTAGCCTCTTGTATGCACAGTAGTGTACTAGGCCAGATATAGCTTTTGCTGTGGGTGTTCTAGGCAAATATCTTTTAGATTCAAGTTTGGATCATTAGGTAGCTGTAAAAAAGGTGATGAGGTATTTGTGGAGAATAAAATATTATATTCTTGTGTATAAGAGGGTAGATGACCTTTAGCTAATTGGCTATTCAGATTCAGATTCTACTGGATGTCTGAATGATATGAGATCTACTTCAAGGTATATTTTTATGTTAGCTAGAAGAGCTATTTAATGGAAGAGTGTTAAGCAGACTCTTACAGCTTTTTCGACTATGCATGCTGAGTTTGTAGCTTGTTATGAAGTGACAACTCACGCAGTTTTGCTGCAAAATTTTGTCTTAAAACTAAAGGTAATTAGTTCTATTGCTGGGCCATTAAAAATTCTTTGTGATAATAGTGCAGTTGTGTTCTTTTCTAAATACAATAAGAATTCTAGTGGGTCTAAACACATTGATATTAAATATTTGACTCTTAGAGATTTGGTAAAGAAAGGTGATATTATCATTGAGCACATTACTTCAAAAGGGATGACGGCAGACCATTTGACCAAAGGATTGAGACCTATGGTATTTGAAAAACATGGGGATCATTGGCTCTTTTGATGTACTTGGCTAGCGGGAGTTATTTTCTTTAGTTTTTTGGTTATTTATTTATATGTTTGAGACTCTTTACTTCTGTGACTGTTGATTTATATATTGAGACTCCTTTCAGTTATATTTTAGAATAAAGTTTTATTGATGATCATCATTTGTGTTTTGTTAATACCATGTGTAAATGGATATGTTCACGATATTATATGTGAATGAACGTATTTATGGTATGTTGCGATTAAAATCTTAAGATTTGGTGTCTATCTTAAGTAATGGGGTATGTCTTTTTTATGATACCATATAGTGATCTCGAGATATTTGTGAAAAGACATTCTAGCTTATTGTTGAAGCATGAGGAATTCTCTAGCTTCTTGTCGAAGCATTTGTGATAGAGGATTCATTTGTGAGGAGAGATAGTGAGAATAACACATATCTATGATCACCTCTAAAAGTGTTATTCTCCTACCACACTCCCACATCTTGATATATGTCAAGAAAGTTGTTGATATTTGTAATCTTGAGTAGTCTTATATATGTTAATAGTATAATAAATGCCTTGGTTCGGGATTGATAGCTTTGTTGGACTTGATTGATTTAAAAGTGTTGTCTTGTAGCCTTATTTGGTGGCCACATATAGTTTTCAACCCAAGAGTCATTTTACCATAAAATTTTTGGAAAAAAACTATTAAACTACAATTAATGTTTACTCAAGCGGGAGAATGTTAGAATTTTTCATAATATGAGCTTACATTAATTGAATTTTGATTTGTGAAAAATGGATTGGATCCAATATGGCTATGAGACATACATGATAGCCTTTTTGTGTTGTGATCATTTGGTTTGGGCCTATGAACACCTGATATGATATTGGTGTGGTTGGAAGATAGTGTGGGCCTTTTGTGAAGTCTATGAAAGCCTATAATTGGAGGGCCCAATAGATTGCTTATATAAATAGGCTAGGTCCTCTCTCCACTCTCTAACCCTAGACAGCCTACCTATTAAGAGTCGTCATATTGCTGTAGAGAGGAGGGGAAGACCTAACCTTGGAGACCAAGAAATCAAGTTTAACCTTTCATCTTTGATATAATGGCTCAAACAGGTACGCTTCCGCTTCCATATTTGTATAGACATATATATTGAGTTCTAAATTCATACATCTGTTTATTGTATTCTAACAATTTTCTGAAAGAATATCATTTTCCATAAAAATTTACACTAACTATTATTCTTTAGTGTTCTTTGCTTTCGATTATACTTTTTACAATAGAGAAGTAATGCAAGGAGAGAATTGATTAATTGATTAAAGAATAGAAGATTAAAGATCATCACATATTGAGCTAGATGTCGATATTTCCATTGGGCATGGAGTCCTCATCCTCCTCCTCCTCCTCCTCCTCCTCTTTCTCATCATCATCATCGACGTCCCTTCTTCTCAGATGCCTTTGGCTTTGGGAACAAAATCAACATGGAGTGGAACGAAACGGCTAACGCCCATGTTTTGGAGTTCGAGCTTCCTTCCAAGCCTCATTACCAAAGATGACGTTATATTAGCTTTAACTCTATCACAACAGGAGGGTACTACACATTAGTGTAGAGAGGAAGAGGAGGAGGAAGAGGAGGAGTATAAGACCAGATCAAGGCCACCACCATCAGGTGGCACTGTAAGGAGGCAATTTCGGCTACCAAAAAATGAACGCAGTGATCAAGATGATCAGATAAAGGCCTTAATGCATGATGCCATGCGTACTAGTAATCATTGTGCCTAAAGACCATCAACAGCACAAAAAGAAGCACCACCCCCACCACAACAAATAGTAGTCCATTTTGAGATATCTAGCCACAGAGGATCCACTTCTTCTTCTTCTTCACCGTCGAAAGGACAACTTGGTCGTTGTGTCTATTGCAAAGCTTAGAAATGCCTACATAACCACACAGTGTTTTCTGCTGCTACTGTTGCCGCTGCTACTAATATTATATGCTTAGTGTTGTCCATCCCATAGGCATGTTTGTTATTTTACCAAATCTATCAAGGTTTTATCTATTTTATAGATAAGTGCAAACTATTATAGGATTATATGTTAACTTGTAAACCACAAGGAGTTAATCTAATTTTTGTTTAAGTAATGATTACCCTATTATATATAATAGCATAACCATTTTTCATTAGGGTAATGCTGCACAAACAAAAAATTCATACAAAATGACGTGTCTTCATGAATTTCACTTCAAAACAAACACCCATCATAATGGCTTTTAATTACAAAATTGACATTGCCACATCATTTTGTATACAAATTTTGTATGAATTTTTTTGTAAGAATAGTATTTTTCTTTTCATTAAAATATACATTATTATGTGAAGAGAGAGATGGAGAAAACGACCATTGACAACTCTCTTCAACATGCAACCGCTGGAGATACCAATATTGAAGCTGTTAACGGCTACAATAGCAAATCTACAAAGGAAAAAGATTACCTTGATAGAAGCATCAAAGAAGTGAAGAAGGCACACATGATCCAAATACCGAAGAAGATATTTCATACAAGCTATACTGAATTCTGTATTCAATGAGAAAGATTTTGATAGAGACCTCGAAATCTTATCTACAAACGATGAACTCATGAGTGAGGATGAAGAAGAAATCTCTGATTCAAATATCCCGGAGCCCAGTGACACTAGAGTTCCGATAGTCAAACTTCCCAATAGTCTCTTAAGGAAAATCAGAAGGCCATGGAAAAGCTACCTTATTATCAAATTGTTTGGCAAGACAGTAGGATACAAACTCTTATATATTAAGATTAAACCAATTTGGGTGCTTCAGATGGACATCATAGTTACAAATCTGTCAAGTTTAAAATGAAACCTGATTTCATGAAGGCTTACTTAGGAGGACCCTGGATCATCATGGATCACTATCTTACTGTACGAAAGTGGGAACATGATTTTAAGCCATCGGAGGCAGGGTAGGTGGCCATCGCTATTTGGGTGAGATTTTAGAGTTACCCATTGAATACTATAATGAGAAGGTGTTGTTCCACATTCCTAAGGTTATAGGGAAGCCATTAAAGGTTGATATTAACACAGCTATGTCAACCAGAGGTTGTTATGAAAAAGTTTGTGTAGAAGTGGACCTGTCTAAGTCATTGGACTCACAGTTTGGGATAGGTAAGCATGTTTATAATATTGAATATGAACACATTCAATCAAGGTGACCAGAGAAAGTTCTATAGGGAACCACCGCCACTAGACAAGGCAGCTTTTCAAAATATGACCGTTACGAGGACACGTGTTCCTATTGCGACAGAAACAGTTAGGAATCAAAATGGTATCTCGGAAGGCCAAGAAGTGAACTCTAAAGACTTGGACTTTGGATGTTAGTTTCAAAAAAAGGAAGGAGGTCCAACCAAACAAGGCAGACTTTAGGGCCTAACTTGAGTAATGGTAACCATTTCGAAGCCCTAAATAATTATATTCAAGACCAACCTCCCAATCGAATGTTAGAGGTATAGACTAGATGCCAAGAAAAGATACAAATTTGCACAAACATTATGGACTAGCTCGGATCTTTCATAGGCCTAGAAACAACACAGAAGAACATCCTAGAAAGATTATAAATGATAATAAGGCCAGAGCGCAAATCTCTAAAGATCACACTGTAGACCTGATTAGACAAGGGGCAGTAAACCTTGATGGACATTGATCACTCTAAATCTATGCGATTTATATCAGTCAGTGTGCGGTTGTGATGTAGTAATACAATATCCTCTTGAAACCTATGTCCGAAATTCATCCAAAGTCCTTCAATTTAAGCTCAAAACCTATACAAATCAAAATAAACTTAATTAATACTAAAATATAACTAAAAATGGATATAAAATCCTAAATAAGGTTAACAAACCACAAGTAAGGTATTATAATTACACTTTTCAAGCGCAATCTGATATCCTAGTGTTAAAGCAAATCCAATGGCTGTAAAGAAGCATGGGAGTACCTTGAAATGGAAACCTATTGATTCAACAATAGATGCTACATCAGTTCATTTATTATCACCCTCTATTGCTCCCTCAAACCCTAGTCAATCCAACCCTGGTAACCAATACCCATATTGATCCTAGAGGCCTCTATTCCATTTGAACCCACCTTGAAACCCCCGGAACCACCTGACCCTCTGCCCAGCTCCTCCCATGGAGCAACCAGAAATCAAATCTCATCACATCAAACACAATGGGTTACGCATGTTTCTTCAACCACCAGATAAAGAAGAAACTCACATTGTCAAGGTAGAATGGGTAATAGAGGGAGTAAGTGTAAAACTCTAACTTGCTTAGCATCATATTTAGCTTAATTGTATATGTTTTTTAGCATGATTACACTAATTGAAGTGCTTGATTAGCATGTCTTAATAAGAGCATGCTATGGGAGAGATTACCATATTTTTTAGCATGATTAATTAGCTTAATCCTTGATTAATTAGCTTAACTAATCTTCATACTTAGATTATATTAATCATGATTAATTATCATAAGTGTGATTAATTATGTTAATCATGTGGATTAGTGGTGGATTAGTGAAGCAAAGAGGTGCTAGGAGATGCCACCTAGGTGTGTGCTTCACTTAAGTGAGATGTGTGCATCACTTGTGTGCTTCATCTCATTTGCTAGCATTGTGTGTGTGTGTGGCATGTGGCATTATAGATACACCTTGTATCTATTGTTGGCTTGAAAGCTAAGGAGAGAGGAGCTTGTGTAGAGACAAGTGTTTGGCAAAAGAGAAAGTGAGAGAAAAAAAAAAGAGAGAAAGGAGAGGTAAAAAGAAAAAAGGAGGAATTTGAAGGGAAAGCTTGTGATTTTGTTGTCAGAAGTAAGAAAGCTCGTGTTCATACTTAATTCATTACATTTTTATTGATTCTTATATGTTAGCATACTCTTGCACGCAATAGAAATGAGATTGAGGTGAAGGAGGGAATGTTGTATATGGTTTCTAAGATCAAGCCTTGAATCTTGCATATTGTTGGGTTTTGATGTGTTAAAAACTTGTTTAAGACCTTAGAAATTCATTTTGAACCTTTGGAATATTTATTATTGTGCTGGGGTTGTTTAGACAGTTTAGAAACATGTTCTGAGAAGTTACATTTTTTAGCAAAGTGGGGGGGTCGACTCATGTTCTCGAAGAGTCAACACATGTAACATTTTTCTACAAACCTTTGTTCTTTGTCCGAGGAGTTGACTCCTAGAGCAAAAGGGTCGACACATTTAACATCTTTTTACAGGTTTTTGCCTTTTATCCTTAGGAGTCGACTCATGTGATAGGAAGAGTCAACACATTATGCCCAAGAGTCAACACCTGGAGCAGAGGAGTTGACACATTTTAACATTTTGTCAAAACTTTGCTCTTTGTCTCTAAGGGTCAACACTTGTGGCAGGAGGAGTCGACATACTTTGGTAAAATGGTCATATCTCACTCTAGAAAACTCAAAATGGTGCTCCGTTTAAAGCGTTGGGAAGTATATTCATAAATATTTCTATTGATATAAAGTTTGTACTCTTGATCCTTGTAAATTAAGAGATATTGTAGTTTAAAGTTGACATTGTATTGCATTGGGGAAGGGTTTAACATTGCATTGAGTTCTAATGCATCATTGATGTTCTAAATCACATATTTAAGGAGTATAAGTCATAAACATGCATTTTTTATGATTAATTGTATATGTTTTATAAGTTTTATGTGGCTTTGGATGATAGGTTCAGAAGTGAAGCAATGCACTCCAGTTCAACCAAAGGAGTGACTTGATTGTGTTTGAATGTGATAAAAGGTGGGGAGTTTAAGATATTCTTACTCATATTGTATTAAATGTCTTCTTATCTATATTAATGGTGATTATTAGATTATGAGGTGATATTTACATACAACTCATATTGTGTGCATAACTTGCATTGCATTTAAGAGGTTCGGTCACGTGGGACCAACCTAAGGTTTAGTCATGGTGGATTAACCTAAAAGGTGTCACGGTGGACATCTTTTGATAAAAAGCCATCGATATATTAGGCCAATGTTATCATAAATAGAGCGCTTATCTGTGGTGTATCACATATTGCATCACAAGAGACATTACATTTCGGTGATGGTGATTTATCTATTGGTGGATTATACAATGCTATCTATTATTCATGCTTTATGATTTTAAGTGTCTTTATGAGCACGTTGATATATAGCTCATACCCACATAATTTGTTTTGGCAAATAAAATTCAAATGAAATATTGTAAGCACCACATTTTTACCTGCTTGGCAATCTCCAACCTGTCTGAACTAATATTCAAACTGACATAGACATATTCAAGTCAAAATCAGCTTTCCAGACTTAATCCAATCAATCAATCGCTTTGCGGACCCGTTGGGCCCAATAGTGACAAAATGACCAAAATTCATTTCCAGTTGGCACGTCATCCTAGATACGATAAGTCTCTTTTTCAATCTCAAATCCAATTTCAATTCCAACTCTAATTCAAATCAAATTCGGGTATGTCTTTCGAGAAAGTTGATCCTTCAGGCGATAAGACCATCCAGTCCGGCACATTTTTTGAGAAAACTCCTTGTAACTGTAAGTCCCTTCAAACCCATCGACCGGGACAGAACTCAAGTCCCCAAGATGGTAGAACGGTCCACCTTTGGCGCCTGTTAGCCTGCGAATGAAGAATGTCTGTTATTCGGCACGTCTTTCAAGAAAGTTGATTCCTCAGACGATAAGTCCACATAGCAGCTTTTCGAGATCAGGCAATCTCTAGAATGAACACGCACCATCAAAGTGGTAGAAACACTTGCAAACATTGCAACCGTTAGAGTGGTGGAAACACTTGCAAACAGGTCGACATCAAGAATTGCCAACAAAATCCCAACGTCACCAAACCACATTCGCCTCTTGGCCGTGACACGTTTACTAAATGATGAGATACCTTTGAAAACCAACTCGTCACAGACTGTCAGATTGATGGAAACACTCAAAACCTGGGTCAATACCAGTGCCTGCTAGCCCACTCTGGTGAAAAATGACCAAACTGCCCCTTGGGTCTTTTTCAGCACGCTTCTTAAGAAAGTACCTAAGTCCTCAAAGCGGTAAGTCCACCTTTCCAAGATTGTCCCAAAGACAATCCGGCATGTTCGAATGCCTTCCAGTCGGTTTCGGACCAATTTCGAGACCATCTGGTCAAAATAACCATTTTGTCCCTAGGCATCCGAGTGCCTTCGGGAACCATACTGGCTTTGGGTATCAAACCGGTTATCTTTCGAGAATGCTTCTAATAGTGTTCTCAATCTTCTAGCACCTTTCTGGAATATTCTGAGTCCATTCTGGCGAACCCGATATAAAATGACTATTTTGCCCCTAGTGAGCCGGTCGCCTGTTTTAACCACTCCGGCTCTGGTTATCAAATCGGCAATTCCCTGGAACACTCGAGATAGTGTTTTTAATCTTCAAACCTTCTCATGAGACATTTCAAGTCTATTTTGGTGGTTTTCCTGTCTAGTTAACCGTTTTGCCCCTAAAGACTCGACTGACTTCTTAAAAAATCCTGACATTATTTTTTAAGTCTGTTACCTTCAGAACACCATTTTAAGGGTTTCTACCCAATTTTGGCTTTTCGGACCATTCCTGACCTCCTAGAACATTTCCGGACCTTCCAGAGTCACTCCTACTGAAGTCAAGCCAAAAATTGCATGGTAGTCACTAATATATGCGCTCAAATCTTTTGCCTTGCGTATCAAGGGTTGAAAGATACGTTGTTTGCCGACCTAAAACATTTCCTAAGTGGCTGGCACCTCTAGCAGTGGCACCAAGCCAAAAATTGGCCTGGTGCCACTAGGATGTAAAATTTGCCTTGGCGTCAGGCTAGTCCAGTATCTATAAAAACAAAGCCTCCCCCCTAAGTGAAAAGGGTCCACAAACTCAATCCAGAAACTCTACTATTTGAATTGCAGAGCTCGAAGTCTCTCCAAAACCCTAGCCTCTTTAGTCTTTCCAAACCCTAGTCACCATACACTTAACCCTAACACTTATACACATTCCATATACTCATATATAAGCCTCCAAAGCCTCCATTAAAGACTCAAAGTGTTGCAACTTGAAAGCTATCAAGGATCAAGCAAAGCAAGAAAATAAGAAGAATACAAGGTAGGCTCTCTCTTTATGTTTACATACTTCTCCCCTCTTTTCTTTCTTCTAACCCACTTGGGTTTTCTTCTATTTTAATCCCCTATCTTCTTCCCCCCTCTCTTACATGCTTGAAGGAAGGGAATCCCCGATTCATGTGTAGGAAGGATGGTTGAAAGTCAAAGTGTCGGAGGCTTTCTTCTATTTCAACCTTAAACCATATAGATTCGACCCCTTTGATTATGTGGTAAAGCCAACCTTGTATGTTCACAACCTTACTTGCATTGTGCATATCATGTTCATAAATCTCTTCAAAATTGTTTTCAAAGTTTGCATCAAAATCCTCTTTCAAACTTGTATTCAAAACTTTGTTTTCAAATCAAACTCCTAGAGTGTTTCTAGTCATTCCATGATTAGAGTTGCTTTAGGAAAGTGTTATATTCATTGTGACCATCAAAGTCCATATTTTGGGTGTAAACCCTAAATTGTTTTTCATTAAAACCACAATCTTAAGATGATTCTAGCCATTCCATGGTTAGGGTTGTTTTAGGAAAGTGTAATATTTAATTAGATCATATTGGTCCATATTACAAATCCATGTTGTTTTCAAAACCACCAACTTACAATGGTTCTAATCTCTTCATGGTTAGAATCGTTTTAGGAAAGTGAGATATTTAAAAGATTTCAAAAATCCATATTCAAATCATTCTCCAAATTGCTTTTCAAACTTCTTTCCAAAACTCTCCCTTCAAAAATTTATTTTTCAAACTCCTTTCCAAAAGCTCTCTTCAAAAATTTACTTTTTAAAAACTCTCTTTAAGTTTCTTTCCTAGAAACTCTTTTCAAAAGATCTACTTTCTAAAATCTCTATTTTCTTGGAGTCCAAGTCAAGCCCTAAATTCCATGGCTAAGAAACCCTAATTCTCTTTATTAAAAACATGACTTTCTTTTTTGCTCCAAATCAAAGTTTGCAAGAACCATATTTTACATCAAATCTTAGATTTCCAAAATCTCTTTTTCTACACCAAAAATCATAACTTTTCTAAATCCTAGAATTCCAAAACTCAACATTTTCAATTCTATGTCAAATCCAATCTTTCAAATTCGAAAATTAGATCAAATCTTTCCATTTAGGAAACTAGATCAAATCCTCTAATTTTGAAAACAAAATCAAATCATCTATTTTTAAAAATAAAATCTAATCTTCTATTTTAGGAAACAAGAATCAAATCTTTTTAAATTCAAAACTTGCCTAAGTTCAAACTTTCCAAAATCAAAACTTTTCTAATTTAGCACTTTCTTAAAATGGAACTTTCCTATTTCAAAACTTTCCTAATTCAGAGATTTCTAAAATTCAACCTTTCCTAAACCTTGACTTTCTAAACTCTTTCCAGTCAAGTGTTTTCTAAGTCAAGTGTTTTCAAATCAAATCAAATCTCTTTTTCAAATTTTTCTTAAATCCAACTTTCCTAATTCGAACATTTTCTAATTCCAATCTTTCCTAAATCCAACTTTCTAAAATTGAACTTTTCAAATCTAAATCAAATCCTTTTTAATTCAACTACATGTTCCAATCTTAGGTAACCTAAACCCTAGGAAGCTTAAACCCTAGTTCAACCCTAACCCTAAAGTAAGGAAGCTATTCCAAAACTCCTACTCTATTCCAAAACTCCTTTCTAAACCAAGATAGTTTTCCAACTTCAATCTTAGTTAAAATGTTTTCAAAACTCAACTCTATCTTTCCAAATCAAGTCCAAGTTTTCTTTCAAATTTCACACCCCTTTTCAAGTCTAAGTCCTATTTCAAATCAAATCTCTTTTTCAAATCAAACTCTTTTCTAATCAAATCATTTCAAATCAAGCTTTTCAAAAACCTCAAAGTATATATTTTCAATTGGACTCTTGTCCGAACTACGACTGACCTGATTCTCAAAAAGGGATACGTAGGCGACCCTCATGGGTGCAGTCATAACCTTTTTCAAGTTTTTAATTCCATAACCTTTTTCAAATTTCTAATTCTATTTCAAGTTTCTAATTCTAAAAGCTATTTTCAAATCTCCAATTTTAATTTCCAAAAACCTTCTTTCAAAAAATCAAATTTTCAAATCTATTTCAAATTTCAAATCAAGTCCTTTCGAATCTATTTTCAAAATCAAACTAAATTGTGGCACTTGCATGTCATGCATCATGTCAAAATTCTTTCTAAAAGTTCTTTTCTAAAGTGGATAGTTTTGGACATTTATTAATCAGAGATTCTTAATGAGTGAACTTAGGGTGAATAGACATATAGGTACCAAAAAGGGCGGGGTAGGGTGATGGCTTAGTGCGTCTTCCCTACACGTAACCAATCTTCGAACCTAGAATAACTATTTTCAAAGACTAAAATGGAGTTATTTTCAAAAAGGACTTAAAACTTTCCAAAGGTTGCCAAACAATCTATTTTCTTAAAAACTCTCTCTTGAGGAAGTTTTCAAAATCTTTTGAAAAACCCGAAGTATAATCTTCGTATTGTGTTTCGTTTTAGGTGACCTAACTCACTTTAATCAAGTTAAGTGGTGACTCCAAACTTTTCCAAAAAACCCTTATTCAAAATCAATTTCAAATTAAAACTTAGTCGCATTCATTCTTCTAGGAGGATGAGTTCTAACGAGAGAATACTATATTTTTCTCACTTGTATGTATTTTCCTTGAGTGCAAAAAATCAGGGCGCGACAGCTGACAACTCCACTGGGGACGCTTAGAGGGTTAGGCCATTGTCATGTCTCTTCACCCTCACTCTTTTGGAGTCTTTGATTAATTTGTCCAATTCTATCCACCTTAAACTTTCAAAATAAAAGTTTTGCCAAGTTGTTTTAAAAAACATGTCATTACTTGCATTCAATTACATTTAATTATTCAATCTTGCATTAAGTTTGTCATTCAAAGTATTGACTTTTTCATCTTTATTTTTGTAGGTGGACCTTTGTTCACATTTTGTTTCATGTTATATTAACTGCTATGTATGTCATGAATGTATAGAATGAACAGGATGGATGGGAGTTGTTAGGCTCACTCCTCCACTTTTCAAAATTTCACACACACACACTGCACGTGCAGAAGCATTTGCATACTTGCATTCTTTACCTGAAATGTCCCTTCTAATTAGAAGGGGGAACGGTATATTAGTTGTGGGCAAGATGCTATGTCAGTTTTTTCGCTCACGGCCTCTTGATGGTTCTCCCGCTCAGATCACCAACCGATAATAGCACCATCTCGGGGAGTGGGCCTAGGTTTGAAGATTTGGGAACCGAGCCTTCTTAGGAAGCATTAGTAAACCCTCAACGTCATGCTCATATAGACACCATGCATAATTAAACCTCTGCCGAATTTAAAACACGTATATTGATTTCAAAACCATGGAGGAAAGGGCGATTGTTTTACTTTCCTTTAAGCCTGTCTATTCCTGTTGTTATACTGCTTGTATTCCTGTTGTTATAATGCCTATATAACTACTTATGCATCCATGTTTACTTTACAAATACATTATCTCTTTCTCTACTCTATGCATCCATGTTCATGCATTCAATATTCTATTTCAAGACAAGAGTTCAAAGTAACTCAAGTCATTGAATCTTCATGCACATGATCAACCAAAAGAGAGTGGCACCAAGTTCACTCTCCCCTTACATTAAACCTACCAAAATCCTAAGGGTTCCCATGTAACTCTAAGGGCTCATAGCATGCATTTCAAGTCATTCCATAAGAGGGGCCCTAATCCCTCTATGCTCACGAAGATAGGATTGCCAATAAGGCAAGGAACAATCAAATAGTAAGGTCTCTCAACGACCTCCTTGACATCAAACTCAAAGAAGGCAAATCCGAAGACTCAAGAGTAGTTTAAGATCCCAAATGTAAAAGTAGATAGGTGGAAGTCCCAAGGAAATTGTTCCCGCTCCCCCTATTACAATGTATTTCAATTCCGTCGTATTTAAACTCTAAAGTTCAAAGTACTTCTTTCATTTTTCATGAATGAATGAATAAATGGAATGAATGAATGTATGTTCCCACTCAAACGGTAAGGTATTTGCATACAGGGGCAAAACCCCTATCTTTAAAAAGTGAGTCAAATCTATCATGTTTAGTTTCCCTCGGCAAAACCCCTATCTTTAAAAAGTGAGTCAAATCTATCATGTTTAGTTTCCCTCTCAAAGTAGGGGCACCCCTTGGATATACATTGCATAAAAACTTTAAAATCAAGACGCTAACTCATCTTTTGTTTCTTGTCTTTTATCCTCCTCCCTCTCCTCTCTGAGCACTGAGAGAACCGAAGGCAGAAGCAATATAAGAAGGGGGTCTTCTAAACTATTCAATTACTATTATCATGTTGCTTACATATTCACTTCCATTAGGCTCATGAATCCATATCTATTCCGAAATAAGAGTTTCAAGAAACTCAAGTCATTACATTCTCATGCATTTAATTAACCGTAGAGAGAAATAAGCAATCCAATCTCATGTTAATTGAGCTTACCAAAACTCCTAAGGGTTCCTCAACCCTAAGGATTCACGACTTATATTGGACCATATCTCAAGAGAGGCCCCGAATCTCTCACTGTCCATAGAGGCGGGATTGCCCAAATGAAAAAAATATTAGCCGGCCTACACCGAAGAGGTATTGTATTGCATAAGAGGTAGAACTCCACCTCTAAATAGACTCATCATCATGCCTAGATTCCCTCAAAGAAGGGACCTCCATAGGACACGCATCGCATAAAACCTCCAACTCCACATGCTGACTGCATTTTTTTTTCCTTTTTTTTTTTTCAAGTCAAAGAACATAAGTGAACTCATGGAACCCTTCTAACATTTCACCCAATTCAAACTCATGCAAAGGATAAGCCTGGTTATTGGAAGCGGCCAAACCTACATTAAGGAGCAAGAAGAACTAACCATCCATCTACGAGACGTATACACCATGTCGTGACAAGCACCATTTGCTAAGTTCTGTTAGACTTGGGCATTGCGACAACAGAATCCTCTAACTTCCAAATGCATGCCAAACCTTGTAAAAGATCTGTTAATTCGCCTTCCATTGTCTAGTGATACACCTAGTGAATGGAGCACCGAGGTTGGCATAGTCCCAAATCCCTATTAAGGGTTCTCCCCCAAATGGTCCACAAAAGAAGGAAGGTTTCCACAAGATTCGTCTATTTTCTTTCCATCTTTCTATTCCTTGCATATCTTATTTAAATGAACACTGCATGTCATGCCATCATGTTTTGAAATGATAAAAAAGTAGTTCTCAGTTTATTCTCTTTGTCTCATACTCTTGTGGATGATTATTACTTTTAAGGATTCTTCCCCATTTTGTAATGACTCGACTTGAAAGATCAGATAGCATGGGCAATCCATTCAATAGAGGTTTAAACCTTTGAGAGACAAAGAGAGAGTGAGAGATAGTAGAAAGACATATTTAACAAAGAAGTGCAAAGTTTATTGAAGAGGCGACACTTGAGTGATATCATGGCTAAGCGATGGGCAGCCGAGTCCTCAAAATGATGAGAAACTATTATTTTATTTATCCAAAAAGAAATAAACACTACCCTTTGCTCAGCCCACTAGAGTCGTAAGTAATTTCCATTCAAATATCCCAAAACCAAGAACCATCCCCCATATTAGGGCAAGCACAGCGTAGTTGATTTGATAGAATATGTAGGGGTTTATTAGCAGAAACACACTATCTTTAGGAATATTGTCTAAATTTTGTACAAAGGCTTTATGGACTAAGCAATTCAATTTGAAATGATGACAGGCCCTCCATTCTGCGACAATACACAAAGAAACTTTCTTTGCAAAGCCCACTTGAGCCGATTATGTTTCTTAAGAAAACCAACCAGATGATCACTGCGCACATTAGGTTAAGGCAAATGCCATGAGTAGAAACTAATGAGCAACGATGAAAGTGGTGATTTTCAAAAAGTTATGGCATCAAAGGCATCTCTAATAAAGAAGATATTGTGTTTGTGGGGATCTTCAAAAGAAGATACTATCATCCAAAAATATAAATGAAAAAGTTGGCATCTCTAAAAGTCGACTTAGTGTAAGCACCCCATTTTTTATCGCTTGGCTGTCTACAGTCCGTCCAGACTTGTATTCAAGTTAATGTGGACATATTCTGAGTCAAATCAACTTTCCAAGTCTAATCCCGTCTATCCATTGCTTTGCGTGCCAACTAGGCCCAAATAGAGGCAAAATGACCAAAATGTCCTTGGGGGCATTGTTCGGTCTAATTCCAAATCAGGCACGTCTTTTCGAAGGCGGTAAGTCCCCTTTCCATTTCCAAATCAAGCACGTCTTTTCGAATACAGTAAGTCCCATTTTCAATTCCAAATCAGGCACGTCTTTTCGAAAGCGGTAAGTCCCCTTTCCAATTCTAACAAGCACATCTTTTCGAAGATGGTAAGTCCCCTTTCTATTTCCAAATTAGGCATGCCTTTCTGAAGATGGTAAATTCCCTTTCCAATTCCATCAGGCGTGTCTTTTCGAAGAGGGTAAGTCTTCTTTCCAATTCCAATTCCAAGTCCAATTCCAATCTGTCACACCCCCAACCCAATTAGACATTAATTATGTCACATTAGGTGAGGCGTGATTGCACAGGTCACCGTACCTGCGAACGACACCTTAACCCATACTCAAAAATAAAAGAGCACAGCGGAATAAACAATACAATGAGAAAAATATAATAAACTCTCCAAAGGAATACATTACCACTGGAAAATAATCAACATCCTTTCACAAAATTCTTTACCATTATACAAAGTTAAAACATAACACCAAAACCCAACGTCTATATAAAATACAACCATGAAACTGAAAATAAGACAATGGAGCTGTCTCAAGCCCCATGACTCGACATCCTGACATCAACATGATTGCCACCAAGGCAAGAACCAAGACTGCAGTGAACCAAACCGTCATCTCCAAGTTACCTGTCAAGACAGTCTGTGTGGGTGTGAGCTAATTGTCAACATGCTCATGATAGATAATCAAACTCATAAAGAACGATAATAAACACTCAAATACATACAGGTAGAAATGATTAATATATATCTATATCATGGATGTCTCAATGCAATGCATGTATCACCCACATGTGCACGCAATTTTAGATAACGTTGGCCCAATATATCGATGGCGCGTTATCAAGGAATGCCCACCGTGGCACCCCTAGGCCAGTCCACCGTGACTAAGCCTTGGTTAACCCACCGTGGTTAACTCTCTCCAGTGCAATGTAAGGTATACAATATGAATGGTATGCAATGCCACCATATATATAAAATCATCAATGTCTTCACAGAACTTCTCATATAATACCAATTTCACCTCATATATAAACACCTTCAACACCTCATATGCATTCACCACCATTATACATATAGAAAATACACAATGCATTTAACATGAATAATATTATCTCAAAATCTCACAATTCCACAATTAACACTAATATAGATAATAACACAAGCAATATATATTCACTTCTATATGAATAAGATTATCCTATGATCCCACCTGTCACCGCACACACACTATGTCAAAGATCACTTCGGGGTTGACGTTGAAGGATCTTGCTTTCCGTTAGCTCCTATCACCACAACCGTATTAGTTTAGGAAACTCAATGTATACTCCAATAATCATAGCTATAATGTCTATACAAACAAGTTATAACACTGAAATTATATATTAGAACTACCATATGCTAATCTCAATCACACTCCCAATGTAAAGTTAGAGCTGAAAAATACCAAAATACACCAAGTCCTCTAATCTGCCAAAACTGACACAGGCTTCATAATCTGGATAAAACTTCGTAGACTTATGCCCAAAAATTCTAAAACTTTATAAATACCAACTAGACATATCAAAGAGTATTCAGACCAAATTGTACATTTTTTGAACATGCCTAAGTATTTATTTGGTATTTTCAAATACAGGGCAGTGCTGCAGAAATTCGAATTCAGCAGTAAGTAGTCTATCTTTGATAAATTAATAACATAGGTAAACGAAATCTAAATGATCTGAAATTTGGTACAGGTTATCATCAACCTTTATCCTAGAGACAATAAAAATTTCATAATTTTTGGGCTACTCTAACTTGGTCGAATGCTCTGTCAAACCAGAGGTTACAGATCTGGGCATCAAAAATCTGCAAGGACAGTCCCATTTCAAAAATTCACCATAATTCGTAATTACAACATTTTTAAGTGAATCCAAAGCCCAAATGATCCTCATAACTCTAACTTACAGTGTTCAAAAATTCAGCCACAAATAAAATTTTTAGCTAGGTCGAAATGTCTCTAAACAGTAGCATTTTCATAGAGAATACTCTGTTAGGGCTGCCATGGGTGATTCTAAGCTTTTCCTATGGAAGATCTCACCTCCATCCTCTTCCTTCCATGGCATGACTCATATAACATGTAATAATTAGAGAAAATAAGATGAAACAAGCATGATACTCACCTTAGATGAGGAAAACAAAGTGCAAGAAAGCTTCCTTAGATTATTCCCCTCTTTTCTTCTTCTTCCTCTTTTCCACCGATTGCTCCTTCTCTCTTCAAGCTTCTCTCTCTCTCTCTCTCTCTCTCTCTATAACTCTATATATATATCTCTCTCTCTCTCTCTCTCTATAATGGCAGCTATCTTTTTCTCTCTTCTCCCTCCCATCATGCTAACCACTCACCCCTCACCATTCTTGTTTTTTTCTTTCTTTTTCTTCCTTTTCTTTCTTCATTTGCCTTCTTGTCCCCTCTTGTCATCTTTCTCCCTTTCTCTCCACCAACACCCTCCCCTCCTCTCAATTAACTTCAATAGAAACATAATAATATATATCTCACCCCCCCCCCTTAGGTATTTATACACCCACTTATTATATTTTATGTATTTTATATATTTACTTATTATACCCACTCACCAATGTTTCACCATTTAGCCATTTAACTTACCACTAATAAAATGATACATGTGGCACACACAATTATAATTAACCATGCAATAGATGTAAATTAAATTAAATAAACTAATTTAACTACGTTTACGACGCAATTCAACTAATTATAAAAATATGAGATTAGGGTTTCACACAATCCCTCTCTCGAGAAAGCTAATTCCTCGAGACAGTAAGTCTATTCAATTCGGAACGTTTTCCGAAGAAAGTCTTTTCAGAATGGTAAGTCCCTTTAACCTATCGACTGGGATGAGACCGCTAGCCCGCCTTTCGACCTATCGACCGGGATGAGACTGCTAGCCCGCCAATGCAAAAATGTCTGTTTCGGCATGCCTTTCAAGAAAGTTGACTTCTCAGGCGCTAAGTCCCTTTAGTAGCTTCCTGAGATCAAACAGTCTTGGGAATGATCGCGAACCATTAGAGTAGTGGAAATACTCGCAAACATCGCAACCGTCAGAGTAGCGGAAGTACTCAAAAACAGGTCGATATAGGGAATTGCCAACAAACCCCTATATCACGGGACCGCCGTCAGAGTGACGGAAACACTCAAAACCCAGGTCAACACCAGTGCCTGCTAGTCCATTTCGGTAAAAAATTACCAAACTACCCCTGGGGCCATTTCCGGCACGTTTCTGGAGAGCACACCTAAGTCCTTAGAATGGTAATTCCACCCCTTCCAAGATTGTCTTAAAAGAAATCCGGCATAATTAGGTGCCTTCTAGTCAATTTTGGGCCAATTCTGAGACTTTACGGTCAAGATGATCATTTTGTCCTTAGGCATCCGAATGCCCTGGGAACCACACCGGCTCTGGGTATCAAACCAATAACCTCCTGAGAATGTTTTTTATAGTACCATCGACCTTCCTTTATCTTTCCGGATCATTCCAAGTCAATTCCAGCAAATCCGGTGCAAAATGACCGTTTTGCCCCTGGTGGGCCAATCGCCTTTTTCGACCACGCCGACTCTGGGCATCAAATCGGTAGCCTTTGGAAACATTCTAAATAATATTTCTAAATCTCGAGTCATCTTCCAGGACATTTTGAGTCTATCTCGGCAGCTTTCTAGCCCAATTGACTGTTTTGCCCCTAATGGCCCCGTCAACCATTCCGACAAATCTTGTCATCCTTTTTCATATCCATTACTCCTCGGGACTCTATTCTAAGGCTTCCTGCCCTTTTCTGGCCCTCTGGGTCATGCCCGGCCCCTTCGAATCATTCTCGGACTTTTTGAAGTCACTCCTAATGAAGCCAAGCTAAAAATTACTTAGTAGTCACTAGTACAGGCTCCCAAATCTTCTCAAGATACGTTATTTGCCGACCTTAAAACTTTCCTAACTGGTTGGCGCCACTAGTAGTGGCGCCAAGCCAATATTTGGCCTGGTGCCACTCCTAGTGGCGCCAGAAGCATTTTTGGCTTGGTGCCACTACAACAGGCGCCAGGTCATTCCATTGTCTATAAATACAGAGCCTCCTCTAGCATGAAAGGGGTTCGCAAACTTAATCTGAAAACCCTACTCTTTGATATATAGAGCCCGTAGCCTGCCAAAACCCTAATCTCCTTTAGGTTTTCCAAACCCTAGCCTCCATACACAAACCCTAGCCTCCTATACACTCATACACTCTCATATACTCATACACTAGCCTCAAACCCTCCATTGAAGACTTGGATTGCTGCAACTACGAAGTTTTGAAGATCAAAGACAAACTCTTAAAGACTGAAGTGAAGACCGAAGAGAAGCAAGCAAAGCAAAGCACACAAAGCTAATCAAAATAAAGAAGACACAAGGTAGGCTTCTTATTTACGTTTACGCATCTTTCCCTCTCTCTTCTCTTTCCTAACCCACTTGGGTTTTCTTCTATTTTAATCCCTCATCTTCTTCCCCCCCCCCCCCTTCTTGCATGCTTGAAACAAGAGATTTCCCAGTCCATGTGTAGGATTAAGCTATTGGAAGGTCACCGTGTCGGGGGCTTTCTTTTAGTCTAACCGAAGACCACGTGGGTTCGGCCCCCTTGATTATGTGTTGAAGCTTTTAACCTTGTATGTTCACGACCCCAACTTGCATTGTGCATATCATGATCTTGCATTCTTCTAAAATTTGTTTTCAAACTCATTTTGCAAAACTTGCATTATCATCGTTTTCAAAATTGCATCAAAACTTGTTTTCAAAATCACAATCCTAAGGTGATTCTAGCCTTTCCATGGCTAGGGTTACTTTAAGAAAATGTTACATTTAAAGTGACCAATATGGTCTATATTTTCAAACATTGTTGTTTTCAAAACCACTATTTTAAAGTTTTTCTAATCTTCTTATGGTTAGAATCGCTTTAGGAAAGTAAGATATTTCATATACCTTCTAAAAACTCTTTTTTCAAATCTCTCCCTTTAAAAATCTCTTTTCTAACATGCTTTCTAAAAATTCCCTCCAATCTCCTTTCCAAAATTGTTTTCAAAAACTCCCTCCAAATATCTATTTTTCAAAACTTCTCTTTAAACTCCTTTCCGAAAAGCTCTCTTCAAAACTCCTTTCCTAAAAACACTCCCTAGGTTTCCTTCCTAGAAAACTCTCTCCCTAAATCTCTTTCCTAAAAACTCTTTCCAGTAATCTCCTTCCAAAAATCTCTTTCCAAAAACTCTCTTTTCAAATTTACTTTCTAAAAACTCCTGACTAGGATTTCTTTCCAAAACTCTTTTTTCAAAACTTACTTTCTAAAAACTCCTCTCTAGGATTTCCTTTAAAAAATCTCCCTTTCTAAAAACTCACTTTTCAAAATCCTCTTTTCTTAGAGTCCAAGTCAAGCCCTAGAACCCACGATTAGGAAACCCTAGTTTTCTTACTAAAAACTTGATTTTCAATCTTACCTTAAAACCAAGATTTTCAAAACCTATTTTCTACATCAAAACTATAGTCTTCTAAATCTAGAGTTTCTAAAACATCATCCTTTCAAATCCATGCCAAATCCAATCTTGCCTTTAGAAAACCAAATCTAATCTCCCCATTTAGGAAACTAGATCCTATCCTCCATTTTTTGAAACAAAATCAAAACACATCTTTTAGAAACAAAATCCAATCCCTTATTTTAGGAAATAGGAATCTCAATCCTTCCTTGTCTAAACCTTTCCTAATCCACTCCTTCTAATCTCATACTTTCCTAAACCTTAAGTTTCCAAAACTTAAATATTTAAATCTTTCCTTAAACTTTAAGCTTCCAAATATTTCCTAATTCAACCCTTTCCTAATTCTATACCTTTCCAAATCTTGACTTTCCAAATCTAAGTTTTTAAAATCTTTCCTAATTTGAACCTTTCCTAATTCCTAGAATTTCTAAAACTCAAACTTTGAATCCTTCTAAAATTCTAAAATTTCCTAAAATTCAAATCTTTCTAAATCTAAAACTTTCTAAACTCAAAACTTTCTTACTTTCAAAACTTTCCTAATTCAAAACTTCCTAGAAACGAAACCTTCCTTAAGTTAAAACTTTCCAAATCCAAAACTTTCTTAAATCTCAAATCTTTCCAAATCCAAAACTATCCTAGGTTAAAACTTTCTAAATTCTAAATCTTTCTTACTTTAAACCTTTCCTAAATTCAAAACTTTCCAATTTCAAAACCTTTCCTATCTTAAACTTTCCTACTTCAAAATCTTTCTTAAAATGACACTTTTTAAAATGAAACTTTCCTAAAACGGAACTTTCCTAAAATGAACTTTCCTAAATTCCAATCTTTCCTAATCTTCCAAGTCCAACATTTGAGTCAAGTCTTTCTTAATCTCGAGTCCTTTCTAAATCCTATCTTCCTAGGTCTAGGGTCTCTATTCTTCCATTTCAAATTCCAATTTTCTATTCTAAATTCAAATCAAATCCAAATTCCAATTCAATTTCTTTTTCCAATCAAACCTTTTATTTTCTTTCAGACTCTTGTCCGAACAATGACTGACCTGATTCCTCAAAAAGGATACGTAGGCAACCCTCATGGGTGCGGTTACAACCTTTTTCAAGTTTCTATTTCCACAACTTCTTTCAAATCTCCAATTCCACAATCTTTTTCAAGCTTCTATTTCCATAGCTCTTTTCAAATCTCTTTTCAATTTCAAATCTATCTTTTTTAAATTTCTTTTTAAATCAAATCAAGTTCTTTCCAAATCTATTTTCAAATCTTTTCCTTACACTTGCATATCATGTATCATGACTTTTTAAACATTCTTTTTCTAAAGTGGATAGAATTGGACATTTGTTAATTGAAGACTCTCATAGGCGAATTTATGGTAAATAGACAAGTAGGTACCGTAAGGGCAGGGAAGGGTGATAGCTTAGTGCATCTTCCCTACACGTAACCAACCTCCGAACTTAGATCACTATTTTCGAAAGACCAAAACAAAGTCATTTTCAAAAAAAGGCTTAATATTTTCTAAAGGTTGTCAAACAACCTGTTTTCCTAAAAACCCTCTCTTGAGGTAGTATTTTCAAAATCATTTTCAAAAACCCTAAGTGTAGTTTTTGGATTGTGCTTAGTTTTTAGGTGACCTAACTCACATTAATTAAGTTAGGTGGCGACTCTAAACTTTTTTCAAAAGCCCTTTATTCAAATATATTTTCAATTCAAACCTAGTCGCACTCATTCCTCTAGGAGGGTGAGTTCTAATGAGAAAGTACAGTGTTTTTCCCGCTTATGTGTATTCCTCGAGTGCGAAAAATCTGGGCGCGACACTTAGGAAAAAATTTCTTGATGAGAAAATCTTAATCAGAAGACAGAGAACGGTCTAGAAGAACAAAAGGAGTTGGAAAGAAAGAAGAAAGCAGTGAATGAAAGTTAAATTGCTGAAGGTGATCATTGGTCTTTTGAAACCCCACAAATAATAATGTTTGAGCCTTTATCCCCTTTCATTCATAAACCTCTTAACCTTGCTTATGTTACAGTCTAAATCAAAGTCCTCTCTGATCAAAGAAAATTGCTTAATCTAAATAAGCCTGAACAATACCAAGACAAGTAGTTGAAAAGAAAAAAAAAAAAAAAAAAAAGGAAAAACGAGGGAGGAATGCATGGGGCAATCTCATGCTTCAAAGTGTGCTTAGATGGTTTTGGTTTAAACAACCCACTGAAAGAAAATCTTTGAGCCTACATATCCCATCATTTCTTACAACCCCTAAACCTAGCCTGCAGTACGGTCCTAAAAAAAGTCTTCTCAAATTGAGGGCCAAGCTGTTTATCACTCTGCAAAGCACATGCGTGTTGTCGCTCAAGCCACGATGGCATTTTTGGATATCTAAGAGAGAAAACCAAGTGAGGTCAGCAAAACACCAAACAATAACCCTATAGAAAGTAAGGATAAGATAATACATGGCAAACCAAAAAGTCAAGATCCCTGGAGAATAGTGCAAATACTATCACACCCCCATGAGAATGAGACAAAACCGAATGGGACAGAATCCTGTGAGTATAGGCCCTGGGGCAATCCTGGGACATTCTTTGTAAATAGCCTATCTATGTGTAGTACTAATGCATCCATGACATGTATAACCTGTACATCTATTAAATTCCTATGTAGTTTGTATCTATTCATGCATTCATAAAAAAAAATAGGACATCCATTCAATTCTATTTTTGTATATACATTCATCAAAAAGTATGACATGCATTCAATTCCATTCCCATATGTGCGTTCATCGAAAAGTATGACATGCATTCACTTATTTACCTGTGCATTTTTAGAATTGGTATAAATAAACTGTTTTTGCATAAAAACCTATTTTATCTCTCTCTCTCTCTCTCTCTCTCTCTCTCTCTCTCTCTCTCTCTCTCTCTCTCTCACAAATAGGGAACAAGGAACGAAGCAAAGCACAAAAAGGAGATAAAAAAAAAAAAAAAAAAAAAAAAAAAAAGATAAGCACGTTCTCGAGGATGCAGTGAAAACCCGAAAAGGCGCCGTAGGTAAAAGAGTAGGGACGTGTGAAGATACAAAATGTCGACCATGGTGAAAACTTGTAAAGGTGCCTTGGTGCAAAAATGACATAGCTGGGACTGGTGAAAACCCTCACAGGTGCCAATAGTAAAAATAGCAACAAAAAAATGGGGGTTGGGGCGTAAGAGATAATCTGAGGCATGAGCATTCCCAGAAGTCACGAGTATGAAAGCAGCAGTGAGAAAGTCAGAAAGTGTCTCAAAAAGCATTCTTCGGATTAGTCCAAGTTAAGGCTAAAAGAAGCAAAGGTTCCCCTCTCGAGGCAATAAGTCAGTCAGAGCATCAAACAAAAAGGAGGAGCGATGGGCAAAAATGTATCACTCTCTATCATCATCAGAAGAGGAGTCAACTAGGGACGGATCAACTGGCTCGCCACCCGCAAGAGGAGCACTCAAAGAAGCACCAAGCGTCAATGACCTAAGCTAGCCCCGCTCATAGTCTGCATATCTGGCCATAAGCATATCCCTCTCCCGGTTAAGGGACTCCACAGTCTCTCGTAAAGACTGAATATCAACAATATCGTCCTCCGGGGGAGTGGAAACGTCTAGGGCACCTAGTGATTGCTTATGTCCCCATGAAGTACTCAATGGTAGGCTATCGTGTGTCTATCTAGCCGCTGCTAGTTGTATCTTTAAAGAAGTTACCTTAGTATCTCTCACCCTCAACCGATCATGCAATACCTGTATCAATCTTTGGTTTTGCTGCCTGTGACGACATCTCTGAACAATCATAGCTGTCAAGAAGTCTGTGTATCCCACGGGGGGCAACGAAGTCTCAAAGAGTAGATCCCCAAGCCTCCTTAGACCTAACACATATCGTCGAAGCCAATAATGGTAGTTCTCAGTCTCAAGGGGCATGTCAGAAAATGAACCATCATTATCCACATAAGTAAGCAAAGATTGCCATGTATCCATAACTCTCTTTACCAATGCTCTCGGGATCGACGCTGCAAAGAAAAGGGTAAACTCAGTCGCAGATGGTAGATAGGGGATATCCTGACTCTTACCGAGCTGTCACAAAACTCGAATCCCAAAGAAGGGGGTAATGCCGCATAGGCCAACTAAAGGCACGAAAGCCCTCTTGGGAGGTTGAACTCTCAAGCAGTATCTACCAACTAATCATGAATACCACCTGACTGTGCCTGATCTCATGCTACGAAGGTAGTTAGCCCATGCCACAACAATCTATGGAAACCTCCCATCATCCGCGATAGCCCTCTGAGATCTCACCAAGAAGCGTATATGGTCAAAGCTCAAGGTACCATGTATGTTAGAATAAAGGAGTAACAAATAAATACCCGATTGTCCAAAGCTAAAAGAGCGCAACACATCCCCGAAAATAAGCATCAACCCTCTGCTGAAATCGGGTAAGGCTCACAAAGGTCTCCCCCACAACCATGGAAGCATAGGAGTGCCCCTCATGAACCCTAGCAAGCAATGCGCATAATCGGCAGTCAACCAAATCATCTCCTCGTGGAAACATCAAGAAGTTCAGAAGAAGCAGAGTTAGAGCAACCATGCGAGAAACAGATCAATCTTGAGAAGTATGCCAATAACCCGAATGAGCCCTCATACCCGTTGCAAACTCAAAACGGGAAAATAGGAACTCCACTGGAATGCAAAGAAACTGGGGCAGAAAGGCAGACGAAAGAACTGCGTGCTGGAGTCCAAGCTGGGATGAAACAACCATGATGCAACCATCAAGGAAGATAGGTCTCACAATGTCAGCAGAATCATCTTCGAACCCCAGGAAAAAACCATACTCATGAGGAGTAGGGGTAAGCTCGCACTCCCCGAAGCGGAAAAGAGACAAGCTAGGCCGCCAAAAGAGAATCACTGCCTCTATGAATCCTGGAATAAGCCGCACCGACAGAAGTGAAGCCACCCGACCAAAGGACCGACGAAAGATATCCTGCTTGTCTGGGGGATAGCTGTCATGCCAAGCTCTAAGCCGACTCAAAATCGTGTCTGCCATCCTGAAGATAAAGATAAAAACGTCGACATATGATAAGTATAGCTAAAAAAGGTAAGAGATTTAAAAAAATAAAAAGAAAAAGAAAAAAAAAAAGATGAAAGAAAAAAAAATGAAAAAGATTTTAAATGTTGAGTCAAAATGAATTTTCTATACATTTTGCTTTCCAAACATTTTCAATTTCGACACAAAATGAATTTCCTACACATGTTGATTTTAAAAGTCAAGTTTCAAGGCAAAATAAATTTTCTACACATTTTGTCTACCAAAATTTCAAGTCAAAATAAATTTTCTTTACATTTTGTCTTCAAAAATTCAATTTCAAGTCAAAACAAATTTCCTATATATCTTGGTTTCAAAAGATTTTCAAGATCGAGTCAAAATGAATTTTCTAAACATTTTGCCTTCAACGAGTCAATTTCAAGTCAAATCGAAGTTTTCACATGTTTTGTCCAAAATTTCAAAATGGTTCCTAATTCAAATCGAAATTTCATTTCAATATAAATCTCAAAATTTTCCAATCAAAGTCCGTTTCAAGTTTCTACTCCAAAAGAATTCTATTCCAATCAAGGTTTTCTAAAAAAATTTCCTCCAAAAAGTCCTCCTCAAAATCAATTCTAAGAAATTCTCAAGTTTTCAATCCTCTAAAAATTCTTATCAATTTCCAAGTTTCCAAATTCAAAAATCTGTTTTCAAATCTTCCAAAATATTTTCCCCCCAAAAGTTTTATTCAAAAATTCCATTTTGAAAATGGTTTGTCCAAGTTTTAAATCAAAATAGTTTCTAATTCAAAATCAAAAGTTCATTTTCAAAAATCAAATATTAGAGGTTTCAAATCAAAATCCATTTAAAACTTTTCTAAGCTGCTCCTTCAAAGAGATTTCTGCTCCAATCAAGTTTCAATGTTTTCTAAAAATTCTTTCTCCAAATTAGTCTTCCTCAAAATCAATTCTCAAAATTTTTAAGGTTTCAAATTTACAAAATTTCTTCCTTCCAAAGTTCTTATCAATTTCAAAGTTTTCTAAACTCCAAAATCTATTTTCAAAAATTTCCTAAGTGTTTCCTTCAAAAGTTTTATCCAAAATTCCATTTAAAAAAAAAATCTAGGTTTTTCTTTCAATAGTTTTATTCTAAGGCCCCCGAGTTTCTTAGGGTCTTCTCTGCCAAAAAGGCCCTGCCCTCAATAGTCTTATCTCTTTCTCCTTCAAAAAGATTTTATTTTGAAAATTTCTAACTCTTTCCTCATTTTAATAATTTCATCCGAGTTTCTTGGGGTCTTCTTTGTCAGAAGGCCCCATTCTCAAAGTTTTTAGCTTTTTTTTTTATTCATCAAAAAGATCTTATTTCAAAAATACCTTCTAGGCTTTCCTTACCTTTTCCTTCAAAATGTTTGATTTTAAAAATACCTTTCTAGAGTTTTCTAAAGTCTTCCTTCAAAAAAAAAATTATATATGTGTGTGTGTGTGTGTGTGTTCCAAAGAATTTCAAATTTTCTTCCTTAAAATTTTCATTCTCAAAAACATTCTATAGGTTTTCTAAGCTTTTTTGCCAAAAAAAAAAAAAATCCTATTTTCAAAATTCTAGGTTTACAAACTTTTTCTTCAAAAGTTTTGTTCAAGGTTTGAAAGGTTTTCCAAATCATTCTAATTAAAATCCATTTCAAAAAAAAAAGTGACTTTAAAATCTATTCAAACAATCAATTTCAATTTCAAAATCAAGTTTTCAAAATTCTAGATTTTAAAAAAAAATCAAAACAATCCAATTTTCAAACTCAAAATTCATTGTTCCAATAACTCCAGTTTTTGAAAATTTTCAAAGTCTGTCCATCCGATTGCCTCGTGATCAACATGGGACTCTTACTTTATTGTTTTCTGTCTTCGACAATCAAAGACAGAAAAATAGAGGCAACTGTAAACACCCCATTTTTGCCCGCTTGGCAATCTCTGATCCGTTCAGACTCATATTCAAATCGACACAAACACATTCAAGTCAAAACTATTTTATCAGTCTTAATCTAATGAATCAATTGCTTCGCGGGCCTGCTGGGCCCAATAAAGGCAAAATGACTAAAATGCCCTTGGAGCATTGTTCGGTCCAATTTCAGTTGGCACGTCTTCCTAGAGACGATATGTATCCCGAACCTTTATTTTGTCAATTAATGTGAGATTTTAACACTTGTATTATTTTTATGTTATTATGGAGCCAATATTGACCAATTAAGGCCCATGTTGTAAAATATGCCTCATGTGTGACACATATGGGATTAATTCCCATTTGTATCTCCTAATCACTCACACACCTGTAGCAAACACACACACACACACACACACACACACACATACACTCACCTGCCGAGAAGAAAAAGAAGAAGAAGAAGAAGAAGCAGAAGAAAAAAAGAAGAGAAAAGAAGAGCAAGTGAAAAGAGGAAGAAGGTTAGAAGAAGCTATTGTTGAAGCTTGAGGAAACATAGAAGAAAGGTATGAACCCTAACCTCTTGTATATGTAAATACCTATGTTTGTTGTGTTTGGAGACTCTTTGGAGTCCTATTTGGTTAGACTTTAAGGGCTTGTAAGCATATGTTGATGGATTGGAAGTTGGGGTTCAAAACCCCCAAATTTGTACATATTGGGTTTAAGATTTCAAACCTTAGATCCCTTTGATTGGCTTGTTTATTTTGCCCAATCTTGAGTTATTGTGGTCTCCTTGGGTCAATCTTCTGTACCCTAGAAGCACTTGGGAGTTTGAGAAAGATTTGATGAAGTTTGATTTTGATTTGAGTGAGGTTTGGGGATTTTTAGGTTGAAATATAGGTTTTTGTAGCATAGGAGTCGACCCTTTTATCCAGAGAGCTCCCAGATCATTTCTTCAGCTCAGGGGTCGATCCTTTTGCCTCAGGAGTCGACCCTTTTGTCTTCAGCTCCAACACTGTATAGTAAAATAAGCATAACTTGTTCTACAAAACTCGAATTGATGCACCGTTTGAAGCATTAGAAACTAGACTCATAGACCTTTGTATCCATATAAAGTTTGCACTCTAATTCCTTATAGATTAGGAGATATTGAATTTTGAATTTGACCCAAAATTCTATCAGTCACATTATTCTTCCAGAATTTTAGTCCACTTTCTATGCAACATAACTTCTTCATCCAAAATGTATTTGCAGCCCATGGTCTATCAAATTAAAGGCCTTTAAGCCTATTTTCAAATGAGACTACCTTAGAATGTGTTCATGTTCTTGCTTTGCATTAGGGTCTTGTGTTTGATGTCTCTATGTACTCTATATGTAGGAACGTCCTTATATAGCACCTTTCACAAGGATTAAGGTGAGTAACGATATGCCATGAGTAAATTCTACTACTTTCCAAATGTTTTAAATTCAAATCATATCATACAATGTTTTACATATGTTTTCAATACATCAATGTTATATTCAATTATAGATATCATACTTTTAAAGGCATGCAAGTTATATTATGTTATGAATTGAAACCCATGAACTAAAATGCTTACAAGAAAGAGATGCACGACTTTTTCCAATGTATGGTGCCAACTCGAGGTCTTTCGTGGCAAGACCTTAAACTAGCAACGATGGTCCTACGATAGGGGATGTGAAAGAAACTATCGCCATGTTCGGGAGATGTCCTATGACCTAAAGAGCCCTAATTGTGACCTTTAAGCTTATTGATGTGGAGCATAGCTCTGATGTCGGGTTGTAGCACCCTTATGTTTTAGAATGAGAACGATGATATGTTCAAATATTTATGACAAGTTATGTTATGCTTTATTACAAGCAAAGATACGTCGTATCTCTCTTTTATGATACCATGTTTTGAAACGATAGAATGTTTCAATATGATGCTTATGCTATCTATGATTTCACGTCTTTGCCTATACGTTTTAAGTTCATGATTTATATGCATAAATGTTTATCTATCATTTTATAAATGTTAGTCCATGGTATTTTCATGCTCGTGCATCATTGTTATTCACTAAGCATTAGCTTACGTTTTCTCAAATGTTTTCAGATAGCCAATCTGAGAGGCCCTAGGAGAAGGCCATATATGGATTTTGAGTTACGGCCCACGAGCCTATGTTATGTTATGTGTATTTAGGCTGGACCCTAATGTTTGTAATGTTATAAATGATATAACTATGGCTGCCTCGAATAGGCCCATATGTATGTTTATGTTTTGGATAAGGCATAGCTCTGCCATGTATGGCACGAGTTATATTTTAATTTATGAATTTCCCAATTATATATCATTTTAAATGATCAATGCACAGGTGTTCAACCGGTTTATATAATGCGGCTTTACGTAGCCTTGCTACTGGCCAGTCATGTACCCTAAATCCGTATAGGCCGGGTTACGGGGCGTGACAATGTGGTATCAGAGCACTAGGTTGACACAGTCAGATTGAGTCATGCCTAGATAAAATTCTAGGTTGACTTGTATATGTGCTACATGTATATAAGTATATGTATGCTACATGGTTCATGACATGCCACGGTATATTATGTATCATAATATGTTATATACTTGATTGTGTGATGATTTTTGTAGAGTTAATCATGGCGCCAAAGAGAAGAGGTTGTGAAGGGGCTAGAGAGCTCGAAGACCGATTTGATCGCATAGAAAGGATCTTAGCTGGACTCGTTCAAGTGGTCCAGGATACCCATAGTAACACCGCCAATGCGCCAGAGCAGCCGGCGGCGCATGCGCTACGAGGAGAGGTAGTGGCACGTACTACCATTAAGCAATTCCAATAGTTAAAGCCCCTGACCTTCCACGGGACTCCCAATCCCATAGCCGCGAAGTCTTGGCTTTTGGGAATCGAGAGGGCGTTCGAAGTGCTGCCTTGCACGGATGAACAAAAGGTGATTTTTGCCACCTTTACCTTTGAAGGCGCCGCACTAGTTTGGTGGCCGCTGAAGAAGGCAACGAAACCACAGTGGTTATGGCCTAGGTTCTTGGAAGTGTTCTATAAGGAATACTTTCCCAAGACTATCAAGGATCAGAAGACGACGGAGTTCCTTGGTTTGACACAAGGGAATATGACTGTGGCAGAATACAACGCCAAGTTCATGGAGCTATCATGATATGCCCCGCATATTGTATTGTCAGAGACTCGCAAGGCAAGGAAGTTTGAGACAGGATTGCGATGGAACATTCACAACAAGGTGGACATGGTACGACTACAGACCCATCAAGAGGTTGTACAATGAGCAACGATCGCTGAAAGGGCGAATAATGAAATGTCCCAATACTGGGAGAAGAACAAGAAGACATTGGGAGGTGACCCAAGCAAAGGGCAAAGTTCAAATCGGCAAAATTTTGGGTTTTCTAGTGGGAATTCATCTACCCCACGGGGTAACACTATGAATCGAAGAGGTGATATAACTAATGAGGCACTGACCTGTCCTATATGCCAAAAGAAGCACCGAGTGCAATGTTACTATAGGAGCAAAGTTTGTTATGGGTGCGACCAAGAGGGGCACCAAGTGAAAGACTGTCCAAAAAGGAATAGAGCACAGGGATCTGGGGTGTCAACATCAGCCTCAGTTCAGCAACCTACGGCCAGCAGGAGAGAGAATCAACCATGGCAAGGCCAAGCTTTCGCACTTACCCCGGGAAACACCCCAGCTACCGACTCTGTAGTGTCAGGTATACTTCCTATTTTTGGTCGACCTACACACATCCTTATTGATTCCGGTTCCACACATTCATTTGTCTCATACCTTTTTGCTCAATACTTGCATACGTCTCTGGTACCTCTTAATTATGTTTTGACTGTGTCGTTGCCATCCGGAGATTCCATGTTATGTGATAGAATTTATAATTCTTATAAGCTTCTTGTTAATGATGTGCCCATGTTTGTGAATCTTATACCCCTAGAAATGCACGACTTTGATGATATTTTAGGGATGGATTGGCTGTCCTTTCATCATGCTATCATTGATTGTGAACTCAAGCGAGTTGTATTTCATTCTTCTACCCATTCGGGGCTTGTATTCGAAGGAGTTGGTGTAGTGCCTCCACCCTATCTTATTTCATCCATGCAAGCATGTCGTTTAATTCAAAAAGGGAATCGTGCATTCTTGTGTAGCATTGTCGACACACACGTTTCCCCACCATCCTTGGAGGATATCTATGTTGTCCGGGAATTTCCCGATGTCTTCTCTGACGAGTTACCTGGTTCCTTAGTGGATCAGAAAATTGAGTTTAATAGTGATCTTAACCCGAGTATTAGACCTATTTCTAAAGCTCCTTACCATATGTCCCCTCTAGAGTTAAAAGAGTTGAAGATTCAACTCCAAGACTTGTTGAAAAAGGGATTTATTCGTCCTAGTGTCTCACCTTGGGGTGCTCTCCCGTGTTATTTGTGAAAAAGAAAGATGGAACCATGAGATTGTGTATTGACTACTGGGAATTGAACAAAGTCACCATCAAGAACAAATACCCATTGCCAAGAGTGGATGATTTATTTGATCAACTTCAAGGAGCCTAAGTATTTTCAAAGATTGACCTCAAGTCGGGTTATCACCAAGTAAAGGTCAAGGTGAGCGATGTGGAGAAGACGGCCTTTCGAACCAGATATGACCACTATGAATTTCTGGTTATGCCGTTTGGAGTTACCAACGCACCTGCTACATTCATGGATTTGTTGAATCGGGTATTCAAACCCTTCCTTGATGATTTTGTTATTGTGTTTATTGATGATATTTTGGTGTACTCTAAGAGTCTTGCAAATCATGAGCACCACTTAAGGATGGTCCTCCAAACTCTGTGAGACAGGAGACTATATGCCAAACTGAAGAAGTGTGAATTTTGGCTACCTAGTGTGGCATTTTTAGGACACATCATCAGCATGGATGGAGTGTTTGTTGACCCTTCGAAGGTTGAAGCCGTTGTGGATTGGCCAAGATCGATGAACGTGACCGAAATCAGAAGTTTTATGGGTTTAGCTGGGTATTACCGCAGATTTGTGAGGGATTTCTCTAAGATTGCAATGCCATTAACACAGCTCACCCAGAAGGACACCCCATTTGAATGAAATGAAAAGAGAGAACAGAGTTTTCAGGAACTGAAGAACCGATTGGTGTCCACACCGATTCTAGCTTTGCCTTCCAAGACTAATGGGTTTTCCATCTACAGTGGTGCTTCGCATAGAGGACTGGGATGTGTGTTAATGCAACACGGTAAGGTGATTGCTTATGCCTCAAGACAGTCGAGACCGCATGAGAAAAACTACCCAACCCATGATCTTGAATTAGCAACTGTGGTGTTCGCTTTAAAGATTTGGCACCACTATTTGTACGGAGTTATATGTGAGATCTTCACTAACCATAAGAGTCTGAAGTATCTTTTCACACAAAAGGAGCTAAACATGAGATAGAGAAGATGGCTCAAGTTAATCAAGGACTATGACATCCTTATTCAGTATCATCCAGGCAAGGCAAATGTCATGGCCGATGCCGTGAGCCGGAAGACCACCGTCAACCTAGCATGCCTGATTACGTCGCAACGACCCTTGTTTATCGAATTGGAGAGAGCGGAGATTAAGGTTGTTGGACCAAGCATAGATATGATGCTCACTGCTATGATCGCCCGACCAGTATTAATTGAGATTGTAAAGCACAGATAGCCTGAAGACCCATACTCGTGGAAGATTTATGAAGAGTTAGGAATAAAGCCGAAGCCCGACTTCACTTTGAAGAATGGAGCTTTAAAGTTCAAAGACCACTTATGCATGCCAGACATAGCCCCTGATGAGCCGGTCGCCTTTTTCAACCACACCGGCTTTGGTTATCAAACCGGCAATCCCCCGGAACACTCTAAATAGTGTTTCCAATCTTCAAGCCTTCTCATAAGACATTCTAAGTCCATTTCGATGGTTTTCCTGTCTAGTTGACCGTTTTGCCCCTGAGGGCTCGACCGACCACTTCAGCAATCCCGACATTTTTTTTCATGTCTGTTACCTCCACGACACTAGTTTAAGGGTTTCTACCCATTTTTGGCCTTCCAAACCATTCCCGGCCTCCCAAAACATTCTTGGACCATCCGAAGTCACTCATAGTGAAGTCAAGCCAAAAATTGCATGGTAGTCACTAATACATACACCCAAATCTTTTGCCTTGCATATCAAGGGTTGAAAGATTTGTTGCTTACCAACCTAACACATTTCCTATGTGGCCAGCGCCAGTATAGCGCTAATGTAAAATTTTCCCTGACGCCACTGCAACAGGCGCTAGGCTAGTCCAGTGTCTATAAATACAAAGCCTCCCCCTGCATGAAAAGGGTCTGCAAACTCAATCCAAAAACTCTACTGTTTGAATTGCAGAGCTTGAAGTCTCTCCAAAACCCTAGCCTCTCTAGTCTTTCCAAACCCTAGCCACCATACACTTACCCCTAACACGTATACACATTCCATACACTCATATATATGCCTCCATTCAAGACTCAAAGTGCTGCAACTTGAAAGCTCTCAAGGACCAAGCAAAGTAAGAAAATAAGAAGAATACAAGTTAGGCTATCTCTTTATGTTTACGTACTTCCCCCCTCTCTTCTTCCTCCTAACCCACTTGGGTTTTCTTCTATTTTAATCCCCTATCTTCTTTCCCCCTCTCTCACATGCTAGAAACAAGGGAATCCCCAATTCATGTGTAGGAAGGATGGTCGAAAGCCACCGTGTCGAGGCTTTCTTCTAATTTAACCTTAGACTATATGAATTCGGCTCCCTTGATTATGTGGTGAAACTAACCTTGTATGTTCACAACCTTACTTGCATTGTACATATCATGGTCATAAATCTCTTCAAACTTGTTTTCAAAAGTTGTTTTCAAAGTTCAAATCAAAATTCTCTTTCAAACTTTCATTCAAAACTTTGTTTTCAAATCAAACTCCTAGAGTGATTTTAATAATTCCATGGTTAGAGTTGCTTTAGGAAAGTGTTGTATTCATTGTGACCATCAACGTCCATATTTTGGGTGTAAACCTTAAATTATTTTTCATTAAAACCACAATTTTAAGATGATTCTAGCCATTCCATGGTTAGGGTTGTTTTAGGAAAGTGTGATATTCAATGGGATCATATTGGTCCATATTACAAATCCATTTTGTTTCCAAAACCACTAACTTGGAATGGTTCTAATCTCTTCACGGTTACAATCGTTTTAGGATAGTGAGACATTCAAAAGATTTCAAAAGTCCATATTCAAATCATTCTCCAAATTGCTTTTCAAACATCTTTCCAAAAAACTCCCTTCAAAAATTTATTTTTCAAACTCCTTTCTAAAAGCTCTTTTCAAAAATTTACTTTTTAAAAATTCTCTTCAAGTTTCCTTCTTTAAAACTCTCTTCAAAAGATCTACTTTCTAAAATCTCTATTTTCTTGGAGTCCAAGTCAAGCCCTAGATTCCATGGCTAGGAAACCCTAATTCTCTTTCTTAAAAACATGACTTTATCTTTTGCTTCAAATCAAAGTTTTTCAAAAATCATATTTTACATCAAATCTTAGGGTGCGTTTGGAAGTGCTGTCAGTTTTGTTTTTTGTTGCCTAAACTTAAAAATAAAAAACAAAAAGCGTGTTTTGTAACGTAAATTACATGCCATCACTCTCTTTCTCTCTCTCACACACCACCACTCTCTCTCTCTCTCTCTCCCCCTTTCTTTGTGACACACCACCTCTATCTCACTCATTCTGTATCTCTCTCACTCACACCCACATGCACACTATCACTCCCTCAGTCACACACACACACCCACCCACCTCTCCCTCTCTCTCTGTCTCTCTGTCTCTCTCTCACTCTCTTGCCCTCACTGTCGCGCCCAGATTTTTTGCACTCAAGGAGTACACACACAAGTGGAAAAAACACTGTACTCTCTCATTAAAACTCACCCTCCTAGAAGAATGAGTACGACTAGGTTTGAATTGAAAATATATTTGAATAAAGGGCTTTTGGAAAACATTTGGAGTCGCCACCTAACTTGATTAAGGTGAGTTAGGTCACTTAAAAACTAAGCATAATCCGAGGATCACATTTAGGGTTTTCGAAAAATGATTTTGAAAATATCTCCTCAAGATAGGGTTTTTAAGAAAACAGGTTGTTTGGCAACCTTTGGAAAATAACTAAGCCCTTTTTTAAAATAAACTCCATTTTAGTCTTTAAAAACAGTGATTCTAGGTTCGGAGGTTGGTTACGTGTACGGAAGACGCACTAAGGCATCACCCTACCCCGCCCTTGCAGTACCTACATGTCTATTTACCCTAAATTCACCTATGAGAGTCTTCAATTAACAAATGTTCAATCCTATCCACTTTAGAAAATAATTTTTAAAAAGACATGATGCATGATATGTAAATGCAAGAGAGAGAGTTGAAAAATAGATTTGGAAAGAGATTTGAAAAGAAATTAATTTGAGTTAAAAAGAAATTTGGAAGGATAGATTTAAAATTGGAAAATTTTAGAATTTGAAAATAAATATTTGAAAATAGAAATTTGGAATTGAAAGTTTGGAATACATTATGGAATTGGAAACTTGAAAAAGATTGTAGAATTGGGGACTTGAAAGAAGTTGTGGAAATAGAAGCTTGAAAAAGGTTGTGACCGCACCCATGAGGGTTGCCTACGTATCCCTTTGGAGGAATCAGGTCAGTCGTAGTTTGGACAAGAGTCCGATAGAAAATAAAAGATTTGATATGAAAGAAGAAGCTGAATTGGAATTTGGATTTGATTTGAATTTAGAATAGAGGATTGGAAATCGAAGGATTAGGAAATTGATTTGGAAAGATAGAAATTGGAAGAGGGATTTGGAGTTGTTTTGGAAAGATTGAGATTTAGGAAGATAGGATTTAGGAAGGACTCGAGGTTTAGGAAAGATTACACTCGAATGTTGGACTTCGAAGATTAGGAAAGATTGGATTTAGGAAAGATTCAAATTAGGAAAGGTTCGAATTAGGAAAGTTTCGTTTTAGGAAAGTTTTGAATTAGGAAAGGTTTCATTTTAAGAAAGTTTTGAATTAGGAAAGTTTTGATTTATGAAAGTTTTAAAAGTTAGAAAGATTTGAAGTTTAGAAAGATTTGAAAAGATTCGAAGTTTAGGGAAGTTTAGAATTTTAGAAGGATTCAAAGTTTGAGTTTTAGAAATTCTTGAAATTTGGAAAGGTTTGAATTTAAGAAAGATTTGAAGATTTAGATTCGAAAGCTAAGATTTGGAAGGGTATGAAATTAGGAAAGAGTGAATTAGGAAAGATTTGGGTTTGGAAGGATTGAGATTCCTATTTCCTAAAACAAAGGGTTGAATTTTGTTTCTAAAAAGAGATGTTTTGATTTTGTTTCCAAAAACGGAGGATAGGATCTAGTTTCCTAAATGGGAGATTGGATTTGGCTTCCCAAAGGGGAGATTGGATTTGACATGGATTTAAAAGAGGAAGTTTTAAAAACTCTAGATTTGGAAGACTATAGTTTTTATGTAAAAAACAAGTTTTGAAAACTTATGGTTTAGATGTAGAAAAGGAGATTTTGGAAACCTAGGTTTTAAGGCAAGATTAAAAACCATGTTTTTTAGAAAGGAAATTAGGGTTTCCTAGTTGTGGGTTCTAGGGTTTAACTTGGACTCTAAGAAAAGAGATTTCTGGAGAGTGAGTTTTTGGAAAGGGAGATTTTTTGAAGAAAATCCTAGAGAGGAGTTTTTAGAAAGTGAACTTGAGAGGAGTTTTACAAAGAAGACTTTGGAAGAAGCTTTTAGGAAAGAGTTTTTAGGAAAGAGATTTAGGGAAAGAGTTTTCTAAGAAGGAAACCTAGGAAGTGTTTTTAGGAAAGGAATTTCAACAAGAGTGTTTTTGGAAAGGAGTTTTTGCAAAGTAAAACTTTGAGAGAGTTTTTGGAAGGAGATTGAAAAGGAGTTTTTGAAAATAGATTTTTGGAAGGAGTTTTTAGAAAACAATTTTGGAAAGGGATTTAAAAAAAGTTTATGGAAAGCATGTTGGAAAAGAGATTTTTTGGAGGAGATTTTTTAGAAGAGTTTTTTAGAAAGTATATATAAAATACCTCACTTTCATAAAGCGATTCTAACCATAAGAAGATTAAAACCACTTTAAAATAGTGGTTTTGAAAACAACAAAGGTTTTAAAAATATGGACCATATTGGCCACTTTGAATGTAACACTTTCCTAAAGCAACCCTAGTCATGGAAAGGCTAGAATCACCTTAGGATTGTGATTTTGAAAACAAGTTTTGAAAAAGAAGATTTTGATGTAAGCTTTTGAAAACGAGTTTGAAAACGAATTTTAGAAAAATGCAAGATCATGATATGCACAATGCAAAGAGGGTCGTGAACATACAAGGTTAAAGGCTTCACCACGTAATCAAGGGGGCCGAACCCACGTGGTCTCTGGTTAGACTAAAAGAAAGCCCCCGACGTGATGACTCTCCAATAGCCTAATCCTACACATGGACCGAGAAGTCCCTTGTTTCAAGCATACAAAGAAAGGGGGGGAAGAAGATAGGAGATTAAAATAGAAGAACATACAAGTGGGTTAGGAGAGAGAAGAGAGGGGGAAGATGCGTAAACGTAAATAAGAAGCCTACCTTGTGTCTTCTTTATTTTGCTTAGCTTTGCGCGCTTTGCTTTGTTTGCTTCACTTCAATCTTCACTTCAGTCTTCAAGAGTTTGTCTTCGATCTTCAAAGCTTCATAGTTGCAGCAATCCAAGTCTTCAATGGAGGGTTTGAGGCTAGTGTATGAGTATATGAGAGTGTATAAGTGTATAGGAGGCTAGGGTTTGGAAAACCTAAAGGAGACTAGGGTTTTGGGAGGCTATAAGCTTTGTATATCGAAGAGTAGGGTTTTTAGACTGAGTTTTTGTAGACCTCTTTCATGCTGGAGAAGGCTCTGTATTTATAGACAAGGGAATGACCCAGCGCCTGTTGCAGTGGCGCCAGCTAGTTAGGAAAGTTTTAAGGTCGACAAGCAACGTATCTTGAGAAGATTTGGGCGCCTGTACCAGTGACTACCATGTAATTTTTAGTCTGGCTTCACTAAGAGTGACTCCGGAAGGTCCAGGAAGGATTTAAGAGACTGGGAATGACCCGAAAGGCCGGAAAAGAGCAGGAACCCTCAGAACAGGGTCCCGGGAGTATTTGACCTAAAAAATGATGACAAAATTTATCGGAAGGGTTGACCGAGCCATTAGGGGCAAAACGGTCAACTAGATCGAAAAACTACTGGGATAGACTCGGAATGTCCCAGGAGGTTACCGGGTTGATACCTAGAGCCGGTGTGGTTCAAAAAGGTGAGCAGCCCACCAGGGGCAAAACGGTCATTTTGCACCGGGTTTGCTGGAATTGACTTGGAATGATCTGAAAAGATAAAGGAAGGTCGAGGATACTATAAAAAGCATTCTTGGGAGGTTACCGATTTGATACGCAGAGCCGGTGTGGTCCCTGGGGCGTTCGGATGCCTAGGGGCAAAATGGTCATCATGACCGAAAAGTCTCGGATTTAGCCCGAAACTGACTAGAAAGCACCTAATCATGCCGGATTGCTTTTAAGGTGATCTTGGAAGGGTTAAATTACCGTTCTGAGGACTTAGGTATTATCTCGAGAAATGTGCCAAAAAATGGCCCTAGGGGCAGTTTGGTCATTTTTCACCGAAGTGGGCTAGCAGGCACTGGTATTGACCTGTGTTTTGAGTGTTTCCGCCACTCTGGCGGCGGTCCCGTGATACAGAGGTTTGTTGGCAATTCCCTATATCAACCTGTTTGCGAGTATTTTCGCTACTCTGACGGTTGCGATGTTTACGAGTACTTCCGCTACTCTGATAGTTCGCGATCATTCCCGAGACTGCCTGATCTCGGGAAGCTGCTAAAGGGACTTAGCGCCTGAGAAGTCAACTTTCTCAGAAGGCGTGCCGAAATGGACATTTCTGCATTGGCGGGCTAGCAGGCGCCAAAGGTGAACCGTTCTACCATCTCAGGGACTTAGGGTCTCGTCCCGGTCAACAGGTTTGAAGGGACTTACCGTTCCAAAAAGACTTTCTTCAGAAAACGTGTCGGATAGAATAGACTTACCGTCCCGAGGAATCAACTTTCTCGATAGAGGCATTGGAATTAGAATTAGAAACAGAATTGGAAAGGGGACTTACCATCTTCAGAAAGACGTGCCTGTTGGAATTGGCAAGGGGACTTACCGTTTTCAGAAAGACGTGCTTGATTTGGAATTGGAAAGAGGACTTACTGTCTTCAGAAAGACGTGCCTATTGGAAAAGGAAAGAGGCTTCACCGTTCTCGGAAAGACACGCTTGATTTGGAATTGGAAAGGAGACTTACCGTCTTCGGAAAGGGGACCCACAGGATCGGACCAAACAACGCCCACAAGGGCATTTTGGTCATTTTGCCTCTATTTGGGCTCGATGGGCCCGTGAAGCAATGAATAGACAGGATTAGACTTGGAAAGTTGATTTGGCTCCAAATATGTCCACATTGACTTGAATATAAGTCTAGACGAACTGTAGACCGCCGAGCGGTCAAAAATGGGGTGCTTACACTCACTTTCTCTGTCTAATTCACACACCTTCAAACACCATATCCCTCTCTCTCTCTCTCTGTTTCTCTCTTTGGCGTGCACACACACACACTGACACCAGCTCTCTCTCACTCTCTCTCCCTCTCTTTGTCACACACTACCTCTCTCTCACTCATTCTTCCTTTCTCTCACTCACACCCAATGCACACCATCACTCTCTCAATCAAAAAAACACACACACACCCACCCACCTCTCTCTCTCTCTCTCTCTCTCTCTCTAATTCACACACCTTCAAACACCATATCTCTCTCTCTCTGTTTCTCTATCTGGGCACACACACACACACTCTCTCTCTCTCTCTCTCTCTCTCTCTCTCTCTCTCTCTCTCTCTCTCTCTCTCTCTCCCTCTCTTTGTCACACACCACCTCTCTCTTACTCATTCTACCTCCTCTCACTCACACCCACCCCACACACACCATCACTCCCCCCCCACACACACACACACCCACCCCCACCCACCTCTCTCTCTCTCTCTTTGTCTCTCTCTCTCTCTCTCTCACTCACTCTCTCTCTCTAATTCACACACCTTCAAACACCAAATATGTCTCTCTGTTTCTCTCTCCCTGGCACACACACACACAAGCTCTGTCTCACTGTCTCTCTTTCTCTCGATTTGTGTATGTTTCTCTCCCACACACACCAACACCCAACTGTGGGCAACACTTGCACCTGTTTCACTAATATGCAATCAGGTGGTACCTGTAGCCAATTACCAATGACCAATCACCAACAACAACAACATAAATTCAAGTCACCAACCTGTTTAAGCACACAAAAAAACCTGTTTAAGCACCAAACTACCAGCTATAAAAGGAACTTAAATTGGTCCTACCACCAACCTGTCCTACTCTAAAATGAGCATAAATTCAACATACCACCTGCTTTTAACAATTATCCACAACACGTAGAATTTAAATGCACCTGCAAACAGCAATGACCACCAACCAACGACAGAAAAACCAAGTTTAAGCACATAACAACCAGCAATAAAATTAACTGAAATTGTTGCTACCACCAACCTGTCCTACTCTAACAGAATCATTAATTCAACATACCACCTGCTTGTAACAATTATCCACAACACAGAATTTATATACACTTGCGTATAGCAATGACCACCAACCAACACAAAGATAAAGAGATAAGGCAACAATACACACAGCCTACTCTAAAGTGAGCATAAATTCACCTTACTACATGCTTTTAACTTCGTAGCAATGACAAACAGCCATAGGCAGCAATACACACATGCATACTTGCCTTCTACTACTATCCAACTAATTTAAACAACCTACTCCAAAATTACAAAGTACCATCACTTTCACACTACTTCAACAGTGCAAAAAGTAATAAAAAAGATAACAGAATTACTAACACACATAATAATATGTTGCATCCGCAACACGCACATATCAGGTATTGCAACCAATTCTTTGCCCTTCCAACACTGCCATGACTTGCCACCAGGTACTCATAAGCCCATATGAAACTATCAACGTGATTCATTCCCCGAGGGCACCGATAAAATGATCGGCCATTATTTCTCTTCGTGTGTGCAACATATACACGCATCCTCCCTGCACCATAGCCACAAGAAGGTCCATATTGGCTTTCAACTGCCATTGTCAACTTGAACAACCTACAAATGACAACCTCAACTTACAAAATACAATACAAACTATCAGAATGTGCCATATAATGCATGACTCCCTATAGTACAAACTAGTATTACAATACAACATTCTCCTTACCATTTCCCTAAAAACTTAAGTCAACAACAGGACATAATTTGGTATCAAATATCATACATATGGCCTCAATACTCTTAAACTGTGATTCTTTACACATTACATAAGTTCTTATATAATACATTACAAAACACCTCCCAATGACAACCTCTAATTACTCTTCCCGTTAACCACCATGACGTGCATCATATATCTGCTGAGATATCTCATCCCGGATATCTCCCATTTCCTGAATTTGTGAATTACTAACATTAATGCCCACTACGTTGGCATTGCTATCATCACTTGTGCCTTCTACGAAATTACCGCCAAACACTATATCAGAGTACTTGTCAAATAATTCCTCATCTTCATTATGCATTCTAACGAAATTTTGAAGCGCACAACAAGCATTGGGAATATATGTTTGGGTTCGAAGGCTAAATGAAGGCATGGCCTTTAGTATAGGGAAACGTTGCTTCAGAACACCGAAGTAACGTTCTATCACATTTCTTAACGAGGAGTGTCGATAATTGAATAATTCCTTACGGCCGCGGGGGGACCCACCATGTGCACGATACTCCTGCACATGGTATCGTGTTCCTTTATACGGTGCTAAGAAACATGGAATATTTGTATAACCCGAATCGACCAAATAATATTGACTTGATTTTCAAACCTCATCGAACGAGGGAGGTCTAATTATCAACACTCCAAGCCTACACACTGCCTTCAACACTTGATGAAATTAAATTGAAACAGTATGCGTGGAATGCTGGTATCGGTCAGCGACATTGCGAGTGCGTTCATTGTGAGCAAGCAAGTATAAGAACATTCCTAACTTTTCTTGCATTGATACATTTGTTGAGTGCTTTAACCCGTGATTCATCAGTGCCTCACATAAGTTTCTAAACACATTTGGGTTCATCCTAAAACTATCAAAGCACTGGGTAAGATTCGTTGCATTAAGAACTTCTAAGATGTGATCATGTCCTCTTAGTGCGGAAGTCCTACATGGTTGTTTGTGATAGAGCCATCTACACAACTCGTCTAATGCCATTAGAACTGACAAATTCAGGAAGTCGTCATTGTTATCTTCAACATTCATGTCAATCGATGGACCAATTACCAATGATGTCAAATCCATGGTGATCCTGTTTTACCTAAGAAAAGCCAAGACCGTCAAAATGAGAAAGGTGCTAAACAACCCATATGAAATGGCATTAAAACCTCTACAAACAATGAGATTTCTACTGCAGTTTGAACTTGGTGATTACAAAAACAGGAATTTGTAGTTGGTTTTTACTACCAAAGTAAAGTATAACATGATGAAGTTGGAAAAAAAATTAATGGCAATTTTAATACTACGAGAAATTCACCCAATTGTGGTTTACATTGTGCAGTAAGTAATTGTTTGAAACCATCAGTACGTAGTAATGCATGTTCGTAACAAAATAATGCACTCATGCATGTTTAGATCGGCAATTAATTAGTAATGGCAATTTCATATGATTAGCCTATGAAGTAACTAAATTTAGAAAAACAGGAAAGAGAAGAATATGTTGTAGCATACGAACAAGAGAAGTAGAACATGAAGCAGCAACATTTATTACAGCAGGTTCAACTTATAGGATCAACTAACATAACAAGAAATATGATCTCACGGCATCCAACAAGCTAGACTACGTCTAAACATCCATACACACAAAGTTATTACAAACCATCCGCAGCAGAAACTGAAACAGCTAAACAAAAAAGAAAACATCCAGACAATCTAAGAAAAAAGAATGCCTACAACGAAGGACCACTACATTAACAACAAGCAGCACGTTTTTCCATCATTCAGGTACTAATGCAAGACCCTCAACATCATGCATCCTACAAGATCAAAGGTTGACAATCCAGTCCCTCTTCCTAGTGTCAGACAGTAGCAAGAATATGTTCCTCATTAACTCGTCATCGCAGAGCTTGTTCAAAGCCTTAGTGAATTGAAGTCCATCAATGTCCTCAAAGGCATTGAGTGTATTGAGACATTCTGTCATTTGGGCTTTCTCAGGAGTGGAGTATTTAGAAGCTACAGAGGTTGCACCTGCAGATGTGGCAGCTGCCCCTACAGCCCCATAATTGGCCCCTGAAGTGGCAGCAGAAGGCGTTGACCTACTCAACTCCAGTAACTCCATCCTCCTTTTTTGGCTTTCAGTAAATGATAAGATGGCATATGAAAGTTGAGCCGCTATTCTATCCCTTTTCCCTCAGCCTTTCTTGGTTGAGTTCTCTGGCTTACTTTTACCAGTACGAGTTGACTCCACATTATCTTCACTGTGAACCATGTCAGCCTCACAGTGAAGATCATCACTACTATCGGTTCGTGAAGGTGGGTTGGTGGAAGGGCGAGCCAAACTCCTAGATGCTTGTGTTTTTCGAAATATGGTACACAGTCGTTGGTAATGGATAAAGCCCTTTTTTTTAATCCACCAGTATATTTATTAACCTACAACCAGATTTGTGTGTGAGTATAAAATAAAATACAAATGTGTTCCTACTTTATGTTTAATATACAGATTTGTGCCTACCTTAAGTTCGGTCTCCCAAAAGTCATCAGATGTAATTACCATGTTGTTAACAGGATCATGTGCAATACCTGTCTTTTCCACCATCTTTTTGAACTTAGTGTATTGTGATTTGAAGCAATTGTACTTATTACGCAACTGGGAATGAGTGTAGTTATACTTTATGGCTTTGGACAGCTCTTTCCTAATTCGATTCCACGCAGGTTTTGTAAATGTTCCAGTTTGTTTGTTGTTTCTCTTCACCTCCTCCTCCATTAGATCGACAAATATGGCCTCACTTTTGTCGTTCCACGGACCATGACAGTCATCGTCAACCACAGGTACGTCGTCATTATCAATCGAAATTTTTTCACAATTAGGATTCGCCATTGCATACTTGTATGTTTCAATGGACTTGGTTAAAGGAGAAGAAAGAAAACATTATCAAGTAAATACAGAGTACCAGTGATGGTTCTGAAAATAATGTATCAATGGCCAACAAAAATAAAATTTTATTTCAATTTCCAGTAAGCCATACAGAGAATATAATCATGGATCATTATGTAGTGAGTTGAACCCTACACTGCGTAGCCATACAGTGAACATAATCGATGAAAACAATTTTGTTGTATGTTCGTATACAGTGGCAAATTCAGTAGAATGTAAAAGGACACCCAAAATCATGAAAATACTATAACATTAAAAAGTAGCAGAGCATACCCAATTCAATAAAACACAAAAGGTGATAGTAGTACAGGATGATTATGCAAGAAACAGTTATGGAAAACCCACAACCGTGGACAAGTAGTGAATGGTAGAAATTTGACAAGCAATTAGGCAACAATACTTACATCGAAGTACAGCAATCGATCAATCGTCGAAATGAGGATGAACCTGTCACCAAAATAAATGACATTATGAGGAAACATGAAATCAAAATTACAAAATTACAGGTTTACAGGGATGGTTGTAAAGTATGACATGATCACACCTGTAGCAATTGAAAGGGCTACTACAATTGGGTATTTTCCAGAAATGTGAGACTTTATGCAACTGAAGGGGTTGTAGAAAAGGAATTTGTGAAGGACAATAGGGCTTGTGTGCCAAACATTGGACTTAATGGCCATGGAGACTGTAGACCCACAAAGGAGATTGTCGATGAGATGTGAAGCCAAAACGATACCAGATCCCATGACAAATTGGGTGTGTGAGGAGTTTATGCGAAGGAGGTGAGGAGTAAGACATCGAGAAGAGGTGGGGTGTTCAGATCGGCGATCGCGAGAGAGAGAAAGAGAGAGAGAATGGTGGAGGGTGAGAGAGACAAAAAGCTACAGAGAGACCTACATAGAGACAGAGAGGTAGAGAGAGTGAGAGAGAGAGAATGGTGAAGGGTGAGTTACAGAGATAGACACAAAGCTGCACAAAAAGCTACACAGTGACAGAGAGATAGAGATGAAAGAGAGAGAGAGAGCGAGAGAGAATGGCAGAGGGTGAGAGAGTTACAGAGGGAGATAGAGAGCTACAGAGAGATAGAGAGATAGAGAGAGAGAGAGAGAGAGAGAGAATGAGAGAGAGACAATGGAAGAGGGAGAGGAGAGGTGAAGATGTGTACCTGGAAACCCCAGGAGGCGCCGCAGAGGTCCGTTGGTCTTGTGTTGCCCGTTGTTGCCTTGGTTTGTTGTTGCCCTTGTGTTTTAATTGTTGCCTTTTGTGTTTTTTATTCAAAACACAAAAAACAGAAACCAAACACGGTTTTTGAGAACAAAAAACAGAAATAAAAAACTGCAACACTTTCCAAACGCACCCTTAGATTTCCAAAATCTCTTTTTCTACACTAACAATCATAACTTTTCTAAATCCTAGACTTCCAAAATTCAACCTTTCCAATTCTATGTCAAATCCAATCTTTCAAATTAGAAAATTAGATCAAATTCTCTAATTTTGAAAATAAAATCAAATCATTTATTTTTGAAAATAAAATCTAATCTTCTATTTTAGGAAACAAGAATCAAATCTTTCTAAATTCAAAACTTTCCTAAATTCAAACTTTCCAAAATCAAAACTTTCCTAAAATGAAACTTTTCTAATTTGGCACTTTTCTAAAATGGAACTTTCCTATTTCAAAACTTTTCTAATTTAGAGATTTTTAAAACCTTTCCTAAACCTTGACTTTCTAAACTCTTTCAAGTCAAGTCTTTTCCAAATCAAGTGTTTTCAAATCAAATCAAATCTCTTTTTAAAATTTTTCTTAAATCTAACTTTCCTAATTAGAACATTTCCTAATTAGAACATTTCCTAAATCCAACTTTCTAAAATTGAACTTTCAAATATAATCAAATCACTTTCAATTCAACTACATGTTCCAATCTTAGGTAACCTAAACTCTAGGAGGCCTAAATCTTAATTCAACCCTAACCCTAAAGTTGGGAAGCTCCAACTCTTTTCTAAAACTCCTTTTTAAACCAAGATAGTTTTTCAACTTCAATCTTAGTTAAAATGTTTTTAAAACTCAACTCTATCTTTCCAAATTAAGTCCAAGTTTTCTTTCAAAGTTCAAACCCTTTTTCAAGACTATGTCATAGTTCAAATCAAATTTCAATTTTAATTCTTCTATTCCAAGTTCAATCAAACTCTTTTCTAATCAAATCTTTTCAAATCAAGCTTTTCAAAAACCTCGAAGTGTTTATTTTCAATCTAACTCTTGTCCGAACTACGACTGACCTGATTCCCAAAAATAGATACGTAGGCAACCCTCATGGTTGCGGTCATAACCTTTTTCAAGTCTCTAATTCCATAACCTTTTTAAAATTTTCAATTCTATTTCAAGTTTCTAATTCTAAAACCTATTTTCAAATCTCCAATTCCAATTTCTAGAAACCTTCTTTCAAAAAATCAAATCTATCTTTTCAAATCCATTTCAAAGTCAAATCAAGTCTTTTCAAATCTATTTCAAATTTCAAATCAAGTATTTTCGAATCTATTTTCAAAATCAAACCAAATTCTTGCACTTGCATATCATGCATCATGTCAAACTTCTTTCTAAAATTTCTTTTCTGAAATGGATAGTTTTGGGCATTTATTAATCAAAGATTCCTAATGAGTAAACTTAGGGTGAATAGATATGTAGGTACCGAAAGGGCGGGGTAGGGTGATGGCTTAGTGCGTTTTTCCTACACGTAACCAACCTCCGAACCTAGAATAACTGTTGCAAAGATCAAAATGGAGTTATTTTCAAAAAAGGGCTTAAAACTTTCCAAAGGTTGCCAAACAACCTGCTTTCTTAAAAACCCTCTCTTGAGAAAGTTATTAAAATCTTTTCAAAAACCCTAAGTGTAATCTTCAGATTGTTTTTAGTTTTAGATGACCTAACTCACACTAATCGAGTTAGGTGGCGACTCCAAACTTTTTTCAAAAACCCTTATTCAAAATCAATTTCAAATTCAAATCTAGTCACACTCATTCTTCTAGGAAGATGAGTTCTAATGAGAGAGTGTTGTATATTTCCCACTTGTTTATATTTTGCTCGAGTGCAAAAAATCAGGGCGCAATAAATATCAGTTAACTGCAATTGTCATTGTGACCGTAGTGGCTTTCGTCCTTGTGGTTGATGTCAAGTTAGAGAGCTTCAAGAAGCTATTATTGATGTGTCGGTGGTCCTTTACTATATTATATATGAGATGATAGAGTTTAAGGTTTATTTGCAATTAGTTTTTAATTATTACGGATTTGATTTAGTAATGTTTTTATGATGTTTGGTGGATTATGGGTTGATATATATATATATATATATGATGTTATGTTTATTCCTATAAAACTTTTATCTTTGGGATTATATTGAGGTTTCGCTTACAGATAGGTGACATGTGTAATCACATTCATCCAAAGAAGGCGTTAATGACGCTTGATTAGGAGCAGGCATGACATATTGGTATTAGAGTTGAGGTTTAAGACCATGGGTCTATTATTGAGCTGTGGTTTAAGCCAAGGTTTACAATCGAGGCTATGTTGTGGAGTTGGTGTCAAGAGTTGCAGTAAACTGTAGGGTGTTGTTATGTCTGTTAAGTTGGTAGGCTTAAGTGGGTCATATAGCTTGTGTGCTAATTATGAATTGATGTAATGAGAATGGCCCAAAAAGATCCACCAAGGGTAGTTGAGGATGAAGCATCATCAGCTCCAGTTCAAGGGCAGGGACGCCAAGAAAAATGTGTTCACAATCCACTAAATGCATCTGATAGAGTAGTTAATGTTCTGGCCCAGCATATTGAATATCAGTCCACAAGACTAGCACAGAGGACTAGTACGCTGCATGAACAGTTCATGAAGCTTAATCCTCTAGAGTTCATTGGGGCAACCTATCCATTGGTGGCAAAGGAGTGGTTGAAGAAATTAAAGGCAATTTTTGAGGTAATAGCTAGGGTAGATGAACAAAATTGGTGTTGGCTGCATTCATGTTGAAAGATGAAGCCTGAAATTGGTAGGAGGCGATGAGACGAATGATGGGTTCTCAAGGTGGTGGAGTATCGATTACATGGCAGCAATTTGTAGAGGTATTTAATGAGTAGTACTTTTCACTTATTTACAGATAGCAGAAAGAGCAGGAGTTTATCTTTTTAAAGCAAGAAAAAATGTTTGTATCTGAGTCTGAAGAATAGTTTACAGCACTGTCATGGTTTACACCTGACTTAATGCGTATCGAAGATGCTAAATACAAGAGATTCCAACAAGGGTTAGAGTTGAGCATATGATCTTGAATATCAACTTTTGAGATGGTGAGGTATGCTGACTTGGTGAATAAAGCAAAAATTGTGGAGCAAGATGTAAAAGAATTGTCGGGTAGGAGAGAATAGTTCAAAAAAGGAAAGTTTGATGCAAGGGCTGAAATGTCGGGCCAAAAATCATCGAAATCTCTAAGATTTGGTGGACAGGGAAGATCACAATCAAGTCAAAGAATAGGGAGTCTTAGATCTGGTAGTCCAAGGGGTCATGGATCTTGGAGACCTCTAGTGAGACCTTCAGGTTTGGGAACTTCTAGTGGTAGAACTAAGGGAGTTACTTGTTACAGGTGTGGAGCAGATGGATATATTGTTAGAGATTGCCTGATGCCTTGGAGTGAGAAATGTTGTTAGTGTGGATAGATAGGTCACATAACGAGACATTGTACTCAGGGCTCAACGGCAACCTCCTCTGTGGGTAATGTGGCTGGAGGTGAAAGAAGGAAGACTGGGAGTGTGCAATGTGGATGTAGAACTACTTCTGAATCACGGACTCAAGATTATATGCTATGACCCAACGAGATGCTCAAGCAATGCCTACGATAGTAACAGGTATGATATATGTGGCTGATTAGGATGTTTACATATTGTTAGATCCTGGATTTATGCAATTTTTCATTTTCATTACATTTAGTGAGTATCTACATAAACCATATACATTTATGGCATAACATTTACTTGTTTCTACACCGGTGAGGGATGTGGTGTTGGTAGAAGTAGTATATAAGGACTGTGTGTTAAAGATTGCAGATAAAGAGTTGAATGTGGATTTAATTCCTCTGGTAATCCATGACTTTGTCTTGATACTGGGTATGGATTGGCTATCATCTTATCATACTTGTATTGATTGTTTTAAGAAAGAAGTTGTCTTCCGAATGCTGAATGAATCAAAATTTGAATTCTAAGGTGAGCGGGATATAGTTCCAACTTGTTTTAGAAGCCCATAAACTATTACAGAAAGGGTGTGAGGGATATCTAGCTCATGTGATAGATATTGTTAAAACTAAACTGAAACTGTCAGATATTCTTGTGGCACGAGACTTTGTGGATGTATTTCCATATGAGCTACCAGGGATTGTGCTTGATAGGGAGGTGGAGTTTTCTATTGAGTTGTTACTAGGAACTACTCCAATCTCTATTACACCTTTTAGAATGGCACCAATAGAGTTGAAATAATTAAAAATTTAGTTATAAGACTTCCTTGATCGAGGGTTTATTCAACCTGGTGTGTCACCATGGGGAGCCCCTGTCTTATTTGTGAAGAAGAAAGATCGAACAATTAGATTATATATAGATGACCGGCAATTAAATCAAGTTATAGTGAAGAACAAGTATCATTTATCACGTATTGATGATTAGTTTGATCAATTGCAAGGAGCCAAGGTCTTTTCAAAGATTGATTTGAGATCCGGTTATCATCAATTGAAGGTGAAAGGCAGTGATGTTTCAAAAACTGCTTTCCAAACTCGGTATGGATACAACGAGTTCTTAATGATGCCATTTGGAGTGACTAATGCTCCGGCTATCTTCATAGACTTGATGAATCAGGTATTTTAGCCTTTTCTCGATTCATTTGTTATTGTATTCATTGATGACATACTAGTGTATTCACATGGTAAGGAAGAACATGAAGAGCACTTAAAGTTTTTGTTACAAATTTTGAGAAATAGACAGTCATACGCCAAATTCAATAAATGTGAGTTTTGGCTTGACAGAGTGATATTTATGGGGCATGTAATATCTTATGAAAGTATTTGTGTTGATCCAAATAAAATTAAAGCCATTATAAATTGGGAGCAGCAAAAAAATGTGTTTGAAATTAGAAGTTTCTTGAGGTTAACAGGATATTATAGACAATTCATTCAGAGATTCTCATCTATTGTTGTGCCGTTAATTAGATTGACTCGAAAGGATGTAAAATTTGAGTGGTCGAATGAAAGTGAACGTAGCTTCCAAGAATTAAAGGTGAAATTGACTATAGCTCCAGTGTTGACTATTCCTTTAGGAAAGGAGACTTTGTAATTTATAGTGATGATTCTCATTAGGGTCTCGGATGTGTTTTAATGCAAAGAGGAAGAGTTGTGGCATATGCTTCTAGACAATTAAAGACTCACGAGAGGAACTATCATATTCATGATTTGGAGCTAACAGCGGTGGTGTTTGCTTTGAAATTGTGGAGACACTATCTATATGGTGAGCCTTATGAAATATTCACAGATCATCAAAGTTTGAAGTATTTATTTACCTAAAGAGATTTGAATACGAGGCAGCAGCGATGGATGGCATTAATTAAAGATTATGAATATACTATCCATTATCATCCTGGAAGAGTTAATGTTGGGCCGGATGCTTTAAGCCGAAAATCTTCAAGGTGGTTAGCATGTATGAGATGTTACCAAGCAGAATTATTTACAAAATTGACTTCTTAAGGAGTAGAATTTGAAATGAAGAAAGTTAATACTTTGATAACACAATTTCGGGTGAGACCGTTGATGCTTGGTCAAATTCAGGAGTTGCAAACTCAAGATTCACAATTGGAGAAAATTAGAAAGCAAGTGAAGGATGGAGTTAGAACCGACTTCTCTATACATGAAGACGATATAATGATGTTTGGAACTCACTTTTGTGTACCAAACAATTTAGCTTTGAAGAAAGAGATTTTTAACGAGGTACATCAATCGTTGCATGCTATACATCCGGAGAGAACCAAAATGTATCATGACCTCCGAGAGGTGTATTGGTAGCCTAGCATGAAGAAAGAGATTCCGGAGTTTGTGGATAGATGTTTTACTTGTCAACATGTAAAAGCAGAACATTAAAAACTAGCAGTTTTATTGCAACTTCTTCCTAATCCTCAATGGAAATGGGAGCACCTTACCATGGACTTTGTGGTAGGATTACCAAGAACCCAAAGTGGTTTTGATTCTATGTGGGTGATTGTTCAGCGGTTGAGCAAATCAGCTCATTTCTTACCCGTTAAAACTACTTATATTCTTGACAAGTATGTAAAGTTATATGTTGATAAGATTATTAGGTTACATGGAACTCCAATATCAATAGTTGCAGATAGGGATCCAAGATTTATTTTCAGATTTTGGCCCAGTTGGAAGCAAGCTATGGGTATAACCTTGAAGTTTAGTACCGTATTTTATCTTCAAACTAATGGGCAATCAGAGAGAACTATTTACATTTTGGAAGATATGTTGAGAGTCTGTGTACTTGACTTCAAAGGTAGTTAGAAGGATCATCTAGCTTTAATGGAGTTTGCATATAACAATAGCTATCAATCCAGTATTGGGATACCTCCATTTGAAGCTTTGTATAAGCGTCAGTGTAGAACTCCAGTATGTTGGAGTGAGGTGGGAGAGAGACAATTGTTAGGTCCATAGATGATTCAAGATACAAACAAGAAAGTTCAAGTTGTTCAGGAACACTTGAAAGTATTGACTCAAGGTTGATCCCCATGTTGATTTTGATAATAACTGAACCTTATGTTATTTTACTAATGCATTTACTTTGTGTGCAGATTAATAAAGTTTATAATTTAGACTTAAAGTCCAACTTAAAGTCTAATACATGTCAAATTGGATGCACAACAATTTAGGATCAAGCAATGCAATCCAAGAGTCATGCAATATACCAAACTGAGCAATGATACCTAATCCAACTTCGAACAAATGATTTGTATTCGAAAAGATTGAAGGTGTTCAAATGAAGAATTCATCAAGTATGCATAGACTCAATGAAGTTGACTTGGACTTAAAAAGATTGAAGGTGTTCAAATAAAGACTTCATCAAAGTGTGCAAAGATCAGTTGAAGATGATTTGATTGAAGAAGAGATTGAAGATATTCGAGAAGAGAATTCATCAAAATTGCATAATCATTACAAAGAATCTAAATGAAGATTTTATCTGGGATATAAAGACTCTATGAAGATTATATGTACTCAGAGGAAATGAAGGTATTCAAGATAGACTTCATCAAGTTTATAGAAGTCTCATTGAAGTAATCTCATTGAAAGTAATAGCTCAGCAATAAAGCAATAGCTCGGCAATGAGAGCAAGAGCTAGGCAATGAAAGAGAAAGATCGGCAATAAAGAAAAAAAGCTCAGCATTGACAGAGTGAAGCTTTGACAGAGTTGAAATCAAGAAAAGATGATTATCAAATGAAGAATTCAATCCAAATTGAATAGAGAACCATCTTGATATATTGAAGACTTTGATTGATCATCAAACCCCAAAGAGAAGACTCCTTGTACTGAAACTGAACTTGATCATGAGAAGACAGAACCAAGATTTATGGGCAATGTGTTGACACATGAAAATGAAGAGTTGACATATGGAGTTGATGTGTCGACATATGGAGACCGTGGACAACATCTGGAAAATGCGGACCAGATGTGTCGACACTTGGAACCAAGTGTCAACACCTGGGAGATAACGGCTAGTTTTTCTAACTATATAATAGACTGGACTTGCATTAAATGAGCTCCAACAACCTCCAACGGATGAAAGCCGGGGTTTATATACAAGCTTCCAACTGCATTTATATACAAGAGAAATAAGAAAATCAAGTACCACTGATTGATCAAAATGAAAAATCTGAACATTCTTCTTGTCTTCCTTATGTGAGCTGTTATTGATTCTATCCACTCTTGATAGAGAGTTTGTAGTTTGTTTATATATCTTTATACACCTATAAGTGAGAGTTTGAGAGTTCTCTTATGGAAGAAAAACTCTTGTAAGTTTGAGTGGATCTTGGACAAAACCACTTGGTGGCTGGAAGAACTTGGGAAGAAGTTCTTGAGTAAAAGTGAGCTGAGCACTTGATCAATCAATATCCATTTTGTAATTAGAGATTGCATAGTGGAGGAAGACTTCAAGGGGATCTTAGGGTGAGGACGTACACCACGAATTGTGGTTGAACCTCGGTAATTCTTTGTGTGCTTTCTATTGCTCTGCTTTTCATTCATCTTCTGATTACATTGCATTATATATAGATTGATCACTGTTATATTGATTAGATTACTTTTAATTAATCTTAATTGCTTTTATTTTTTGAAAAACCCAATTCACCCCCTCTTAGGTTGGCTTTTAGGCCAACAAAAGTAGCACAAAGTAAGCAAAAAAGTTATGTGGACAATAGAAGAAAAGAATTAAAGTTTGAAGTTGGTCACCAAATATTTTTAAAAGTTTCTACATAAAAGGGTATTTGAGATTCGGGAAGAACAGGAAGTTAAGTCCAAGATACATTAGACCTTATATTATTGTTGAATAAGTTGGCATGATAGCTTACCGGTTGGATCTACCTCTGAAATTGTCTAAGTTGTATGATGTCTTTCACGTTTCCATGTTGAAAACAAGTTCTATGTAATAAGGTAATACCATTGGGGAAAGTGTTGTGAAGGAGTCATTCAATTGAGGAGGCCACTTGGGAGAGTGAGGAGACAATGAAGAATCAGTACCCGTATCTATTCTAATTTGGTAAGTGAATTTCGGGACGAAATTCTTAAAGGAGGGAAGAATTGTAAAACCCTAACTTGCTTAGCATCATGTTTAGCTTAATTGTATATGTTGTTGAGCATGAGTACACTAATTGAGGAGCTTGATTAGCATGTCTTAATAAGAGCATACTATGGGGGGGATGATCATATTTTTTTAGCATGATTAATTAGATTAATCCTTAATTAATTAACTTAATTAATCTTCATGCTTGGCTTATGTTAATCATGATTAATTATCATAAGTGTGATTAATTATGTTAATAATGTGAATTAATGATAGATTAGTAAAGCAAGGAGGTGCTGGGAGGTGCCACCTAGGTATGTGCTTCACTTAAGTGAGGTGTGTGCATCACTTGTGTACTTCATCTCATTTGCTAGCACTTTGTGTGTGTGGCATGTGTCATGTGGCATTATAGATATACCTTGTATCTATTGTTGGCTTGAAAGCCAAGGAGAGAGGAGCTTGTGTAGAGAAAAGTGTTTAGCAAAAGAGAAAGTAAGAGAAAAAGGAGAGAAAATAAGAGAAGAGGAGGAATTTGAAGGGGAAGCTTGTGATTTGGTTGTTGGAGGTAAGAAACCTAATGTTCATACTTAATTCATTACATTTTTATTGATTGTTATATGCTAGCATACTCTTCCATGCCATGGAAGTGAGATTGAGGTGAACGAGGGAAGGTTGTATATGGTTTCTAAGAACAAGCATTGAATCTTGCATATTATTGCGTTTTGATGTGTTATAAAACTTTTTTGAGACCTTAGAAGTTCATTTTGAACTTTTGGAATACTTCATGTTGTGTTGGGGAAGTTTGGGCAGCTTAAAAACATGCTTTAAGAATTCGCATTTGTTAGCACCCCATTTTAGCCACTCAGCGATCTCCGGTCTGACCGAAAGCACCTACAAACCAACACAAGCATACTCAAGCCCAAATCGGCTTTCCAAGTCCAGTCCAATCAAACAACCGCTTTACGGGCCCACTAGGTCCTATAGAGGCAAAATGACCAGAATGCCCCTCGTACATTAGTCAATCCAATCCAGCCCAGCACGTCTTCCATAAGACGATAAGTCCATTCAAATTCAAAGTCAAATCTAATTATCCCGTCATTCGAGAAAGTTGATCCCTCATTGACAGTAGGACTATTCAACCCGGTACGGCACGATCACCGAGAAATTTTATTCCCCGGATCGGTAAAGCCCCTTTCACACTCATCTCTGAAAAGTACCTAAGCCCCCAAGATGGAAGAACGATTCACTTATGTCGCCTGCTACCCCGCCAATGTAGAATGTCCAATGATTTGGCATGTTATTTGAGAAAGCATAAACCCCTCAAGAACGGAAGACCATCCAAGTCTGGCACGTTCTTTGAGAAAACACAAACCTCTCAAAGAATGGAAAACCGTTTCAGTCCGGCATGACCTTCGAGAATGTTTATTCCTCAAGGCGGTAAGACCTTTTCAAACCTATCTATCGAAAAAGTACCAATTCCTCGGACAGAAGTCCAAACCATATACGGATCGGTCAACACCGACGCCTGCTAACCCATCTCGGTGAAAACCAGATCCAAACTGGTCAACACTGATGCCTGCTAGCCGGTCTCGATAAAAAATAACCATTTTGTCCCTAGTAGGTCCGGTGCGTTATTTGAGAAAGTACCAAGTCCTTAGATCGGTAAGACCACCTTCCAGTGCCATCCAGCCAGCCTTGGTCCTTTCCCAGAGGTCACCCAGTCAAAATAACCATTTTGCCCCTAGGCATCCAAACGCCCTAGGAAACCACACCAACTCTGGGTATAAAACTGGCAACACCCCAGTCACCCTAGTCAACCCAGTCAACCTCAGTCAATCCAATCCATCTTGGTCAACCTTAGAGCTCTTGGGATTAGGTGACCGCCATCCGGTCTCTCTCTTTAATCACACCGACTCTGGGAATCAAACTAATAACCTCCATGGCACTTTCCAGAGTAGTCCCTTCCATTTCTGGCCAGGCTCTGCCATTCGGCACTTTCCTTTTCAAACCAGAACCTCCTTGCTCCACTTCGAGTGAAGCATGACCAATTTTTAGCCTTAAGCCACTTCTAGAGATGCACACCAACCCTCAGGCTATCAAAAGCGGTTACAAATCAATCAGCATCAAACAAGCCTCGTATTCAACCTTTTTTCCAACTCTCATTAATGTCCTTGCGCCACTCTTAGTGGTGTAAGGCCAAACTTAAGGCATGCGCCGCTATAAGGGGTGCACAATCCTCCTGTTTTTGCACTATAAATATAGACTTCCCCCTTCACTATTTTGGGTCAAAAAATCTATCCAGAAACTCTCCCCCTCTGTTCTAGATAGCTCTCGAAGCCCTCTCTCTCTCTCCCTCTTGAAGTCCTAAGCTCCAAAGCCCTGGCTCCCGAGCTTCATTGAAGGCCATCCTCCGCTGCCTGGAAGCTCCCGAAGTCTTCCCAAGTCCAAGGCCCAGCCTCCGTCAAACTCTTCTCCTTCCGAACCCACTTGGGTTCTTTTAATTTTTAACCCCCTATCTCTAAACCCCCCTTTCTTGCATGCTTAGAACAAGAGAACGCTAAGTCCATGTCAAGAGTGGACGAGAGGGGACTACCGATCAGGACTCCTTTCTTAACTTTCACTTGCCTCACGGTATGGTCTTAGGGCCCTCTTGCAATGTGGTGATACCTAGCCTTGTATGGTTGTCATACATTTGTATTTTTGTCATCTCTTTATCCCTAAAAACAATTTCAAAGTTGTTTTCTAAAAACCACAATTCTAGGTTGATCCTAACCCTTTCATAGTTAGGGTTTTCCTAGGAAAGTGTGACATTTGAAATGGCTTCTAATAGCCTATATAGTTTTCTTTTCAAAAAACACAGTCCAGAAATGATCCTAGTTATTTCATGACTAAAGTTGTCTTAGGGAACGTGTGACATTCAAAATGACCTCAAAGGTTCACATTTTAGGCTTCGTGCCTTTGTTGTTTTTCGATCCACAAGCCTAAAGCAATTCTAACCTTTCCATGGCTAGAATGGCTTTAGGCAAAGTGCAATATTCATTTGAATGTCTAAAATCCAAGTTAGGGTTTCGGGCCCTAAAACATATTTTCAAAAGACTCAATTTTCGAACAATTTACAAAACTCGCATTTGTTAAACCCTAAAAGTCTAATTATAGGAAAATCCCGTTTTTGCCAACTTGAAAACCTTTCATTTTTAAACTAAAATCATACCTTTTTCAAAACCCTCAAAATCCTCAATTTCTGAATCAATTAAACTTTTCCTTTTCAAACTTTTCTTTTTAAATCAATCGAATCAAAACCTTCCATTTCAAATCCCTCAAATCACTCATTTTTTAAATCTTCTAAATTTAAACCCTAAATCAACTCCTCCCATTTTGGAAACAATCCAAACTTACCTTTTCAAGCAAATCAAACCCTTTCAAATACTCTCAAATCTTCCAAATCTTTTCAAATCTTTCCGAAAGGAAACAAATCAAATTTTTTTCAAAAAAAAAAATAAAATCTTTTCAAAATTCTCAGCTCGAATATTTTTCAAATCTAATCTTTCCAAATCAAATCAAATCAAATCTTCTTGAAAAGAAGATATTTCAAAATCAAATCTAGTCTTCCTGAAAAGGAAACATTTCAAAATCAAACCAATCTTCCTGAAAAGGAAATATTTCTAAATCTAGTCTTTCTGAAAAGGAAACATTTCAAAATCAAATCAAATCTTCCTAAAAAGAAAAACTTTTCAAAGTGCAATCTTTCCTGAAAAGGAACCATTTTCAAAATCAAAATTTCCTGAAAAGAAAACTTTTTAAAAATGAAAACTTTCTAGAAATAAAAACTCATTTCAAAATTTCAACCCTTTTAAACTTTTCTCCGAACTAGGGCTACCTCATCCTCTTTAAAAAGGTATGTAAGCAACCCTTCATGGGGTATGATCACAACCCTTTTCAAATTTTCAATTCCATAATCATTTGCAAACTCAATTCCATCTTTCAAACTCTTTTTTAAATTTTATTTTCAAATCTTTCTTAAGTGGATCGCATTAAACATAGGTAACTGATGAGTCATAATTAGGTGAGTAAAAGGTAAATAGACATATAAATACCGCAAGGGCGGGGTAGGGTGATAGTCTTAGGACATCTTCCCTACACGTAACCAACTACCAAACTTAAGAATTTCTGTTTCAAAGACCAAAACCGGAGTCAATTTTCAAAAGGGCTATCCAACATTTTTAGGGTTGTCAAACAACCTTACCTTCTAAAACCCTCTCATGAGGACGTCTTTCAAAAATACTTTCCAAAACCTAAGTCTAACCCTTGGGTTTTACTTGGTGTAAATGACCTAGCACATCTTTAAATATGTTAGTTGGCGACTCCAAAAACCTTTTCAAAAAACCCTAATCAATTCCATTTCAAAAATTTAAACCCTGTCGCACCCGACCCTCTGGGAGGGCGAGTTCTAAAAGAGAGCACCGTGCTTGTTCCCAAGCCAAGAGGGCTTGGTGTCCAAAAAAGATAGCTTAGCGACTCCACTGGGGACAATTAGAGGGTTAGGTCTATGTCATGTCTAATCACCCTTCACTTACCTTAGGATTGCCAGTCACCTTGTTTAGTTATATCTACTTTATAAACTTTTCAAAATTTCAATTTCTCAAAATGGTCTGTAAGGGTTTGCACTACAAAATGTGCAAGAACCTGTTCCAAAATCTAAATCCAAACCCAACAATGCAAGTGGTGAAAATGTAAAGAAAAGAGAAAACAATAAAGAAGAGTACCTTTGAATTGACAGGAAGCCAGCACAAAATTCAACCCAAACGTCTGGGCGAGCCACTGTAAATGTGAAACCCTAATTTCATATTTTTATAATTAGTTGAATTGCATCGTAAATGTAGTTAAATTAGTTTATTTAATTTAATTTACATCTATTGCATGGTTAATTATAATTGTGTGTGCCACTTGTATCATTTTATTAGTGGTAAGTTAAATGGCTAAATGGTGAAATATTGGTGAGTGGGTATAATAAGTAAATGTATAAAATACATAAAATATAATAAGTTGGTGTATAAATACCTAAGGGGGGGTGAGATATATATTATTATGTTTCTATTAAAGTTAATTGAGAGGAGGGGAGGGTGTCGGTGGAGAGAAAGGGAGAAAGATGACAAGAGGGGACAAGAAGGCAAATGAAGAAAGAAAAGGAAGAAAAAGAAAGAAAAAACAAGAATGGTGGGGGGTGAGTGGTTAGCATGATGGGAGGGAGAAGAGAGGAAAGATAGCTGCCATTATAGAGAGAGAGATATAGAGTTATAGAGAGAGAGAGCGAGAGAAGCTTGAAGAGAGAAGGAGCAATCGGTGGAAAAGAGGAAGAAGAAGAAAAGAGGGGAAAAATCTAAGGAAGCTTTCTTGCACTTTGTTTTCCTCATCTAAGGTGAGTATCATGCTTGTTTCATCTTATTTTCTCTAATTATTACATGTTGTATGAGTCATGCCATGGAAGGAAGAGGATGGAGGTGAGATCTTCCATAGGAAAAGCTTAGAATCACCCATGGCAGCCCTAACAGAGTATTTTCTATGAAAATGCTACTGTTTAGAGACATTTCGACCTAGCTAAAAATTTTATTTGTGACTGAATTTTTGAACACTGTAAGTCAGAGTTATGAGGATCATTTGGGCTTTGGATTTACTTAAAAATGTTGTTATTTCGAATTATGGTGAATTTTTGAAATGGGACTATCCCTGCAGATTTTTGATGCCCAAATCTGTAACCTCTGGTTTAACAGAGCATTCGACCAAGTTAGAGTAGCCCAAAAATTATGAAATTTTTACTGTATCTAGGATAAAGGTTTATGATAATCTATACCAAATTTCAGATCATTTAGATGTCGTTTACCTATGTAATTAATTTATCAAAGATAGACTACTTACTGTTGAATTCGAGTTTCTGCAGCACTGCCCTGTATTTGAAAATACCAAATAAATACTTAGGCATGTTCAAAAAATGTACAATTTGGTTTGGATACTCTTTGATATGTCTAGTTGGTATTTCTAAAGTTTTAGAATTGTTGGGCATAAGCCCATGAAGTTATGTCCAGATTATGAAGCCTGTGTCAGTTTTGGCAGATTAGAGGACTTGATGTATTTTGGTATTTTTCAGCTCTAACTTTACATTGGGGGTGTGATTGAGATTAGCATATGGTAGTTCTAATGTATAATTTCAGTGTTATAACTTGTTTGTATAGACATTATAGCTATGATTATTGGAGTATACATTGAGTTTCCTAAACTAATACGGTTGTGGTGATAGGAGCTAACGGAGAGCAAGATCCTTCAACGTCAACCCCGAAGTGATCTTTGACATAGTGTGTGTGCGGTGACAGGTGGGATCATAGGATAATCTTATTCATATAGAAGTGAATATATATTGCTTGTGTTATTATCTATATTGGTGTTAATTGTGGAATTGTGAGATTTTGAGATAAACTTATTCATGTTAAATGCATTGTGTATTTTCTATATGTATAATGGTGGTGAATGCATATGAGGTGTTGAAGATATTTATATATGAGGTGATATTGGTATTATATGAGAAGTTCTGTGGAGACATTGATGATTTTATATATATGGTGGTATTGCATACCATTCATATTGTATGCCTTGCATTGCACTGGAGAGAGTTAACCACGGTGGGTTAACTAAGGCTTAGTCATGGTGGACTAGCCTAGGGGTGCCACGGTGGGCATTCCTTGATAACGCGTCATCGATATATTGGGCCAACGTTATCTAAAATTGCGCGCACATGTGGGTGATACATTCATTGCATTGAGACATCCATGATATATATATATTGATCATTTATACCGTGTACATTGTGGGTGTTTATTATCATTCTCTATGAATTTGATTACCTATCGTGAGCATGTTGATAATTAGCTCACACCCACACAGTCTGTCTTGACAGGTAACTTAGAGATGACGGTTTGGTTCATTACAGTCTTGGTTCTTGCCGTGGTGGCAATCATGTCAATGTCAGGATGTTGAGTCACGGGGCTTGGGACCGCTCCATTGTTTTACTTTTAACTCATGGTTATATTTTATATGAGACGTTGGGTTTTAGTGTTATGTTTTAACTTTGTATAATGGTCAAGAATTTTGTGAAAGGATGTTGATTATTTTCCAGTGGTAATGTATTTCCTTTGGAGAGTTTATTATATTTTCCTCATTGTATTATTTATCTCGTATATTCCGCTGCATTCCTTTATTTTCGATTATGTGTTGAGGTGTCGTTCGCAGGTACGGTGACCTGTGCGATCACGCCTCACCTAATGTGACATAATTAATGTCTAACTGGGTTGGGGGTGTGACAGCAAGACAAGCAAAACAAATTGTCACGACCCCAAACCCACTTTGTGTAAAATAGGTATCATAACCGACCAGTAGCTTAGCAACCCAAGGCCGAACTAAACTAAAAGATTGATCACCTACATTTGATATAATGCGAAAGCATGATTTACTTTTTTATTTATTAGTAAATATAAAGCAAACACCTATGTCACTATCGTAACATAGTTTATTACACAATCATAGTCTTAACGCAAATCTAGTTCACACTTATCACAAATAAAAATATAACTCAAGTCTTCATGACATTCACAAATAGGTAGCTTAGCCAACAACTTTCCAAACTTAAGCTCTCAATCTTGATTACCTAAAAATGTTTAAGAAAATATGAGCTACAAGCCCAGTGAATAATAGAATAATTGAAGTATCAAAATATATCATAGGCTTGATTTACATATGACATAAATACCATTTGCATAAAATCTTGAAATAAGTAAAAGAGATATCCATATACTAAACATAAGCAAGATGCTAATTTAGTTTTATACTTGCGAAAGCATCTAAATATCAACATTATATATATAATTCATAATGTACTCATGATCTCGGCTAAACAAAAAATCTATAACAAAATGTATGCACTAGTGATGCATAACAGAACGACCAAAGTCATGAGGAATGTCTTCCTAATCATATCAAACTTTCGGCTTATTTTAAGTCCCCCCAATGTAGAACCTCCAAATATGACACATATAATTTTCAAGTCTTATTCATTATATACAAAACTTAATCCATGGATTTTCTTGATGGAATAATACAAGGCTTAGAATCAAAATATAATAACTATTTTTTAAAAAGTAACAAAAACATATTATCATTTGCTTGGAAAACGTATTATTTAAATCATTTGCTTTGAAAATGTATTGTTCAAATATAATTTGTAGAAAAAGAACATTTACATTGAAAATATGTACGTTTTACTCCAAATGCACCATTACTCACCTCAAATGCTTAATGCTTAGAATTCCTCTTCTAAAGATTGAAACTTGATCTTCAAGAGCAACCTCCTAACCTCCACTCTTCTCTCTTTACAATGCATAGGCTTACTTATATTCAAACCCTCTCATCTAAATGTACTATTTATAGGATAAAGTAAAAGAAGTATGTATAGTGCTTTACTAATTCTTTATTCTCCACTAAATTAGTGGGTTAGCATTCATTATCATTTAGGTGAAGATAATCATCTCACTTTTCAAGTGAAGAAACTTTATTCTCCTCTCATCTAAGTAGAGTAATACTTTCATGATTACTTTGCTAAGTGCTGCCACCATTTGCTCTTCTTTAGTTGTGTATAAATAGAAAAATATAAGCATGAAATCAATATATGCATAGAAGAGAATTATGGAGTGAGTGTAACTTATTGTGTGTGAGGATTCTAGGGTGTTATGCCCTTCCCTCCTTTAAGAGGTTTGGTCCTCCAAACTTAACATACCTTAAATGTCAAATAGATGCGAATATTTCTCTTAAATTTCATTTTCTCTTTCCCAGGTGGCTTCTTCCAAAGAATGACTTTACCAACGAACCTTTACAAAAGAAATGCCTTTGCTCCTTAACTCTCGATCTCGACAATCTATGAATTGAACCGGTCACTCTATGTAACTCAAGTCTTCTTATACATTCAGTGGATTATAGTTTATCATGTGCGTAGGATCGTGCACATAATATCGTAACATAGAAACATAAAACACATCATGTTCATGGGAAAGTTCAGGTGGAAGGACTAACCGATATACTACGGGTCTAACTTTCTGGAATATCTTGAATGGACCAATGTATCTTGATTTTAATTTTCCCTTCTTGTTGAATCAAATCACTCCCCTAGAAGGAGACACTTTCAAAAACACATGATTGCTTACTCGATATTCTATCTCCCTTCTTCTAATGTCCGCGTAATTTTTTGACAACTTTGAGTAGTTTGAAGTCGTTATCGAATTAACTTGAACTTCTCGATGGTTAACTGAACGATTTCGAGTCCCAAAAGCTATCTATCTCCCACCTCAACCTAACAAATTGGTGATCTACGTTTCCTTCCATAGAGCGTCTCAAATGGTGCCATGCTGATACTAGCTTGGAAATTGTTATTGTAGGCAAACTCTACCAACGGCAAGTGAACTTTCCAATTCCCTTAGAAATTGAGAATACAAAGTCGTAACATGTCTTCCAAAATCTGAATATATCTTTCCAATTGTCCGTCCATTTGAGGATGATATGTTGTGTTGAATTTCAATTCCATCCCCACAGCACTTTGCAAACTCCTCTAAAATCTAGATACAATTCTAGGATCTCTATCCTACACAATGGACACAAGTACTTCATGCAAACCGACAATCTCACCGACATAAATGACAGTAAGTCTCGCTAAAGAGTACGTGGTTTTCACCACTGAGAAGTGAGTAGATTTCGAAAGCCGTCAATAATAACCCAAACGGCGTTACAACGTCAAGGGGATTGTGGTAATCCCATAACGAAGTCCATTGCAATATGTTCCTATTTCCATTCTAGTATTGGGAGAGGTTGCAATGTTTCAACTGGCCTTTGATGTTCAGCTTTCACTTTTTGACAATGAAGGCAACGTGACACGAACTTAGCTATCTTTTTTTTCATTCCTGACCACCAGAAAGATTCTTTGAGATCTCTATACATCTTGGTATTACCTGGATGAATTGCGAATTTGGAGTTGTGCGCTTTTCCTAGAACTTATTTCTTAACTTCCGGCATGTTAGGAACACATATTCGATCTCCAAATTTGAGTACTCTATCCTGCATTGTGAAATCAAGTTTTGGACTCACGTTCATGCCATCACATATCTTCTTTAAATAAGGATCATCGCATTGCCATAGTTTCACTATCTCAAACAAAGTGGGTTGAGCAATCAAAGTGGAGAGTATACCATTTGAATTTGGCAACACAACCTCTATCTTTAACACTCTTTGTGGTGTAGTGATCAAGGATGTCAAGTTTGTAGTAGTCCTTCTACTCAAAGCATCAGCCACCACTTTAGCTTTACCTGGATGATATTGGATCAATACGTCATAATCTTTTATCAGCTCCAACCATCTTCTTTGATGTATGTTTAACTCTTTTTGAGTGAAAAAGTACTTCAAACTTTTGTGGTTTGTGTAGACTTCATAAATGACTCCATACTAGTAATGATGCCATATCTTTAATGCAAACACCACCGTGGCCAGCTCGAGATCATGAGTGGAATAGTTCTTCTCATATGATCTCAACTGTCTGGCAGCATATGTAATAACTCTTCCATTTTGCATTAATACACATCCCAAGCCTTGGTGTGAAGCATCGCTATAAATGACAAAGCTTTTAGTTTTGGACGGAAGAGCTAAGATGAGTGCCATTACCAACCCAATCTTCAACTCTAGGAAACTTTGCTCCCTTTCTTTAGTCCATTCAAATGGAGTATTCTTTTGAGTTAGTTGAGTCAAGGGAGCAGCAATCTTTAAGAAGTCCTTCACAAATTTCCGGTAGTACCTGACTAAACCCAAGAAACTACGAACCTCCATTACATTGGTTGGTCTTGACCACTCCACAATTGCTTCGATCTTGGAAGGGTCAACCGATACTCCCTCCTTGTTGATGATGTGCCCCAAAAAGGATATGCTTAATTACCAAAATTCGCACTTCTTCAATTTGGCATAAAGTTGTTTGTCTTTTAGAATTTGAAGAGTGGTCTTCAAATGTTACTCATGGTCTGCAATACTCTTAGAATACACAAGGATATCATTAATGAACACAATAATAAATTCATCCAAGTGAGGTTTGAAGACCCGATTCATCAAATCTATAAAAGTAGCAGGTGTATTGGTGACTCCGAAAGGCATGACCAAGAACTCATAATGACCATATCTCGTTCTAAAGGCAATATTTTCTACACCCTCCTATTTGACCTTCAGTTGGTGTTAACCTAATCTCAAATTTATCTTCATGAACACTTAGGCACCTTGAAGCTGGTCAAACAAATCATCGATCCTAGGTAACGGATACTTGTTTTTGATAGTCACTCTATTCAACTCCCGATAGTCAATACAAAGTCTCATGGTATCATCCTTCTTCTTTACAAAACAAACAGGGGCACTCCACGGTGATACACTAGGACGAATGAATCTTTTATCTAGTAAGTCTTGGAGTTGGGTTTCCAACTCTTTTAATTCAAGAGGGGACATACGGTAAGGAGCCTTGGAAATGGGTCGTGTACCCAGATAAATATCAATAGTGAATTCAATTTCTAGCTCTACTAATGAGCTAAGCAACTCTTCAGGGAATACATCGGGAAAGTCGCAAACAATAGGAATATCATGTAAAGATAGAGAGGAGGTTTAGGTATCAATGACACTACACAAGAAACCACAATTTCCCTTTTTGAGCAAACGATAAGCTTTCATAGAAGAAATAAGATAAGGAGGGGGTATCACACCAACTCCTTCAAAAGTGAGTGTAGAATGATTGGTATTTGGAATATTTCTTAAGCATACAATCAATTGTAGCATTATGGGAAGACAACCAATCCATTCCTAGGATAACATCAAATCCATACATATCAAAGGGTATGAGGTCGACTAACAAGGGGACATCATTCACAAGAATCTCATACATCTTATATACCATGCCAAAAATTATTGAACCACTAGATGGCAAGGAAACAGATAGAACAAAATTCAATGGCTTAAGAAGGTTAGGTAAATGATGAGCAAAGTGACTTGAAACAAATAAATGAGTAGATCCAGAATCAATAAGAATATGGGTAGAATGACCATAAATAAGGAATGTACCTGATACTACAGAATTGATGGTTGCAGTATATGCAGGAATAAGTGCAAACGCCCGACCTTGCCTTCTTGGCTCGACACTCTTACTAGTAAAAGGTTTCTGAATTAATGCAGATGTGGTAGTACTTTGTGTTAGTGCTCTTGTAGTGTTTGGGCAATCTTTAATTTGGTGTCCCATTTGGCCACAACTAAAGCACGCACCACTCGCACGTTGACACTAGCCTTAGTGCCACCTTTGGCAATTAGGACATTAAGGCATGTCACTTGTTCCCCAGTTGACTTAACTAATTGCACCTTCATTAGGAAAGGAACTCCTGCTAGTGGTTCTGGTGTTTTGCTTTTTAAAACTTTAACTTTGTTGATCTTGTCTTTGACCACCACATTTTCTCTTTAGGTTCTTGCTTTTTATTATTTTTTCATTGGACTTTTCAGCAATTATAGCTTGTTTCACCACTTCTAAGTATGTCAGGAGCCTTAAAATATCTACTTCATTACGGATATTCCATTTCAAGCTACCCTCAAATTTTCTTACTTTCTAACTTTGGTAGTTACCACATGTGGGGCAAACTTGGACAATTCAGTGAATTTTGCCTCGTGTTCAACTACCGTAATGTTCCCTTCGATTAGAGTTAAGAATTTTGCAATCGTTTAGTCTTTGAAAGCATCGGGAAAGTACTTGTCATTGAAGTTTACAAGAAATCTTTCCCAAGTCCATCGAAGCTCATTTCTTTCCTTTGTTAGCCACCATATTCGCACTGCTCCTTCAAATGTAAAAGTAGCAAAAATAACTTTTTATTCTTCAGTGCAACGTAGAACTTTGAAGATCTTCTCCATTCTAAGTATCCATGCCTCGGCAATTATAGGGTCTTATGTGCCCATAAAAGTAATAGGTTTCAGTTATTGAAACCGCTTGATAGTCGTAAGTGCTCTCCTTTCATATCAATGTATAGGTGATTCAAGAGAATTTTGGGCATGACGGTTGTTGTTTTGCTAAGCATCATGGATGGTATAAATGAGTCTTTCAAGAGCTCTCTCAATTATTTCAATATGACCATTAGATGTCCCTGCCCTTTTTTGCATTTAGCCATCTGCCAACTACTCCAAAAAAAAATAATCAACATATATGTTGCAATGTATATAATACGTTACATACTACACATAATGTTCATATCATCACCTTACCGTAATATAAGATATATTAAAACACACAGCAATTTAAATATATACGTCATTAGATTACTATCTTAGTCTTAAGGTATCAACCTATTGCTCTAATACCACTCTGTCATGACCCCAAATCCATCTTGTGCAGATTAGATATCATAACCGACCAGTAACTTAGCTACCGAAGGCCGGACTAAACTAAAATATTGATCACTTACATTTGATATAATGCGAAAGCATGATTCACTCTTTTATTTATTAGTAAACCTAAAGCAAATACATATGTTATCATCGTAATATAATTTTATTACACAACCATAGTCTTAACACAAATCTAGAAAAATCTAGTTCACTCTTATCACAAATCAAATATAACTTGAGTCTTTATGACATGCACACATAGGTAGCTTAGCCAACAACTTGCCAAACTTAAGCTCTCAATCTTGATTACCTAAAAATGTTTAAAAAAAACATGTGCTACAAGCCTAGTGAATAATAGAATAATTGAAGTATCAAAATACATCATGGGCTTGATTTACATATGACATAAATACCATTTACATAAAATCTTGAAATAAGTAAAAGAAATATCCATATACTAAACATAAACATACCTTTCAAAATATGCTAATTTAGTTTTATACTTGTAAAAGCATCTAAATATCAACATTATATATATATATATATATAATTCATAATATACTCATGATCTGGGCTAAACAAAAAATTCGTAACAGAATAACAAAAAGTCGTGAGAAACGTCTTCCTAATTATATCAAGCTTTCGGCTTATTTTAAACTCCCTCGATATAGGACCTCTGAGTATGGCACATATAGCTTTCAAATCATATTCATTGTGTACAAAACTTAATCCATGAATTTTCTTGATAGAATAATACAAGGCTTCGCATCAAAATATAATAACTATTTTTTAAAGAGTAACATAGACATATTATCTTTTGCTTTGAAAACGTATTGTTCAAATATAATTTGTAGAAAAAGAATATTTACATTGAAAATATGTACATTTTACTCCAAATACATCATTACTCACCTCAAATGCTTAATGCTTGGAATTCCTCTTCTAAAGCTTGAAACTCAATCTTCAAGAGCAACCTCTTATCCTCTACTTTTCTCTTTTCACTATGCTTAGGCTTACTTGTATTTAAACTCTCTCATCTACATTTATTATTTATAGGATGAAGTAAAGGAAGTAGATATAATGTTTTACTCATTCTTTATTCTCCACTAATTTAGTAGGCTAACTTTCATTATCATTTAGGTGAAGATAATCATTCCACTTATCAAGTAGAGAAACTTTATTCTCCACTCATTTAAGTAGAGTAATACTTTGATGATTACTTTACTAAGTGTTGTCACCATTTGCTCCTCTTTAGTTGTGTATAAATAGAGAAATATAAGTATGGAATCAACATATGCATAAAAAAAAATTATTGAGCGAGAATAACTTAGTGAATGTGAGGATTCTAGAGTGTTACACAAATTTAGGTGGTAAACATCCTTTTCTTTTTTCTTTTTAGAGGAAGAAAATTGCAAAGAGCTTAACAATTCGAAGCATTCTACCAGATAGAGACACAGCCCTATGGAGAAAATGGAATACCTCATATCTCAAAGGAACTTTCTTTTTCTGTTATTCAACATCAACTTCCAACATTTCCATTGGTTTTGTAAAATGCAACTTTAAGTTTCATCCAAACACTAAAGTTTTACTCCTTTTGTCAGCTTTCAGAGGAGGAAAAATAAAGGAATTGACGTAAAGGGACACTATAAAGATGCTGGCAGCTAACCAAACACAACTCTGATAGAAAAATGAAAAAGGGATAAAAAGAGAAATAGAAGAAGAAGAAGAAGCTTGCAGTACAAACCAAGTAAAACAATGACCATTCAAGGATCATTGAGCATATCATATCAATCAGATAATTCACTAGTTGACACAACTCGAGACAATGACAATAAAAGATACAAAAGTTCAAGTATTTAGAGACAGCCTAAAAGAAAGTAGGGTATGAACGGAAAGAAACAGAGAAAGGTATATTGTTTTTAACGCACTAACAAAAAGTTGGTTCACAATACAGGTATGGAAGTGGGTTGTCTTTTGTCTTGTTTTTTTATAACCAAGGACTCTGATCCATACAATTTTAATGTGCTCAAAAACTTGATGGCTGTAAGCTGATATCATACAGTCTCACATGTCCAGATTGTCCTGGAACTTATATTCCCACAAGAAAAGTTATTATAATGTTCAGTTAATGCTGATCTGAGACTCCAAAAAAAAAAATTAGATGTTTTCAAAATATAAGTTACAGACAGTTTTGACCCTCTGATCCAATGAGTAGGATAATAACAAATAACTTAAGACAATATACTTTATTCGAATAAAACATAGGACCACTGTAACATAGAATTCAGCATGTCCAATACGTTAGGATCCCGACAAATTTGACCAATATATCCTGAAAAATAAAATATAAAAAAAAAAAATAGCCAGACATCTAAAAGGTTCTGATGATAATACCGGCAAGAGTCGACTGTCTGATTCCCTTTCAAGAGGAAGCAAATGATTAAAAACAAACAAACAAACCTAGCTGCTCTCTAGTATTCTTTGATCCTCTATACAACACCTACCAAATTGCATGTCCAATTCCTTTGCCTTCACACCAACCTGCATCATTACATGGGGAGCTGAACCAACTTCGTAGGCTAAACTCTCTGTAAAGCATAAAAGAAGAAAAGGAAAGTAAAGAAACTGTGACAAGAAGTTAGATATACTTCTTCCAAATTCTCCATCAGCCACTAGACAGGATAACCAAGATTATAGTTATCATTACCTTGATAAAAATTCAAGAAAAAACTTTTCCAATAGAAAACCAATTTCACTATTAATGGAGCAAAGGAACCCCAACCTTTCACTAATGGAGCAATTCATTTACACACAGCAGATATGCAACTTAAAACAACATATGGACCCTGTAACAGGTTTCATTGACACCAACGAGATTTATCTGAAGCTCTACTAGAAAATATGTTTTCTGGTTATGCCCCAGACATGCTTTCCTTCAAGGACTTCAAAACAGCTTTGGAAGCCAATTTTTTTGCCATCTTCTTATCTGATGCAGTGGACATATGCTTGTGTATGACACCATTTGCATTAACCTCTATTGTAATCGACGCCACACCTTTATGACAAGAAACAACAGACTTTTCCTTGACATAATGTTCCTTTTGACATAATTCATTCAACTCTCTAACTGGATGGAGCCTCGCTGTCTCAGGTGTAATCATAGGCTCCAGAAGAGGCCTTATGCTCTGCAAGACAATCTCCTTATTGTATCCTGAATCAACAAGAATTGCCCCTGCAAGAGATTCTATAATATCTCCAAGGACCTGTAATTTATCATCATATGTCTAATGAATGTTTTGAACAACAATTGAGAAGTTAAAGGAAAGGATAAGGCTCATCAACATTTCTAAACAAAATTGGCAGAGTTATGCCAAAAATTGAGAGAGAGTGTTAATTGACTATGAAAGAAACCACCCAAAAGTGTTTGTGAGGTATAATCTTTTATTCAAACAACCATCCGACAAACATTGCTTCAAAGTACTACACATGATTTAACAAGGCAAACCACACAGATAATATACAGACATAGAAGTTTAGTATTTTTTTTCTTTTCTACTACCCTTTCTATTTTGGGGTCATTTTGACCTATTAATATTACTGTAGTTAGATGAAGCAAAAAACCACCAATAAAATATTAGAACTTCAAATATGTTTTCTAGGACCTTCCACTGTCAGCTTATCGGATTTTTTTTCTTCTTTTCTACTCCCCTTTGTATTTTGGGGTCATTTGGGTCATTTTCACCTATTGCAGTTAGATTAAGCTACAAACAATCACTAAAATAACATCTCTTCAAATACGTTATCTGGAACATTCCACTGTCCCGCTTTTACAAAAATTCAATTATTATGTCCCCATGTAATCTGAGTGGCAAATGGAAGAGGATGCTCTATTAGAAAGGTAATAAACTTGAGTAAGAGGATGACAGAGCAATAAAAGATATGAAGTCGTGTATGCTTATAGATTGCAAGAAAAAAAGAAAAGGATGAGATTACAAAAACATTTTAATGCCGAATTACATAATCCAAAATGAAAAACAAGGAAAAAAACTGCATTTAAGGGAAAATAACCTGATGTTTCAGAAAAGCCAATGTCACAAAACTTCAGGTTCTCGTGGAAATCAAGAAAAGAAGCCATTATTTGCAGGGTTATATCATTTAAACCTAATGTGGAAATGCTAACAGTCTAACACCGTAATTGCATAGGGCATATTTTCCCATAACCAGATATTGGCTTTCCCATCTCACTTTTAGACTGAATCTAACCTAAATGATTAGTTATCTATCAAGTCCAAGCTCACTTTAGTGGAGGAAAAATACAATAACACTTCATCTAAAAACTTGAGGCAAGGATCATCATTTAGACAATGAAAACAAAGATATCATCCTTTAGGACATAAAACCAATGGGTTTAAATCATATTAGTATCAACCTTGAACAGCAATTGTGAATGCCACTCAGTGCAGGCCATGTCGAGCAATTCTGTTACCATGCTGGCACATGCTTATAAAAAATTCTACATGTACTACCTTCTAAAATTAAAAGATTTTCAGTTATGAAAGCTGTATGGACCTACAGACACGTCAAAACTAAGAGTGACTTTAAATTCAAAAGAACCTTTTTTAAAAGCTTTTTTGTGAAGTAAATTTTTTTAATTTCGAAAGTCAATAACAATGCATATCCCTTCAAAATTTCCCATGGCCACATGATTATATAATCAAAACTAAGAGCTATTAGCTAATTAGAACCTTCTTTTCATTTGTTCTAGCTCATAAACATGGCCTGCAATGATGTGGATAATTTTCAGCCCACTGATTTGTGGATGATCCACATATTGAATTCAACCTGGAAACAAACCCTTTACAATGTTCTTACGCCACACCACCACCATATCCAATAAACTCAATTTAAGACTTTCAGATTTTCATTAACAAAACACTGCCGCACAATGAGAAAATTAATTGCAGCACAAAGAATAAATGGACTTGACGCACATGACCAACATCAAAGACTAACCTTTGGGAAAGTTGTCTCAGATTCCCATCCAAAAGTTGTTGTCAACGATAATTGCTCAAAATTATGGACTGTGTCAACTATATGCCTGTGAAGCGCTTGTGAGGCATGGAGAATGTGTTTGTGTAATCCAGCCTTAACCGCAGATTGAGCATAACAATCGTTGTTCACTGACGCAGACCTTAGATCAGTTAACAGCCCAGGTGACATTCCAGGATATTTATGATACAGGTGCATGGTAATGACATAATCCAACACTGAATCCCCAAGGAACTCTAGCCGCTGTGTAACATTGAAATTCAGAAGTTTTTTTCTATTAAGTACGTTGAAATTCAGAAGTCACAACAAAATAACCCAGAATACACAGAGGTTAGAAAGACAAAGGGCTCATTGGAAGTGAAAACACGACGACAGCAAATAAACAAGTGATATTGCAATTAGTGAGCCTGTGCACATTAATGTTATGGGAAATCAGCACGGATGAACCTGCAGCACAAGTAGTTTAATGCAATGAAGCAATAGATTGCTTTCAGACGATACTATTTTAATGCTTTACGTTGAACTTAGAAGGAACTACAATACAAATTCCGCAAACTGAAAGAAGCAATAATAGAAACTCATGTATAAGGGAGAATGGTAAGTGAGAGCATGCAAAAGCCCATTTCAAACAGGCAAAGTGAAGGTCCACTTGATATTTTAACAATACAGATGACATATAATTACCTGATAACACCTTGGTATCTCGGGTAGCATGTAAGAACCATGGGTTAGCGCTTCAACTAGAAGAGAAGTGTCACGGAATGAGTAGTTCAGTAAGGATTCTAAATATCTGACATTAACCAGCCTCTCAGGTTGAACTGGAAAGTGCTTCTCGTATGCTATATTGACAAAATCCACTTTTATTCCCAGCCAATCCATAAATGACAAAGCTGCTTTTTCACCGCCTGTGCTAAGAAATGCACCAATTAGTGCCTCCACAACATCAGCTACTGTCTTACTTTTTACCTTCCTTGTTCCTCTAGTATAGATTTTCCTTGTAGAAAGTAACTCTTCATCTAATGTATAATCTCCAGATTGATCACCAGGAATGATCCACATATTAGGAGCAAAAGGTTCATTACGAATGAAGCCCTACAGTTTGAAAACAAATATAAAAGGAAAAGGAAGTCTCTTATAAATCACTGGAAAATTACAACAAATGTAAAACCCAGCAAATTCAAAAATCATTTAAAAATGCAACTACAGAGCACAACTGAGAAAACATTAGAACGTGACAGGTAGAGCAGTGATATTTCTGAAGAAAGGTTTGTGCCCGGCAATGGATCAAATTGACGAGCTCATTCAGAAACCCATATGATGACCCATTTCACAAAGCGAGTGAATCTTAATCAACAATATTAAGTTGTACTAAGAGCAACCAAAGTCTACATTTACAGAAGTATACAACAGCAGCTGTCCTCTTAGTAGATGTAAAAACGTCATGCAGACTTAAAAAAAAGATCTTCCAAACTCACAAGTTCCAGAACCTTAGCAATAGCTTGATGGTTCTCTTTTCATTGTATCATTAAAAATTCTAAATAGCACTACTGCAAGTGCAGAAAATTAGACCAACTAACATCCCATTTTAAGTATTCCATGAGGCCACAAACTTTTCACCCTAATTGTTCAGTACATAATAACTTCCACTATTTAACAACACAACAATGCATCTATACAAACATGATCCAAGTCAAACATAAAGATTGGTCCTTACAAACTCGCTATCAAGAGGTAATTCACTATAATGCTAAATCAAAAATGGTTGACAACCTCCATTAGATCTCACCTACCAATGAAAAATAGGAACTTCTCACCTTTCTAGGTAGGTCATACAAAAAAAAAAAAGAGGGAAAAAACGTAATAAGAGGGCTGGACATGAATTGAATCTATCTATATGCATTGTTATGCAAGTCAACATCCTAAAAGTAAATTTTTAAGAATAGGGGAAAAAAAACATCCATTAGATCAGAACAACTGATTGCATTTGAGAAATATAAATCCATTCACCATTGGCTGCTATGCCCATCCATAATATAGACAGATTATAAGTAAAAGATTACCGGAAGTTTGCGGTCACATCCAAGCTTGCACAGTGCAGCATTAGAAATTATTTTATCTTTTTTAATACTGAGAAGACCCTCGTGATGATTTTGATAACTTTTGAATAGCTGTTGACTGGCAGCATATTTAAGAAAAGAATCCCCTAGGGTCTCCAGTGATTCCAAATGAAATTCCTCTTGGCACTTTTTTGATGTAATTGCTTCCAAGACCTACCATAGATAGGATGGTTAGCAAAAGTTCACAGCAGTTCTAAAAGATATGCAGCAACAGACTGGAACTGGAATTTAACCATACTATTGAACCAAAAAAAGTTTCACTACAGCTGCAGCTCCTAACAAATAGGGCAAGACAAAAGTATGAAAGGTACAGTAACAAAGTTTCATTCCAGGGGAATCCTGTAATCTTGTATTGTATCATTATACAGGCACAAATTGTTGCTACCAATTACAGAGGCAATTTTTTTACCAAATATAACATGTCAAAAGCTCAAGAAAAACAGTCATGTATTCTTCATTTAGTTGATAAAATATAAACACCAAATCAGAGTTCAAACAACTGTACAATGAAAAATATTGCCTAAAGTGTGAAACACACAGATGTAGACAATGTTACAGTCAAAACATATTGCTAGGGTGCATGTTTATTGTTCTGTTCACAGTCATGATAAAATGGAACAAAACTCATAATATGTCTGGAGACTCATAAGTGCTTGAACACATGTAGGAATCGTCTTAGACTTCTTTAACACAAGAATTGTACTATTCACATAAATATATATATAGATATATGAAAAAGACTAAAATATTTCTTCCTTGGCAAGAAAAGGAGGGCATGATACCTTGATGGTTGGAATAACAACATTTTGCGTGCAGTGATCCGTATGCATCTTTTTCAAGTTCATAGCAATGAGCAAACACTCGATCCGATGCATGATAGATGGTACAAATGAGAAAGAATATAAGGTGGCAATGTTTATAGGAGACATGATGATGAAACAAAGTTCAGGAGGCAATTCAACGAATGTGTTACTTGGTTCTACAAAAAATCAAACACTTTATTAGTCATTGGTAAAATAAAATAAAATAATGAATGAAATGAAAATACACGTTAACTATTTAAGTGGATGATCTTCAGGCTTGTATTGGACAAAAGTTATGGCTTGACAATGACACTCTTCACTTTCATTTCAAGAGGAAAGAATATATATAAATTTAAAAAAAAAAAAAAAGAACAAAGATCTTAGTAAAGGCAAATAACAGAAAATAACAGTAATCAAAGGAAAAAAAGTCTAGTAGCTCCAACAGATATACTGTTTGTTGATCAAACTTTTCTGGAACTAAGAGAAAATTTCATGCACTTCAACATCTCATGCCCCTTCAACTACAAAAGGTGTTGTAGAAGGGGATAACAGAAAATTTTAATTGTCTATTCAGACAATTTTGCAAAATTGAAGAGGGAAATCAATGAATGGCCTGCAATCTTATGCAAGCAAATTTCAAAATTCAAGTCTTTTTTTATTTTAATTTCGCATGCATTGCAAGATTGAGCACTGCTTGGAATAATGGTAAGAGTGACAGATTGAGTCCAAAAGGAACCACTTGCATAAATAGAGCAAAATGTTAGATCAGCATCCAATCGTATGTTACCTAGAATCCGAATCGCTCAGGTATGTGGAACAAAAACAGGAATGTAATATGCTCCATGTTCTAAAATATAGTACGCTAGAGGTAGACTTGTATAAATTACACTACTAGAATTAAAATACTTCTAGAACAATTTTCTTTAACAATTAGACATTTAATAAAATATAATCTATTTTTTTAAATTAGTTATCTAAAAACACATTCTTAGAGTATTATGGCCCATTTTTTGCATATTGTTATGCCAAAATTCTATTCTCCATATATTTTGGTTCATTATATTAGATTTTTTTCCTCGTTAGGTGATTTTTAAAGAAATAAATAGGAAAACAATTTAGGATCGCATTAGATCACTAAAATAAAATCACCATTTTCGAACGCTAGTGTACCATGTTTCGGAACGCCATTCCAAAAACATAAATCACTAGGGTAGTAGATTATTATGGTAACATATTCTAGTCTTTCCCTTCCAACATCCCTCATTAGTGTGATCATGATGAGCTTAGGAATGAATGGATATGCATATATAGATATATAGCAAACATATATAAAAAATGCATAGGGAAAGGAGAAATGAGCAATCAATCAAACCTCTTTCCTTTTGTTGTCTACATCTCTGAAGGTAATTTTTTACAAGAAAAATGTGTCTCCCCTTGAGCAATGACTCCCTTTCAAAACGCAAGTCAATGCCATGCCTGTAATTAAGATTCCGGTAGAGTTAATTTTTTTCATATCATACATCAATCACTCATTCAACAGAACTAATGAAGGACATTATATACATTAACAAAGAGGTAGAACAATGAATAGTTCTTACGAACCGTAATTTGTAGTATTGCTTGTAAGAAATAACTTCTCCATTCCTTAGATTTAGAAGCGAGTTCCCATCCAAAGCATCATAAGTACCAGTGATGCAGTAAACGTTACCACTGTGAGGTGTGTATACTAAAGAATTCTCCAACATGCAGCTGCATACAAGACCATTCTTTGTGTGCACACGGCGACCAAAACCCTTAGGAGGATAACAGTTCATATGATTGTCCCTGAGATTTTCACATGGAAAAAGCACAGAACTAACACATTTCCAATCAATGGTCCAAGGATTTTGATATGGGACACTAGATGGAAGCAGGAGATAATCAAACATTGCAAGATCAGCTCTTGACTGAAATGTATTCAGAGCCTCCTTCAACTTCTTCAGATTGTGATCAAGAAGAATTCTAAAAAGAGTGATTTGAAACCTCTGACACAAAAGCACCTGGTAACAAGAGCTTGATAATCAACAAAACCCAAGCAACTATTTTTTCAATAAGATCAATCATCCCATTACTATTTGCAAGTAATTTAACCATTCCACAATATAAATCAAAAAGTAGTTTAGTTCAGAAACAGTGTATAATACCTGTTCAGAAGTAAGACGGACAACTCCAACATATTTCATTTGCACTGCCAACTTGCCCCTATCAACTTCCAAGTCAAAAGCCACATTTTCATCATTAAATTCAAGCTCAGTCCTCACAGCAAGCACAACATGATGAAGTGGGACATTATATTTGAAATTCCGCTCTAGCTCAATCAAGTAGCAATGGTATGAATTCACAGAATCATTTGCACAATGACTAACCAACTCAGACGGGAAGTAGTTCACTTGTTCATCAACATAAGGTTCACACCCTTTACACAAAGTTGAGTGTTAATTTAAAGGGTAAAACTAGGAAATGTATACAAATTCAAAAGATCAAAATAATAAATTTGAAAATCATATAATTACCCATGTCTTGTGCATCAGCTTCTTCCACAACAATATCTGGCACTAGATTATCAGTTAATGCACCAATCTCATGAAGCTGCTTGCATGCCTCTAAGCACGCAAGTTGCTTCAGCATTTTGACATTGCCCTGAACACTGATAGTTTGTATTGCGCAACTTTTGGGAAATTTCAATGTGCAAATATTTGACTCCTTATCTATTTCACACCGAGGAGAAGGTTTAAAATACCTGCAAACATCAAAGACAAAGGAATATGCTAGGTCTTGGTAGAACACTAAACACAAGTATCGAGAGAGGATAGCAATCACAAAGAAACTAGAGTACTTTAACCCACAAAAAATAGAGTGGTTGAACAAACCCATCTGAAGGTAGTCGCGAGCAATAGAAGTATATCAAAGCCACACTAGAACTTAGAGTCACAACCGCTCCTGTACTTTCAACGCGATAGAAAACCTCATTATATAATTCACTATCAAGAGGTTGACAAGGAATGGAAGCATGGCGTAATGATTCCTCCCTCATGATGTGTCCACTAGCAAGATAGTTCTCTACTCGAGTAAGGGTAGAAGTATCCCCACTACAAATTCAACCAAAAAAGAAGATGATCAATAGCACCTTCATCAGTGAAACCTTTTCTTACTCTAGGCAATCATTGCCTGTTCTATGAAACAAATGAAATAGAGGTTATTTGTTGTGCATTCTTTCTTCTTAGCCATTTAACAACATTCAATGTATTTACAAGTTCTGACTTCTGAGGAGGCAGAAACAAAGACACAATCAAATAGTACTCCAATGACAATTATTTAAACACTTACACAAACAATTTTGATATACCAAAAGACATCCACAGTTATGACGAAAGTCATAAAATCAGAGCCACCACCAGCAGAACGTGATTTCTTAAAGGTGCTGGACAAATTACAACATACCTCCTCACCATTAACAAAAAATCTGAGTTCTGCATCCGAGCACGACCACGAGACTGAATAAAACTACAAACAGTAGCCGATGGATCGAATCTAATAACGAGATTGCAGCTTTGAACATCCAAACCCTCTTCAAGAATTGAGGTAGCAACAATGATGTTCACCTACAAACAAATCATGCCACATACGAGCATTTTTAACTGGTAGCAAATGCAGCATCCTTATTTTGGGGAAAGATTTTGCAAATGAAATACAAAACCTACCTTGCCCTTACGGAATTCTTCAACAATTTTGTTTTGTTCTTTCCTACTCTGTGATTGAAAACCAGAGTGATTTCCTGCAGTATATTCTGTCTTCCAGCCACTTAGTTTTGGAAGCAACTCACTCAAAAGACTTTGAAGAACAATGGCTGTAATAACCCTTTCTACAAAAATTATACATCTCAAATCCTTTAAATCCCTGCACAAAAAAAATTCTAAATCAACGATACAATGTATTGTTGACCTACAGTCTTGTAAAACATTTCCGAAACAGACAAGTTTTTGAATGCCATTCAATCTTATACATCATTTAGCATCGAAATTGAGTCTGTAAACAGGCAACGTTTTACATGGTTTCTTGTCACAAGGATACAGTCTTCTAAGATCATTTTACAACTTAACATTCCCACAAGTGACAAGGCATGAGACACATATGAACTTCAAAGATCACTCCATAACATCAACGTCATCTCTAAGAACCTGTTTGGAACTTGGGGAAAGGAAGGGAAGGGAAGGGAAGGGAAGGGAAAGAGAAAATGAGGGAAAGGTATTTTCCCTTACTTGTTTGGGTGCAAAGAAAATGAAAGGAAAGAGGAGGGAAAGAAGAGAGAGAAAGAGAGAGTGAATTTTTTTTCCTCCCTTTTCCCTCCATCTCCCTTGTCTTTCCCTTCCCTTTCTCTCCTAGGTAATATCAAACAAGGAAAGGACAAAAATTTTAAATCTTCCCTTCCTTTCATTACCTCCCCCAAGTTCCAAACAGGCTGTAAGACGCTAAGAAGCATGTTTACAAACACGGCATGAATACAACCCAATATGGACATGTTGAAACCGCAATTTTAAAAAAATAAGACACAGACATGGTGAGTATATGAGAAAAATAAATTATCGTTACTATTATAAAGATAAAAGCAAACTATTCATTTTTAACAAAACACTACTTATTATCATATGCAAATAATAAGAAAATCTCAATTTCTATATATATGATAAAAAGAAGTGGGAATAGAAAACTCCAATATCTTACTTTTTAGAAGTTTAACAAATTGGAAGTCTAAAAAATTGAAGTCATAAGAGTTTAGAGATTCAACGATTAAAAAGCCTGAAGGGTACTCAATGAATTAACAAGTGCCATATCTGCATTGCTTTTCAATTTGTTGGGCTGAAAATAAGCCAGGCAGCAAGCCAGAGATTGGCTACTTAAAGCAAAAGTTGCCCCCCTTGTAATAAAGGCCTCAACCTTGCTGGGCTGTAAGTTGAACAAATTATCAAAATCTGCATCAGCTGAAGATCCACAAAATACTACTAATCCTGATAAAGCTATTTGGATTCTTACTCCAAATGAGCAGTATACTTCCAAATTTGCACAGGTTGCTCTCAGGGAACAGCTCCCAGGCATACCATAACACTCTACAGCATAGTTTCCATTCAAAATTCCTAAATTTTCATTGAATGGGGGCTGGAGATGGAGCAAAGCTGCCCTATCTATAATGCCACTGCTAAAACGCAATACAACTCTTCTTTGTCTGCCCCTATGATGATGCAGTATGGAAAAACTCATGAAGCAAAACTTTATTAAAAAGTTTCCTCAGAGATGGAATGAGAACTAATCTAGGCTTTGCAAATTTTAAGGGAAGAACTTTCACTCATATCAGATTTGGCATGAAAGAAAAAATAAAATCTTCGGGAAAAATAGCAAGATCAGAAAAGGATCTGAATGACAGCATCCAATGGGATTAGAACTAGAACATCATCTAAAAAGGAAAATTAGAAACACTAGATATAACTGGGAGCTTTGTTAAAAATGGGGCATTTCTACACCCATCCATAGAAACTGAAGTTGGAAAAGCTACCTGGCTGCATAAGCTAGCTCTATGTAAATACAGCAAAATTTTGATAATAATAGTAGAAGATTAGTAGTAATTTGTGGATCTTCAGCTGATGCATAAGCTCATGCATAATTTTAGAAAAGCAAAATTTTAAGCTACCCATTTGCATAAGCTTAGGGTTGCGCATATAACAGCACATTTTCTTACAAAATAAAAAATAAAAAAATTTGTTTCCTAGACAAGATCCCAACCACAGACAGCCCCACTACACTGTAGTTTAGGATTGGTAGATACTATTGCCCACTATCTGCACCTCATCTCGTTGCTTTTTCCATAAGAAGCATGGATATGGACACGGGACTCAAGGCATGGATACGACATGACATGGCAACTTTTTAAAAATAAGGACACGACATGTCAGGGACACAGAAACAAATAAATATATTTTTATATGACAATATAATATTCCATTTTTCACTTATAAATAAATTTAAATTTTATTAGATCAAAAGAGTAAAAAATCATTTTCCACTATATACATATTGGAAAAGAAATTTAAACAAAAAGTCCTAATATCTATTTTAGAAAGCTCTATTCATAAATAAATTAGAATTTTGAGTTTTAGAATTCCTAAAATTATAAGTCTAAAAGAGGAGGGTTTAATATGTATAAATCCCCATTGCTTTTATTTTATCATTGGATTCCAAGTTATTTTCTTCAAACTTGTAATATGTTTCGTATCTAGATGATAGAAATGTGTGCGCCCCAATGTCCGAAGTGTGTCCGATACTAAAAATTAATTAAGAAAATAATAGCATAAGTTTAGATACATGTCAAAAAAAGGTTGACAAGGTTCGGCGGCCAACACGAACAAGGCACCCTCTCAAAAGTGTCTGTACTTCTTCATTTTTTCATTTTTGCTTCTCAAGTATCTGCTTCTCAAGTATCACTTTACATTAATGTGCTTCTTTTAAAATAATTACGTCTCTGTCCATACTAAGGGAACAGTGTGGTATTTTCACCATGTTATAGAAATCAAATTTTCCAATGAATGTCAAAAATTATTAACGAGTTTTGAGGATTTAAGAACAATATTTTTACAAGGTTTCTCATACTTCAAAATACTTTTTAGACCGTAAGCATAGTATAGACCTGATTTCAACATTACAAGACAAATTAGATATTCAGTAAAAAGAAAACTTTGATTATGTAGGATAACCTGTAATCAAGAAGAGATTCAATGAGACAAATGACTTTTGAAGTTAGATACCCAGCATCCACATCAGCATTTAAATCATCACCAATAGACCACTGTGGACCTACATGTATTGTGAAAAAAAAAGTAAATAAGAAGATAGGGAAAGAATGAATAAGCAAGCAAGAGGGAATTCAGAAGTTCAGAGCAAACATAGAACAATTGTATCACTAAGTTGGAAAAAGTACCAGATGGTATGTAAGTGGATAAAACTTTAAATGCATCCAAACTGAAACCCCTAACAATGGTCTCACCACACACGTCCAATTTGCCCCATGAGAAGATGTCAGTTTCTTCATTTGACAACGATTCTGCAGCCTATTATAAAACACAGATTTCTTGGTGTCTGATGTGCATTTTCAATGAGAAGTCAAGCGAGCAGAACTAGAGAAAATACATACCTTGAAAGCCAACCAAACACCCAGCTCATTCAAACAAAACAAAAAGGTTGAAAATAGCTTAGATAATTTTTTCCTAGCAGTCTCTGCTGCAGACTCTTCAAGATTTGATTCTTCTAGAGTAGACTCATGCTGATAAAAGATGCATTTAAGGTCAATACACAAAAGCATAGAATAACAAAGAGGAGGAGAACCAGTAGCTTAGAAGTTTAAATGACAGCACAAACACAAAGCAAGTATGGATATCAAAGTTTATGCAAACAAATAAGTTCATAACTACATTGAGGGTTGGCTACAATTCTGTCTATGCAACCAATGTAACCATGAAATAAAAAATCACAGAATATGGCAATACATTAATCAATTTACTGCATATTCTGAATTTCCAAAACATGGATATATCTTCCCAACGTCAAAACTCACAATACGTTGCAAGAAACATCACAAAATATAACTGTCACATAAATGTCGCAATTTGTTGCAATGCTTTTTTCCACTGTTTAAAACAAGAAAAATATGCATTTCCGTCCAACTCTAAAACCCCCCCCCCCCCTCCCCCCCCAAAAAAACCCAACCAAAAAAAAAATCCAAGAAAAATAATAAACAGTGTTCTTTTTCCTTCTTTCTTGATTTGGTCTCATATACAAAAAATTTAGGGCAAGAGGGATGGCTATGTATCAAGAGTATATGTGACTTCACTATATATCAAGAGTATATGTGACTTCCATCAGTTTGCATCAATATAGCATCTAGAAAATGTTACCACGGAGGAATTTGAAAAACACTTGTGTTGTGTTAAGAAAAAACACCTTGTCTGCAATTTGGGTAATAATTTTGCTAATACTTTATTGTATATCCTAAAAAATCAACTAAAACGGATAAATTAGTCTTAAAACTTATCCTACATCATCCTACAGATATACAATATTAGCCTTTGTGGTTCTCTGTCCCACTCCCTTGCATTATATTTCTGTGATGCAAACTCACATAGTGAGTGCCACCTATCTAGTATTTATTACCAACATGATTATTTGGCATAAAACAAGCCCCACTAAGGGGCTCACACAACAGGCTATTAGCTCAATGGTAGAGAGTACCCTGATAATTGGTAGAGGGTTCTCAATCACAGGGGTAGCTCAATATGATTATCAACCTTTGGTCGTGGATCATTCAAGGCACATTAGCATGGCATACTCCGCTAGTTCAAATAAGGGTTTGAAACCAACCCCTCCTTAGGAGATTAGACAAGGAGAATAAATCTTGTAGGACACTTGGTATGGTAATTTGAGTAATTTACTATGAGATTTTCAATATTCCAAACGGATATTCAATGCTAGTTTTGAGCTAACTAAATAGGAACCGTGTGGTAGTACAAACAAAGTTAGTTATATTACATTATTAAAATAGGTATTGTTTATAATTATTTGAACTCCATTTTACTTATATTGTTATATTTAACCCCTTATTTGACAGTAAGATATTTCGCTTTTATAACAGTGTCATTTTTATGTATTGGTTTTCTTCGTGCCCATTGACAAATTGATATTCTCTTGGTTGTCATATGCCCTTAATAACTAACACATAATCCAAGCTAATATCTTAAGTCATGTGCTTTCAAGATTTTTCTTGCGACTTCAAACCATGCCTTCATCCTTCTTAGTTCTTCCAATGCCATAAACCCCAAAATCAGATTTCATGCACAGGAGTTTGAGAACTACATCCAACCCTCGCAATTTAAAAAAAAAAAAGTAGAAAGAAGTGCACAAATTAAACCTACCACCATTCATTAGGCAAAAGAAATAAGAACAGGATATAGTTGTAGAGTTGTAGCAAAACCACATATTGGCATGAAGAGAAATACATACCTTTTCTTTCAAATTCTTTAAATCATTTGCTAAACATTCAAATAATGCATAAGGGATATCCAAATGTTTGTAGATCTTCAGCTTGGCATTCGAAAATGGAATGTAATTGGCCAGCACAGATTCACTAACAACTGTGTATACCTTCACCCAAAAAGAAAGCATATATTGGTAATTACCATGTAATGAATTTTATGGAAAATGATCCAATGACAAAATGAAGGTAGTTCCAACCATCAGACAAACAGATAGAAGGTTTAAAAGTAAAACCATATTTTCAGATGAAATCACCAAGTAGAAAACGGGAATTTTACAAGACCATATAAAATTTTATTACTAATGGAATTATAAAGCATCAGTCTATTTTATTAATAATGGAATTATATTGCCTTCTGAGATTAAAAATTTTATACTTAATGAGCATCATAAAACCATATAAATTATTGAAATGAAAATGTCAAATATCTTGTATCTTGTAATAGTTCAGTTCAATATTGCACTTCATTTTCCTCGAAGAAATATTTGTTCAGAATATCAATTTACATATTTCAGCAAAACCGCAGAATATTTCAACAACCATTAAGCATTCAAAATTTTCCTACCTGTAGGTGCATTGACTTGGGATTCTAATTTCCCATCACTTTACCATACAACAATTTCCTGGCAAGCACTACAAATCAAGCCTCATCCCATTATCTAGGCTTGCAATTTGACCCCCAAAAAGAAAATGTATGACAGGCAAGAGTGTTAAAAAAAAGGAAAAAAAGAAAAGGAAAAGGCAAATAAAAAGCTCTAAAAATATAGATGGTGATCCATACAGTTACATAGACTGATGCCAAAATATATCTGTTAAACCATTTGGAAATTTATATCCGTCGGAAACTCCCAGGCTCACAGCAGAAGAAAAAAGAAAAGATAACGGAAGGACCAAAAAAATGCCGGTGAACAACAGTTAGCAAATACCTATCCTTAAGTTGTCATGCACTAGCAATCATAGAGAACATTCAGTACAAAATGCTACAACTTTTAGCTTTTGTCACAAAAGTCCCAATCCAGAAAAAATAATAACGAAAGTGCTACAGACACACAGTAGGATGAAGAGCACCATAATAGCTGTAAATATGTGCGACAAGAATACGTATAAACCAGCACATGTGCACTCATACACATATATGCACAAAGTAATTGCCAAAAAATGTTCAAGCAAAAAGGTTGTAGATACTTTGAGCACCTCAATAGCCAAGTATTGTTGAGAATACACATACTGACATACATAAATGTACTGATTTACAAACACATGCCACATTATAACAAACGATTGCAAAAGGAATTAAGCAAAATGCTAATTTGTAATTTATCCCCTTTTCCTTTGATTTCTTCCAAGGCTAAGATTATATGCATTCCTTGAGGTGGAAATAAAGGCAGCTCGAATTGCCAAATTTAGCTTAAGCACTTCACAGTACGGTAGTTATCTAACTACTTATCAGTCAACTGCAAGACAAATTGCAAAGAAATGGAAATTGTAAGGAACGCTGACAAGTGACAAGTATATGTAATGAAACTCCATAAAGTGAAATCAATCAAGATGGTACAGAATCCTAAGACAGCCAGTGAGAACCTGTATGAAAAGCTCAAATATTACACGAATTGTGAGCAACAGATAAGTTATGAACAGTGTGACATCAAGAAGACATAAGTAAAATTCAGAGAAACTTAAATCAAGATATTAATGAGAAACCTTTGAATTCATAAGATTCTCGAGTTCAAGAATCTGTTGCCAATACGTTGATGCCAAGCTCGAACCTAATTAAAAAAAATATATATATATAAATTATAAGTTTAGCCTTTCTAAATAAATGGGTAAACATGATGGAATTAGCAGCAACCCACTGCAAACAATCAAATTAATATCATCCAGGCTCCAAAACTTTGTATACCTTTTGCCTTTACAGGGGAAGCAGTCATTCCAAATATCCTAGGAAGCTGGGAATTATTAGATTGCACATGACGGTGATAGAACTCCTACAAATGCATTAGAATTCTACAAGTTATCAAGTGTCAACTCACACATACAAGGAACAGAACTAGCTGAAAATTTAATAGGGGTAAAAAAAGAAGGAGATATCATGAAAGCATGAAGTGCTACAATAATATGTATTAGCTAACCAACATAACAAGTAGAAAATTTAGTACACTGACATGGGTACATTATTGTCATTGCTCTAACAGGATACCAACATGAAGCAGCCCACATCTCCATATAAGGGCAGGCTACTTTTTATGAGCTTCCGTTGTATTCAATTAGTGATTTACAACTAGACTTGAAGACCTTTAATTTGTGTTGCATAACCATAATTAACCAGCATACACCACTGCAAATTTTGTTCAGAAAGTCGTATTCATGTTTGAACAATTTTGTCTCAAAATCATGTTTCAAATGGCAAATGAAAATCATCAAATTTCAACTCTTAACCATCATTAGGTTTCAAAATGCAGTGCCAGTATCCCAATGACAAACATGGAGTGTAATGAACATTGCATAACAGTCACAAAATGCAACTATCATGCTTATTTTTCCATAACATCACTCCCAAAATAGGAGCTATACGTGTAATGAACATTGCATAACAGTCACAAAATGCAACTATTATGCTAATTTTTCCATAACATAACTCTCAAATTAGGAGCTATACACATGTTTCAACCTCAAATTTTCGTGGATTTAGGTTGTTAACATTTTTATGAAATTCATTCAACTTGTAAACATCGCGTGATAAGTGATGAGCTTTTTTATGTTAGACCTTAAGTTACTATAGTTATGTCAAAATACATAGTTACATACAAAGTTACAGGGACAAATTAAAATTAGTCTTAGGAACAAAAATAACAAAAACAAAGGAAACTACAAAGACTTTTTCAGTTAAGACCTAAAGTCTAGAGTTTCTAGATTGAAATGAAAAATCTAACTTTACTTCTTAATAGCCTTGCCAGATGAGAGTTTTGGCCAGTTGATTGGAAATGAAAAATAAGAAAGAGAAAAATTCACCTCAAATCATCATGAAACCTAATCTAAACTCTAAGATAAAATGGTGAATCTAAACTACAACAAGAAAAAAAAAAAAAAAAAAAAGGAAAACAGAAGTTTTGAAGAGAAAAAAATGAAGCACGCTTGAAGATGAAAGACCCAAGCCTTTAATTGCCTGGTTCAAGATCTAGGCACCAACCTCAAAGAATTGATGATATATAGTCCATATCAAAGCTTGGAAGAGGTTTCGGAGGCTACGAGGCTATAAAACCAAACAAAAACTGATAAATAATGGACACAATTGCCATTTTAAATTACTCCAAGTGTCCCATTTTTTGGTCAACTAATCCATTTTGGGAAGTCCATTTCGAAAACTCAAGGTACTAAATCTTATAATTTTGCAAAATTATACATTTTAGATGAGTTTGAACCCAAATAATATGGTAAAATAGAAGGATGCTTTTGAGATTCATATTATATCCGTTGGGTGTGGACTCATTCAATGCTTGTCCCTTAAAAATTAGATTCCCGTTGTGAACAAAAAGAATGAGACAAAGGGAGTTCAACATAATGGATGTCCTAGAAGACAATAATGCCCTGTAATGGCATCATAGCCAACTAGCATAACCGTTACAGCTTAAACTTAGATTAGACCCACAATTGCCTATTCTAACAAGCTCAGGACCTTTCAACACTTAAAACCATACTCGGTTTACCCTGTGGTGGATGTCAGCGGTTCGAGTCCGCTTATCTCCAACTCGTGAACTTAGCCGAGCATAAAAAAATAGCAAATTTTAACATCCAGGTTTCACAGATGACGAATCATAGGTTTAAATTGATATTATTTTTATTTTATAATTGAATCCCAAGTTATTTTTGTCAAACTTTTAATATTTCACGTTTGTTCAAGTAATAGAACACGTGTCCAACTGTCCAAAGCATATCCAATTCTCAAAAAATTATAAAATAATAGGCCACATTTGGACGCCACGAGTCCGACATGGAGTCTAACATGAACACATTATCTTATTAGAAGTGTTCTGGCAACTTAGATTTCAAGCACTCCCCCAACATGTGAGCCATCAAGCTTGTTACAATTCCATAGGCTTGTTCTCCATCATAGTGTTTCAGTTTTCTATAATTTGGTTTAAAACCTTTTAAATCGTTGGAAATATAAAATAAGATCCATGCATAAGTATTTGGACAAATTGAAACAACCAAAACATTAAAGGTTCTATTTTCTAGCTCATGAAGACATTAGATAAAGACTTTAGTGCATTCAATATAATTGAAGAAGACAATGTAAAAGCAACTCACCGTCATAATGCAAGCATAGGGATGTCGACCTCTAGCATTATGGCATTCATCAAAAATTAGAACCTTTATCATGTCTAGTTTCAAAAAGTTATGCCGCAAAGCATTGAGCAAGATCATGGGTGTCATCACAAACGCCTGAAACATAAATCCGCCAGGTTAGTGCAATTGAGCATGCCATAAGTCCCTAATACATAAATTACTACAGAAGTACATGATTTCACAAAATCGAAGCACACTACAACAAATTAAAAACACATTTCAACATTAGTAGGAGATGAAAAGTGTAATTTTTCCCGCAGAATGTATATTGGGAACAAAATGGTACATTAATACGGTGATTAAGCAGAAAAAAATAAGGAAGAAAGAAAAAATCACCTCATAATTGTCCTGTTGTTCCTTCCAAGTGGCAGCATTCCAGTAATCCACTCCCATTTCTCCCCAGTACTTGCCCACTTTCAAGTCAGTATGCATATTCAAAGCCTCGGCTTGCTAAGTAGTATCGTCCACAAACAATAACATGGATCAGATCTACGTATATATTTTTTTTTTTCATTCGAAATGCTACAAGAATTGATTAGGAAAACATAATATACATATATATATATATATATTGCTGAAACTACACAAAACCCATCTAGATCAAGGACCTCTAAAGCTTAAAAGGGTACTCCTGCAAATACTTATCAGTTCACATACTTGGGTGACCAAAACAACAGTTGGCACCAAGAAAACTCCGATAAAAGGCGAAGGCTTTCGCAGGAGGTACGCATAGCTGCGCAGAAGCATTATTGCAATTAGCGTCTTGCCAGAACCAGTTTCCAGGAACACAATTGTGTTCTGCTTGATTGCTTTCTCTAGTGCTTCAATTTGGTAACTTCCAAAACAGAGCGATCAAATCAATATTGAAAACAAGAATGGAAATTAATCATTGAACAATCTGAGTGGAACATACAAACATGATTCAAGTGGTTACCTTCGAGCAAAAGGGAGAGGATCAGCAGGCAGTTCTTGGTTTCCACTGAGTGCCATTTCAACGGGTTCCATTACTTTTTTCTTTTTTTCCTTTTTTTTTTCTTGTGGTTTGTCTTTCTCTCTCTCTCTCTCTATCTCTCTAAAGAACACCTATCAACATGAACATCAATTCAGTTTTAAATTTAAATGGGATAAAAATTCCATTAGTTTTCACACAAAACATACACATTCACCAAGCATCTTTCTTTCTCTTTTTATGCGTGGTTGATTGGCACAGAAAAATACAGGATTCAAACAAATAAACCCAATCGCAGTTACGAGGAGAACGTAATCCGACACCAAATCAATACTTTTTCACAGAAAGAGAGATCGAGAGAAATAGAAATTGAGAAGTAACTCACTGAGATTGGTTGCGCGACTTGTCGAAGGAGTATTAGAAGGAACCCAAGATTAGCGATAGCTCTGGGAACAGAGAAGTGGAGGTATTAGCGAGCTCTCAGTACTTCAACAATTGTGCATGTGCTTCTCTATGTCATTGCCAGGATTTATATATTATAGAGAGACAGAGAGAGAAATGACGAAGAAAACACTTGATAGTACACTGTTGCATGCTTCGCCACCAAGAAACTTGCAATAAAGCGAGAGAAGATCACTCTAATTGAGTTCGGAGAGTACCGATAGCGATGGGTTGAAAAGACACACCCACCGTCTCTCTCTCTCTCTCTCTTTCATAAAAGCAGGAGGGAGTGAGACAGACTTCCTTTTCTCTGTCCTCCTCTCAGATTCCGTAGAATGCAAAACCGCGTTCAGATTTCGAATAGAGAGAGAGTCAATTTTGGTGATGCTTTACTGGTTTTTTGTTGCAGCCTGCTTCGAACTCGGGAAAGCGAAGAAAAAAGAAAGAACTTTCCCTGTTCTTAAACTGTGGGCTGGGGGCAAGAGAAAATAAAATATAAAAAAAAAAGCGACAGAGGTTAAAAAAACAATTCTCCTTTGTGTTTTTTAAAAGAGTTAAAGAAGAAAAGCAAAATAAAAATTTTAAATTTTCTCCTCTCTTTTCTACCCTCTCCTCTCCTCCCCAAGTATCAAATAGACTGTTAGGTGTAGCATTATTGTCGGGATAAAATAATTTTTTTTCTGAATAACATATTTGTAATTTAATGCAATTTTCTTTTTTAAAAAATTAAAGAACACCGAGTATAATTGGTGAATTAGTAAAAGAGTTACAGCACATAGGGCTATTTGATATAACTTTTTTTATTTTTTTGATATTGCTTTTTTGATTTATAAGTTAAAAATAAATAAACAAAAGTTAAAAGTTAAAAAAAATAACATTTTTTACTTATAAACTAAAAAAAAAATTAAACTAAAAATTTGTACCAATCAAATCCTAAACAGCAAACAGACCAAATCCTCTCCTCTCCTCTCCTCTCCTCTTTAATTTATTAAAGAGATGTACTCTGCTCTAGCAAAAGCTAGTTTTGTCCTGACAGTAACAACACGCTAGATGCGTCAGGTTCAAATTCAAAGTTTTAAAAGGAAGCGTAATTAACTGTGTTTACCTTATTGTTTTTGCCGGCGAGACATTTTGGGATTGAGGCGCTGCCCATGTTCAAAAAATTTTGCTATTTTTTAAGATATTGATTTGTCAAAAAAAATCAAGACACCACTTTGTAGCGTTTGTCATTGTCTCCTTGTATTATTTTCTAAAAAATACAATTTGATCTAAAGAATGTTAATCTTTTTAAGTTCTTTAAATATTTTTATCATATAATTTTTTCTTTTTATACAAAAGCAGATAACTAGTAAGATACAAAAAATATTTTTATTCTTTTAAATATTTACTCTTTATAATGAACCACATCAAACAGTAATTTTATTTTTTACTAGAAATATTAAATTTTATGCTAGAAATAGATTAATAGTACAAGACACTCGGTCATCAAAAAAAAAAAAGTTAAAAATAGATCGAGATTGCATCAAACCAGTACCCCTCTCTCTCCCATATCATTCACTTGATGACGAGAGAGAATTTTTGGTGAATGCCCTTTTTAGGTGAAAAATATATTTTTTTTGTCATAATAAGATTATGAAATTCAATGCAACAAACAATAATATTATGTCTTGACAATATTTAGTTTTGTCTCGACATAGCAATAGCATTTATGGCGTTGAAACAACAATGGTATTAGTAAAAGGAAAATCTTTGTTTTTTAAATTAATTATAGTTTAAAGGAAATCTTTGTTTGTAAAGGGATTCAAATAGATTTTTTTTTATTATTATTATTTCAAATCGAATTCCATTTGAAAATACTTTTCATTCCAAACATTGAAGTAGCATTTCATGAAATCCTCTCATTCCAAAGCACAATGAGAGGTCGGTTCAAATTTCAAAAGTTGCCGTGCTATTAGTGATGTAGATACAACGAATTTACTACTTTCTTTTTGTCTTTTGCATTCTTGTTTCTACCTGGTTTGGAGCTGAGAATGAAGAATAACTTTTTGGGATTCTCCAAGTTAGCATGGTGTACATATACACAAGGTTTTTGATAAATAAAATACTAAATTTTTACATAAAAATTTTATCAAAATGATAAGTCAGTAACATTTTTACAATTAAGAGCTATCATGATAGTGTTTTTAGTTAAAATAAATGGCTCTCATTCAACCACATCATCCTGATGGTAAATTTAGTATGAAATTTTTATTTGTATAGCATTACACGTCAAGAAAAATTAATATAACAAATAAAAAAAAATATGTATGGTTCTCGTTCTATTTAAAAATGAAGAAAAAAAAATACTTATTACCCCCATAAATTCTGTCAATTGCCATTATAGTGTCATTTTACAAAGTAACTAAAGCACTAATTGCCTTACCATTTTGGGTTTGATTTTGCTTTTTTTGTGTACATCGATAATCAAATTTGACAATAGATTTTTAGATTCTTATCTGCTTTGATATAAGTATTAATTATGACTACTTCTTGGTTCAACTAATTACTCTTTGTCTCTACATGCAATTCATCTATCTCTTTTACCATTTTGGTTTTAGTGTGCTTTGATCTATGAATAACGAAACAAAGATCCCAAAGAAAAAGGGGATGAACAGAGACAAATTTTCAATGGTACACTAACATCAAATTACTACTACTCAAATATAAGTTTTATAATTGAGAATTCATTCTATATACAGAAAGACAAAAATTACAAGGAAAGGTGCACACCAAAACAAAAGCTGCTATTCCTTCCACTAAATTTTTGTTTATTTTATGCTTATAAATAAATATGAGTGCACTTGAACAAATCAAACGCTCTAGAGAGAGCGATGTCTATTCTAATACCATAAATAAAGTGAGACGGTGAATTAATCCTCAACGGGATCATTCATAACCCCAAATGCTGAGCAAAACATCCCTGTTTGGAAACACTTTTTTTTTTTAATTTTTAAAAATAAAACATGAAACAGTGTTTGGTAACTATTTTTAAATTTTGTTTTCAAATTTTTTAAAGCAAAAAATAAAAAACTATGAACAAATTTTAAAAAACAAAAAAAGTATTTTTATGTTTTTCCTTTCAAGTTTTCCCCTCTTCTACCCCACCCATTACTATTGCTCACCTACACCGGTCACCACTACTACGCCACTGGCCACCTCCACTGGTCACTATTATCGCCCACAAATATTAAATGAAGATTTTTTTTATAAGAAATTAATAAAATTTTAAACAAGAATTTTGAGATAATTAAACATGTTTTTAATTTTTATTTTTTGTTAAAAATAAAAATATAACATTAAAACTAATAACAAAAAATTAAAAGTGATAGTGTTACCAAATGGCTCCCAACCCAAGCATTCAAAACATTTATAGCCTCAATCGTATAAGTAGCATTCACTAGTATAAAAAAAAAAAAAAGCAAACCACTTGATAACACTGTCAATTTTTATTTTTTTTGTGTGTTTTTGTCCCTTTTTTTTTTTTGTATTTTGTGATCTCATGACGAGTATTTGTAGATTATCGTTGTGCTCATTTTAATATTTTTTGTTTTTTTTTAAATTTTATAAACAACTAAATTCAAAAAATATTATATTATTATTTTTTAAAAAAATTTAAAAATAAAATAAAAATAAAAAACAATACCAAACGAGTCCGTATTCTTTCTGGCCATACCACGGTTATCTCACACACGACACAATAACACTCCAATTCAAAAAACATATTATTCAGTGCTACACCACCACATGATTTGTTCCTTTCACGATATCTGTGGATTTCAATTTGTGTTACGCAACACGCCTACCAAGGCACGAGCCCAAACGTACAGTGAGAGAATGAAGTACGGTCACACGGTGCTTCAGAACCACTAAATGATTTCATCAATTCAAATGATAAAAAATGTAAACAAAAGAGTGATTTAGGTGAAACTAGACACCTCTTTAAAAAATAAAAAAATAAAAGATCAACTGCTCGTTCACTTACTAATTTTGAAGTTCAAAAAATGAAAAGAAAAAAAAATAATACCACACGAACCCTAAAAAATCCTATAATAGAAGAAATAATTAAATAACAATTAGCCTCTTTATTTTATAACATCATCATCAAAAAGCTTAATAACTAATTTTCTACTTTTTTTTGTGCTAACAGAGTGTTCGTATCAGCTTACACATACGTTAACTAATGCTAGGATCTATATAATTTATAAAACCCGATATTGTTTAACATCATATTTAGTTTAATTGCATCTATTCTAGTGTGTGATTATACTAATTGAGTTGTTTGATTAGTATGATGGAGTGAGAACATGCCATTGGAGGAGGGGGGGGAAAGGGAGATTATCATTTTTGTGACCATTTCATGTAGGTCGACTATGCCTTAACTAATGCTGGACTTTGTTAATCTCAGATCGGCATTATTATTTGTAATGGGCTTATGCTGGGTCTCTTCTATAGTAGATTGATACTACCATTCTTTATGGGCCAACCTTGATCTAAAGAATGTAGAACCTTTATCTCACAATAATTATGATTAATTATCATAAATGTGATTAATTATGTTAATTATGTGGGTTAGTGAAGTGCTAGATGTGCATGCGTATGCTTGACACCTAGGTGTGTGACTCACTTATGTAATGTGTATGCATAAGGTATGTGTTTGTTACTAGTAATGGTGCATGTGTGACATGTGGCACATTAAATACAAGTTATATCTATTTTGACTTTACGTCAAGAGAAGTAAAAGAGGAGCTGGTGTAAAGAAAAAGTGTTGGGTGAAAACGAAAGTGAGAGAAAAAAAAAAAAAAAGAAAAAGAAAAAGGAAGAAAAAAGAGAGAAATGCAAAGAAAAGCTTGTGTGATTATTTCTTGAGGTGAGAATCTCATGTTCATACTTGTTTTATTGTGTTTTGTGGTTTTTGCATGTATCTATATCATTTCATGCCATGGTAGTGAATTTGAGGTGAGATGTGGAGAAGTATTTAAGGTTTTCAGGTGGAAGACTTGAATCTTATATGTTGTTCATGGTTTTAATGTGTGGAGTTTTGTTGTGACTTTATAATGTCATTTTGGGTCTTTGGAGAGTTTGTGATTGTGTTGAAATGGTATGATAAGCTGTGGAGTCAAGTCGGCAACTTATATTTTCGAGCAACAAGAGGGCTCTAGTCAGTAGGATGACAAGCTAATAGGCTAAGGTCGGTAGGTTGCTTCCTCTAGTAGGAAATTTTTCCGCTCTGGTCGATCAGACAGTAGGAAGATCGTCCTGACAATAAGTTAAAGGATGGTACTTTCTATCAAGGTCAGCACTTTCCACCGAGCTCGACAACTTCCTTCTGGTTGTCTTGCCAATGTTTAGGACCATCTTGACGATCAGAATGTTTACATTAGTGTACATTTATACTTTGCATGACATCGAGAAGGGTTTAACATGTCGCATTTTATACGTAGTTTATGCATTATAACAATTGCTTCATCAAGTTTGATGTGACAATGTATGGTAGGTTCGGAAGCAAAGCAAAGCACTTTGATACAATCAAAGAGGTGACTCGGATTGATGTTATAAAGCAGTAGTAGGTGGGGTTATAAGATATTCTTATTCATATTGAGTTGAATGTCTTATTATCTATATTGGTGATGATTGCTAGATTATGAGGTGATATTTACATTCAATTCATACATTGCGTGCGCAACTTGCATTGCATAGAAGAGGTTTAGCCAAGTGAGGGCTAACCTAAGGTTTAGACAATATTGGGCTAACCTAAAAGGTGTTGAGAGACGAACATTCTTTGATAATAAGCCATCGATATATTGAGTCAATGTTATCATAAATAGCGTGCTTATTTGTGATGTATCATACATTGCATCACATGAGGAAATATCACATTTCAGTAGTAGTTTATTTATTGGTAGATTATTTATTGATTATCTGTCATTTAATTATTATGAGTTTGATTATCTTTGTAAACATGTGGATATCTAGCTCACACCCACATAGGTTGTTTTGCAAGATATTTGGAGGTGTCTATTCCACTGTAGAGGTTGGATTGAATTAGGAGCTCTGAGAAACTCTTACTGTGATATCGACAATCTATCCTTGTGACATCGATAGTTTGTCTCACGAACATAATAATTCTTAGAGTCTTGTTTATCTTTACTCCTGTATTCGTATGAGTTACATTCGGAGGATTGTATTATGGTGTTAACTAATTATTGATATATATATATATATTAGTGTTGTTGATTTTTATCTTTAGAATTATTTGGAAGTTTCACTTACAGGTTAGTGACTTATGCAATCACACTTGCCTAAGATGGTGTTAATGACATCTGATTAGGAGTGGGTCTAACACAATCCCTCTGTCTCACACAAATCGAATAATTAATGGGCCAAAAGGTCTAGGGTGGCTCCTGTTGACTCAAGGTTGATCCCTATATTGATTTTGATGATAACTAAATCTTGTGTTATTTTACTAATGCATTTACTTAGTGTGCAAATTAATAAAGTTTATAATTTAGACTTAAAATTCAACCTTAAGTCTAATACATGTCAAAGTGAATGCACAACATGCTCAGAATCAAGCAGTGAACTCTAAGAGCTATACAATGAACCAAACAGAACATTAACGCCTATTTCTACTTCAAACAAATTATTTGCATTCGAAGAGATTGAAGGTGTTCAAATAAGGTTTTCATTAAGTATGCATAGACTCAATGAAGTTGACTTGCATCCAAAAAGATTGAAGACTTCATCAAAATGCGCAAGGATCAGTTGAAGATGATTTTATTGTGATGAAATTAAAAAAGTTCAAAAGAAAACTTCTTTAAGTGTGCAAAGATCAAATTTAAGATAATCTGATGAAGGATGCTTGAGAAGAAAATTCATCGTGTTTGTATGATCTCTACATAGAATTCAAAGTGAAGAATTTTTCTGAGATATAAAGAATCAATGAAGATAATATGTTTGAATAGACTTCATCAAGCTTATAAAAGTCCCATTGAATTGATTCTAAACAAAAAAGAAGAATTACTAGCAAAGAGAAGAAATTGGCAATGAAACATTTTGAAGCTCTACATAAAAGAGAAAGCTTGGCATTGAAAGAGGAAGCTCTACAATAAAAGAGAAAGCTCAGCAACAAAGAAGAAGAGATCAACATTGATTGAATGAAGCTCTGACAGTTTGGAAGTCAAGAAAAGATGAATATCAAATGATTGATTCAATCTAAATTGAATCGAAGACAATCTTGATGAGTTGAAGACTTTGATTGATCATCATACCCCAAAGAGAAAACTCTTTGAAGACCTTATAATATTGCTGAAGATGAACTTGATCATTGGAAGACCGAATGAAGATTTCTGGGCAATAAGCCAACTCATGGTAATATTGATTTCTGTGCAAAGAGTCGACTCATGGAAATGAAGAGTTGACCCATAAAGACAGAAATAAAACAACTCGAAGATAGAATGATCAATGAGTCGATACATGGAAATGAAGATTCGACCCATGGAGACAGTGGACAACATCTGTAAAATGCAGACCAGATGAGTCGACCTATTAAGCCTAGAGTCGACCCCTGGGATATAACGACTAGTTTTTCTAACGTTATAATAGACTGAACGTGCATTAAATGACCCCCAACAACCTCCAATGGATGAAATTAATACAGGAGTTTACATACAAGCTTCGAACTATATTTATAGAATGAGAGATATAAGAAACAAATATCTACTGTCTGATCAAACTGAAAATCCTGAACATTCTTCTTATCTTCACTGTGTGAGCTTTGATTGTTTAATCCACTCTTGTTAAAGAGTTTGTAAATCATTTATATATCTTTATACACTTGTAAGTGAGAGTTTGAGAGTTCTATTGTGGAAGAAAAACTCTTGTAAGTTTGAGTGAATCTTAGATAAAACTACTTGGTGGCTGAAGAACTTGGGAATAAGTTCTTGTGTATATAGTGAGCTGAGCACTTGGTCAATCAGCATCCATCTGTAATTGGAGATTATATAGTAGAGGCAGACTTCAAGGGAATCTTGGGGTGAGGACGTAAACCACAGATTGTGGTTGAACCTCAGTAATTCTTTATGTTCATTCTATTGCTTTGTTTTCTATTCTTCTTTTGATTACATTGCTTTATATATAGATTAATCACTGTTACATTGATTAGATTAATTTTAATTAATCTTAATTGCCATTAATCTTCAAAAAACCCAATTCACCCCCCTTCTTGGATTGCCTTTTGGGCCAACAACTCCAACAAGTTGATAACACCTGAAAGGTTTCGAACCTACACCTTGAAAGGAGAAAACCACCAAATTCCAAGTCTTGATAACTAGGCTAATCCCTTATGCTCCGTTTGAAACTCAAATTTTTGGTAGAAAAAGAAAAATGTAAAGGAAAAGATAGCAAAATAAAATAATATTTTTGTTCTCTTTTTCCTTTTTCTTCACTCTTCTTACCTAAAATTCGGGTTCCAAATAAAGAGTTAGGGCTAACCAATTTTCTACTTGACAGGTGAAGTTAATAGTAGGAATTGGATTCATAAAACATATAACCATTAATTTCATAAGGCAACAATTTTAAACCACTTTCTGCTAGCGTATTGATTTTTAATGTGATCGCTAGGCATATGATGCATCGGTTCCAAAATACACATCAGCCCACTATATTACACCTTCCCTAATGTTTTCTCTTTATAAGGTCCTATAATTTGTTGATGAGATAAGAAAATATGAGATAAGTAATGATGTAGGATTACAAAAGTAATGATAAATGATAAGTAATACCATAATATTATGAAGGATAGCTCATATTATGTTTGGTTAGACTGTCATGAGAAATGAGATAACTTATACTATGTTTGTCGTGTCTAATGAAAAATGTATTATAATATAATATAGTACATGTTATAATACCTAATGTAGTATATTATTATAAAATATAATATGTAATAATGTGAGGGGTGAGCAAAATGGTCATTTTATACATTATCCCTTTCATTAGGATATGGCATCTCACCCTTCCCATGGGATGTCTTATCCTCCATTTTGGAGGATTACATCCCTCCATTTTTTTCTCCAAACATTGGATGAGGTGGGGCCCCGGATGTGTAATCCAATCCCAAGCTCCATATCCAATAAACAAACAATGCCTTATCTTTTTCTGTTTTTTTTTTCTTTTTGTCTTTTTGTTCAATAGGGCCTCCAAACTAAAGTATTGGTTTGAATGAAGTTTTCTACTTGCTAATTAGTTTTTGCCTTCACATGTTTTTATGAATTTTTTTTTAATTAACATCTAATTTTTTATTATTTTTAAGGCTTTTTATTTTTTGACTACTGTCTTTTTTGGCCGAAAATGAAAACCAAAAGCTAGTATAAGAGCTAAAAGCAAGTAAAAATGCACGTAAAATAAAAGCTGTATCCAAATGAGTCATCATAGTTATGCAAGAACAGAGAAGTAATAGTGTATGCATGGGTCGTGTCCGTACCTAACTCACAATTGAACCGATTTTGATCATTTTTAGAATTTTATACTCAGAGTTGTATCAAAACAACATGAGTTGGTTTGGGTCAGTTTAAGGCTCAAAAGTGCTAACCTGAGAACATAACTAAATTTATTAGTTTGGTTATTTCAAGACCTAGAAGTGAACCAAACCGATTTATGAAGGCCGAGTTGGTTTAGCTCTAAGGTGTTTCAGTTCGATTAGTGCAATATTAAAATTTTAATGTTTCCACTTAACATACCAAAATACCCTGAAATATATCGAAACACTACTAGATATATCACGTATTTGACAATTTAATCATTTGTTGTGGCTCCTTTATTTCTTTTTTATTATTACTATTACAATTATCATGATTTATTTTATCATGATTGGTGAAATATTAAAATTAATAAAACTTAACTCTCAAATTTAACTAATTAATAATTGGTGAAATATTAAGATTAATTTTTATCTATTTTTTTGTAGATATTAACATTTACTATTCAATATTATCATTTTTTTTTCTAATGTAGATGATTGTACAACACTCAAACATCTTTAATTATAAATTTATTATCTTTAGAAATATACATGAATGAACTTATGGGCTAAAAGGTCCGTGACCCAAGACAAAGCCAAGCAAGCTCACTAAAAGAGTGGGCCAGCCTAGATGAAGACAAGTCTGGTCTGCGAACATACTGTAGGCTAGCCATTGCTCTTAGGCTAACATAGCAAGTATAAGCTCGACACTAAACAAAGTTAGCTTAAAGGCCAAAAAAAGGTCCAAAGGGTCAAAGAACTCCAATCCAACTAAGGAAAGGCCTTTAGAAGATTGCCATAATCCTAGAACCGCCTTAACAGAGATAGATTCCTAAAAGGAATGAGTTGAAAAAAGCAATTCTTAGAAGGAGTAGTACCTCTGACGACTATAAGTAAGGCAAAGCATAGGAGAATAAGGTATGTATTATTGAAAGCTAGAATAGATCTTTTTCTTTCGTTTCATTAAGATTAAGTTTGTCTAACTTAATATTCAGAGTGTCTTCGACTCAAAGAGGGTCGACACATTCTCACTGTTTATCATTCTTGCAGGCTCAGGAGAGTTTATCTTAGAGGTTCACAGTACGAATCAAGGCTTACGAAAAATACCATCTATAGTTGGCGCTGTCTATGGGAAGCCTTAAAAAAAGATGAACACCGGGAGCAGGGGAGCGGGGGTAGTCCCAAAAGCTTCGCACTCATAAAGCCATGATACTTCAGATGACGAACGACCCTAGGAGTACCCAAAGAATTCCAATTATTGTTGGGCATGGGGAAATCGGCGACTCTGTTCGAAGTTAAGGCGGGAGGTGCTCAACCTACCAATAGAAGAAGAACAGAGGAGACCTCGCACCATGAGAACCCACCTCGACTAGACAATCGCCCCAGTAGTAACTCCAACCCCAGAGTTGCAGGGGGCAAACTTAGAAGACGTAACCAGGAGATCTCTAACCTAAGAACGGAAATTAGAATAATTCGGAATGAAGTCGCGAACCGAGGGGATCGGAGGGAAGGGCGGGGAAGACCCGTGAGAAGACTGAAGATCAGCACAGACATCATTCTATCCAAAGGAGGACAAAGGCAGACTCAAGAAGCCCGAGCATCCCATCCGCTGAGCATCCAAGATGCCATACCTTGAGCACTGGCCATAGCACCAGATCCCGCATAGAAGATTAGCGACAGGAGAGAGAACATCTCATGTTCTTTGCAACTCTAAGCAAACTCAAATCTCTCCGAGCCAAAAAGCAATTAGCTTCTCTCAAATGTTTGGGATGCTTGTCAAAACATGTGTTTAAGCATGCTAGATTTGAATGCATTTATGGTTTTGTAATGTTAATTTGAATTTCTTGGATTTATTCAAGTATTACTAGATTTGAATGCTGGATTCTTGTTTATTTACAGTTTTGTAATGTTAATTTGAAGTTCTTGGATTTATTCAAGTATTGCTGGATTTGAATGCTAGAAAGTTAATTTGAATGTTGGTTTTTTTAGGGGATAGTTTGAATATGTGTTGATTTGGGCTTTAAATTGGGCTTGACAGGTGTGGGGCGGGGGCAGGCATGGAAGCAGGGATGGACAGAGGTTTGTACCCACAGGGCAGGGATGGACCCCCAACAAAATTTCTGTACCGGTATGGAGGAGGGGATAGAGGTGGATTTCGTAAGTGGATGTAGGGATGGAGGTGCCAATCCTCGCCTTACCCCGCTCCGCCTCGCCCCAGTCCACTGCCATCCCTAGTGGGAACTGATATCTCTTCTTAAAAGTAGCAATCGTCATTAGAGAGCTAAGTATATTCTTCAGAAAACCATGACTAAGTAAACGAGGTCAGGAAGGAAATCAAAAGTAAAGAAAATACAAAGAAGAGCAAGAAGACTTACAGATGGGTAGGTCTGCACTCTCTTAAGGATGGCTATCTTCTCAAGAGAGAAGTAGCACAGAGTAGGCTTGCCTTTATACAAATGGTCGCCATCGTTTCAAAAAATCAAAACGGTTGAATTATTGTGTCTCACCTGAAAGGTCGCCTCAGCATTCAATGCAAAGTTGTCTCTTTAGTCGCACGAACGAATCATCGCATGACACGTGGCACATGTGTCCTAGAAGGATGCCCCACGATCTCATCAAATCGACCCATGAAGGAACTGCCATAAATGAAACAGTACAACCCTTGTCCCCCGTTATTCCAAACAAGGAATAAAGGCTGGGGGCAATTTTAGGCTAAAACACCTGTAACCCAAGATAAGACCAAGTAAGCACACTAAGAAGAGTGGGCCGACTTGTATAAAGACAGGTCCGATCTGCCGGACACAATGTGGTCCAGTCATTGCGCTTAGGCTAACATAGCGAGCATAAGCCCGACACCAAACAAAGTTAACTTGAGGGCCACGAAAGGTCCAAAGGATCAAAGAACTCCAATTCAACTAAGGAAAGGCCTTTAGAAGAATGCCATAATCCTAGAACCGCTTCAGAAGAGGCTGATTCATAGAAGAAGTAGGACCTCCAAAGGCTATAAGTAAGGCAAAGTATAGGAGAATGAGATATGCATTATTGAGAGCTAGAATAGATCTTTTTCTTTCGATTTATTAAGATTAAGCTTGTCTAACTTAATTTTCGGAGTGTCTTCGGCCCAAGGAGAGTCAACGCATTCTCACTGTTCATCATTCTTGTAGACTCACGAGAGTCCATCTTGGAGATTCGCAGAGCGGATCGAGACTTACAAAAAATTCCATCTACAGAACTTATATTCATGTTTTCAAATGTTTCTTTATGTTCAAATTTTTTCTCTATCTTCATCATGTTCTCGAATTGTTTCTGAAATATTTTTGTTTCTGAGCCAACCCAAACAATGTGTCGAAATAAAATTTTGATCCTTAGATCACAGCTATATCATTTCTGCAAAGCTCCAAAACTTCCCTATGAAAGCCTCTAGAAGTTAAGCAGTCTATTGCAGCATTGGCTTGTCTACATATGCACATGTGCTGAATGGAGCAAACCCACTCTTGTAAAGCAAGAAAAATTTCCACTTCTTGCACAAAGAAGGGGGCCAGGCCATTCCTTAGCCTGCTACTTTACTGAACTTTTACTTTCTTTGCAACTGGGAAATGACTTTTAATATATTTTAACAAAAAAAATAATAGTATACAAACAGATATATATATATATATATAAATTTTATACAGAATGAGTGATTAAACTGGGACCTATTTTTTTTAAACAAAATACTCAACAAAGATAGATTTTTAATTACGAAAATACCAATCATTTGCGAGTGGTTTTCTATATGAAATTCTTATTATTTCTTTTGTAGTTTTGTTGATATGAAGGTCAAAAAAATTGCCTTCCAGTGACTTAAAACCTTCGCAGGACCACACAACTTTAATACTTTTAATTTTGTTAGGAATCTTCAGGACCACCACTGCTTGACATGTATATATATAAGCTTGAGCTTGCTCCCCAAGCAATGGCCTTGACTAGGAATAGATAAAGGGAAGGAAAAGTAGATAGCAATGTTGGAAGGAATCACTCTCTGAGAGCTACTAATTAGTGCTTTAATTAGGTGGGTCCTTCTCTCTCATAATTTGCTTGGTCTTTAAGGATCAGTTTGAAACCTAAGGAGAGAAGAGAAAAGAAATATATTATTTTTTTTTGTTTGGTTTATGACGTAGAAAGTTAATTTATTTTTTTTTTAATTTATTTTTTAAAATTAAATAATAAAAGACATTCATTTTCTCTCTCATTTCTCTCTCTCTTTCTTTTCATTTTCCTTTCATGAGTATCAAATACACCTAAATGAAAGGGTTTAATAATTGATTTTTTTATTTTTGCTAAATTGATTTATTAATTGTTGAAGCAATAATGTGATCATTACCCACCAGTGATACAATCGATTTCTAATCCTACAATCCATCTAAGCAACAAAAGGAAATTACTATGTCATACGTAATGGTGTAATATTATTTTTCTTAAAAAGACACAATAAAAATATGAAAAAAATTCAGAAAAAAAGTTTTGCCAACATTTATACAATATTGCTTGATTGACCTTTTTATCTATGTTAATTATTATCTTGAAATGTATTGTCAGCAGACTATCACACTGGGTAGTGAATGATTAATTTATATTTTATCAGTTATATTATTTCAATGCTTAATAAATGAAGGGTAGATTTATCTGCCTCAAATATATATATATATATATATATATATCATATGACATCTTTACTAGGAATACATCGTTGTAGAAAATCATGTTTGATTACTTAAAAAATTCAATCATGAAAATATGTATCTTACAAAAATATAAGAAAAGTACCTATATAAATAATACTTGTAATGAGACATGACTTTATATATACTAGGAGTCTGGCACACGTGTGCATGTGCCACTATACATAATACTAAATATGATTTAATTTAATAAAAACCAAAACTTCAAATTAAAATAATAAAATACATGGACCTGCTCGCATAAAGCGATATGTAAAGCAATTATGTAAGGAATCCATGTAGAAACTAGAGGCAACAAACTTTCAAAAAATACAATACGCAGACATATATATGAATAAATTCAGTTTTAAGTTTATTGCAAGTAAGTACTCGTTCTTCTGTGTGTTCTCTATACATAAAGATGAGCCTTGGATTTCCACCCCTGAACGAAAGACAATAGTTGCTTGCAACATGGGGTGGGTTTGAGAGGAAACTGCAGACTCTTAAATGTTTGTTAAACTGAAGCAGTTGTTGACATTATGGGAGTTCTTGTACTGCAGAGTCTCAAATGTTTATTAATTGAAGCAGTTGCTGAAGTTAGGGGCGTGGAGTGTTTGAGAGTCGTTGGATTTTCATTTTATCCTTACAGTTATCGACAGTTTATCTTTTTTTGTGTGTTTTGGTATAATTGCGACAGATTTTAAGAGTCAGGCAAGGGTGGTTACGTGTTCAATAACTCGCTAGGCTCTCCCAAACCCGATTATTATTTATTAGTTTTAGGGTTTTTTAGGCCTAATTAATTTAATGGGTGAAGCTTAAAAATTGAGTTTGAATCTAGCCAGACCTTAAATATATATAAAATAATATATTTTAATATATTTATGTACTTAGATTTTTATATTATTTAACATTTTTTTTTTGAAGAAAAAACATTTTTAGATTAAACGTGTGGGCTTGGCCGGGCTTAGCATTTAATTTTAGGCCCTATAAAAAAAATTTTAATGTAGGCCTAGCTCCGCCAAACCCAACCATTGTCCACCCCTAGGCGGGATATGAAGTGATTGAGATTTTCATCTTTATTTTTATATTTATTTTAGAAAGTTAATAGTTTTTGTTGGTGTTTTGGAAAATTGCAATTGTGACATGCTTCAAACGTGAGGCTTCACCAAATTCTTAGGTCTAAAGTTAGGTGAAATGTAGAGTATTTGACATTTGTTAGATTTTCACTTTTATCCTTACAGTTAATTTTTTTTTTTGTGGGTGTTTTAGAAAAATTGTAACATGCTTCAAAGGTTAGGCTTCACTAATTTCTTCTTAGGTGTTTGCTTTGTAATAACTAAAAGTTATGGCACATACAATGTGTATGTCCATAATTCCCACAAACTCCACTTACCCCATAGACTAATAAGGTATGGGCGTTTTGACAAATTGCAATTGTGACATGCTTTAAAAGGTTCAGTAAACAAGCTTCACTAAACTAGAGTGTTGGCTTCATAATTGTATAGATAGCTATAAATGCTAGTGGTCCAACATATGCCAACTATATTATTTCGATAAATATACACAAAGAAAAAGGATAATCAAAAAGGAAAATAAGAAGAAATTTGTATGGCCAATGCAGGAAAAGTTAAAAATAAAAAGGAAAAGCCACTAGGTATACTGTTTTGTTTCTATATCGTTATTTATTCATGACGTGGATCAACAAAGTCATTTTCTTTTTGTTTTTCATTTTTAAAATTTTTTTTTTGGTAATATTCAAAGCAAAAAATATAGGCGAAATCACAAAGTGAAACAAATATTAAGCAACCAACCAGATGCGCCAATTGTAACTGCTTTCTTGTTTTTAAAATAAAAAAATGAAATTATAATATAATTGCTTTAACAAATATTTTTTCTAAAGAGAATAATTAAATTAAAAATATATCATATTCCAATCGACTTAGATTTCCAAATCAATAGAAAAAAAAAACTACGGAGGATTTTATATCAGTCATTTTGAAAACCACGTAAGAAGCAACTGCAAAATCTATACAATTCCAAGCTAACCAATAGCATTGGTGTGAATGCAAACTGCAGGAACGTTGACAACAACAAAGTGATAACAAAGGGCATACTCAAACATTTTCATTCCGCAGATAGAAATACCAGTATAATCGCCCACACCCTAGCATATATATATATATATATATATATATTCAAACCAAATATGTCAACTTTTATGCGATTTCAGTATATGCATCAAATAGCAACCTCTAGACCAGTTCAACCAAAAGCACCAGCAAGAAGTTAAGCAATACACAAACCACAACTCGATGAAAGAATTGATCATGACAATAAAGTAACAGATAATTAAATCATAATTATGCATAAAAAAAGTCTTTTCACAAATTACATGCAGTCCTTTGTAGCTGCTAGCTTTTCTTATCATTCACATTAAGGTTTAATTCCTGAACTCTTTTTTGTCTCTGTGTTCTATTCCTTGAGAAAGATTGCTCCACTTATTGAAAGAGTGGGTTCATTCTTTTTCTTCTGCTTTATATTTGACAGGGTTTGAAAGAGTCACCTACTTGTTATTGGTGCATACACAACAATTACTTATTTTGGTCAATGAACTTCTCAAAGTGCTGGTTTTAGGGAAGCTAACCCAATTTAAGGTAACACAACTCATAAGCTTTGCACACAGGAACATCTAGTTAAGCAGTTGAATTATAAGAGAACACAAACTCCGCTCAATCACCACATAGAAGGAATCACACAAAGGGGTTGACCTAAAAGCAACTTACTTTGCAATTGAATTAGTTAATATGATGCAAAGAAAACTAAAATCACTTACCTCTATTTTTTGTCAACCAAAAAGGTGAGAAGGGACGCTCAGCGTAGCAATCTCTTTTGGGCTTGACCACAAGGGGTTGCTACGCTGGAAATGTTCAGTGTTAGAATAACAAAAAAGAGAGAGAGAGAGAGAGAGAGAGAGAGAGAGAGAGAGAGAGAGAGAGAGAGAGAGAGAGAGAGAGAGAGAGAGAGAGAGAGAGATGTCTCTGTGTATTATATTAAACTGAATGGTTACAATAGAAGACATCTACACAATATATATATATATATATATATATATGTGTAGGATAATGTAAAGTGTTGTACAAGAAATTAATAAACTAGGAAAGCGTAAATTAAGAAAAGAAAGAATCAATTTAATATGCCCTAACATATATAGAATATACATTAACAGCTCCTGCCAAACTCAAGGTGGTAATGCAGAGATCAAATTGAGTTTGGAGAGCAAATTATGAAAACGTCTTGGATGATGAGACTTGGTAAAAATATCAGTAGTCTGGTCAGCATATGTCACAGAAAGAAGATGAACAGTGCCATAAACAACATGCTGATGAATGAAGTGACAATTAATCTCGATCTACTTAGTGTGATCATAAAATACATTATTATAAGTAATTATAATACTATTACGATTGTCATAATGAAGAACAGTAGCACCAAAATGAGAGATAGCCATGTCTTGAAGTAACCACCGAAGTGAGAGTAGTTCTTGAGTGGTGTCAGCTAGTGCACGATATTCGACCTCAGTGTTAGAGCGAGCAGTTAGGGTCTACTTCTTACTACACCAAGATATGAGAGAATCACTGAAAAAGAAGCAAAACTAGATGGTAGAACGACGATCAGTAGGGTCACCAGCCTAATCAATATCAGAATAGGCATGAAGCTATAGAGAAAAGTGACAAAAGTAATGTAGACTATGAAACAGGATACCCTTGACATAACTAGAAATACAAAGAACTGCAACATAGTGAGAGGAGTGAGGTGAGAACAAGAACTGACTAATAAGATGAACAGCATGGGCAATGTCAGGGCGAGTAATAATGAGGTAAACAAGATTGCCAAAGAGCTATCGATAGAGAGTAGCATCAATCAGAGACTTATCATCCAGACGAGTAAGATGCATATTAGCTTCCAGAGGTGTAGAAGCATCTTTACTATCGTAAGACCAATACGAGTAAGAAGATATGAGGGATCCTTGGGCCTGAGAAAGAGAATAATCAGTAGAGGCAAAAAAGATCTCAAGACTAAGAAAGTAACTGAGAGGACCAAGATCTTTATCTCAAACTGTCTGCTAAGAAAGTCTTTAAGCTTAGAAATGCCATGGACATTATCACTAGTAAAGATCATATCATCCACATAAAGAAGGAGAAGAATAGTGGTATGTGTAGATTTGCGAATAAAGAGAGCGGAATCATAATTACTAAAAAAGAAGCCTAGTTCACTGATGGTGGAACTAAATTTGGCATACCAGGCACGAGGAGATTGCTTGAGACCATAGAGAGTATGACGAAGTTTGCAGACCTAATGTGTAGAGTGATAAGAGCGAGGAAGAGGCTACATCTAGACTTCCTCAGAAAGGTCACCATTGAGGAAGGCATTCTTAACATTCATCTGATATAAGGACCATTGACGGACAATAGTAATGACAATAAGACTCCGGACAGAAGTAAAAGGGGTCACAGGAGTAAAAGTCTCCTCATAGTCAATGCCATACTCATGAGTGAATCCTTTGGCAACCAGACGAGCTTTGTAACATTCCACAGAACCATCAGAATGGGTCTTGATCTTGTAAACCCAACAATACCCAATCACAGATTTACTAAGAGGAAGATCAACCAAGTCCCAAGTGTGAGTCTTGTCAAAAGTGTGTAATTTATCATCCATAGCTTACTGTCAAAGAGGGTTAGAACTGGCCTTGCGATCGGAATGAGGCTCATGCTGAGCAAGAATAGTAAAGTAACACTGATAATCACAAAAATGAGTAGGAATCTCCCTTACCTGAGTAGAACGCTGAACAATGGCTCATCAGAAGAGGGTGATAGAGAAGGATCAGACAAGGGAGAGTAAGCAAAAGGAGCAGAATCAACAGATGAGACTCCTCGGGATAGACTGTAACATGAGGCACAAAAGGTGTTACAGCATGAGATACATCAGGTGTTACAACAATAGGTACATCAGTATTCTTACAAAAAAGGTCAATAGTAAGATCAGTGAAATAAGGAGATTCAGAAGGAGAGAATAAGTGAAATAAAGATAAAGATAACATCTTATACTCTTAGAAAACAACATGGCAAGAGACACGAAAACGTTTGGACAAAGGATCCTAATAATGATAACTTTTGTGCTTAATCCCATAGCCTAAAAAACAGCAAATGCGAGCTTGAGATTCCAATTTGGTATGCTCATGAGGCTGAAGTAAGACAAAACAAGCACACCCAAAAACACAAAGGGAGTGATAATCAGGGTCAGTACTATACAGACGCTCATAAGGAGTCTGGTTACCAAAAGGAGCAGAAGGTATAAGGTTAATAGTGTAAGCAGTAGTAGGAGCAGCTTCACCCCAAAACCATTTAGAACAAGATACAAAGATAATTAGAGCACGGATAGTACAAAAAAGATGATGATGTTTTCATTCAACACGACCATTTTATTGTGAAGTATCGAGGCAAGAACAATGAGGAACAATCCCATGTTCCTGAAGAAAGGCAAGAACAAAACTATCACAATACTCTATAGCATTGTCAAATTGAAAGACCTTGATGTCACGGGAAAATTGGGTTTGGACTATGCAAGCAAAATCAAAATCAGTTTGTTAAAGTTGATATCAATTTTACAAGAGATAAAGCCAAGTACATCAAGAGAAATCATCAATAAATATAACAAAATACTTGGAACCACCCATAATAGAAGTGGGGGAGGGTTCCCAAACATCGGAGTGAATTAAGTCAAAAGGAGCTAAGGAGAAAGAGTACTTTTAAAGCCGATTATTTATTAAGTTGACAGGACTAACAATCAAGGTGTTCATTAGGAACAAAACCTAACATATCTTTAAATAAAAGAAAACGTAAACAACCTAAGGAAACATGACCTAAATGCGAGTGCCAAAGTTCATGGAGCCGAGAGTAGAGGAAGTAACAGTAGAAGTGGTAGTAGCAGTCCAACTAGGAAGGTGAAAATGAATGAGCTAAAACAAGTGACCATGTTTACGGCCTATCCCAAGAGTCTGTCTTGTTCGCAGATCTTGCATATCATAGCCAGTAAAAGAGAAAAACACAGTAAGACAAAGATTACATAATTGGCCAACAGAGATAATATTTAGTGTGAGTTTAGGAATATAATAAATTTGAAGAAGTGCGAGAGTGGAAGTGGAGACATGACCAACATGGTCAATAGACAGATGACACCCATTAGCAGTATAAATGGCAGGAAACGCAAACACAGAAGATTTGAAAGAAAAGGCAACAAGTTAGAAGTCATATGATTGCTACATCCATAATCAAAGAACCAAGAAAAATACTCGAGGTGGCAGATAAGGCAGTAGAGGGTGGATTACTAGAGGTAGACATGAATTGCTAAAATACTGCGAAAAGATCATTAACATTGATCATAGAGGAGGAAGATGAGGAGGGAACAACAGAATCTTCAACAGTGATAGCAGCAAACTTAGAGCCAGGATCTCGGCGGTAAGAATTTTTGAGGTAGTTAGCAAGATAGTGACCAGGGCCACGCTGACGACATTAGTGAGAGCCATAAGAAATATAATCAAGCGCTGCTGATCGCGGTAGAGGGCAAACTAAGCAGTATCAATAAAGCAAATTCAAATAGGCTCAGATGGAGTCAACTGGTTCCACATAGTATATATCTAAGACAGGAACGCATTGATAAACTGGCCAAATTCCTGTTTCAAATGATGTAGAGAAATCATAAACTCGTACTAATAAGCAAAGTTTGTAGTAGTATAACGATTAGCCATAAAGTCTTAGATTAAGTGAGCAGTGTCAAAGCACCCAAACTGGAGACTGGTAGAAGGAATGGATGTATTCTAGAATTAGGCGATAATTTGATAATTTTTACTATCCCATTCCTCAAGTCATTCAGTGAATTTTGTGGCTGTTTTAGTTATACCTTTAACAAGTGCCTCAATATGCCCAGTGACATAATGTCAAAATTTTCTTCCTTTGAGAAAACTGGACATGGCTTGAGACTAAAGAATATAGTTAGGCCCCTCTAGAGTGACAGTAATAGGTTTGGATACCTCATAACTCTCCATAGTATAGAGACGTGGGATAATAGAAACTCAAATAGTAGAGAACAACTGCTAAAAAGCTTCCAAAGCAAGAGAAGCAAAAGTAATAGAGCATAATAAAGTGAAACAGACGGTATAATTGAAGGTAAAAGGCCCGAAATAGTTAGGAATTGGTCTAAACTAGGTAAAAAATGACCAAAAAGGAACTAAATAGACCAAAAGAGCCAAAAAAATCGATCTAAATCGGTTCTAGCGGCATGGCGACTGGAACGTAATGTCAGCAGCTGGCACCACTAGGGTTAACATCAGTTAGCGGCTGCCACGTGACATCAACTATTGGCGTCATTAGGGCTGACGTCAGCAAGCATGTGGAGGCGCGTGAATTTGACGTCAGCAAGCATCTGGGGTTGATTTTTGTATGGTTGGGCTCAGATTTCTGAGAGGAATCAGATGGTGTGGTCATATTTCAAATCCAAGCAGTACTAGCTTTGACAACAACACAGAAAATGAGGCAGATTCGCATAACAGTGGCAGAAACAACAAGCAGATCATAAAAGACAACATATTAAGGTTGTGGAAGGAATGTTTAGGGTTCGCAGGAGCTTATAGCTTTAATACCATGTTAGAATAACTAAGAGAGAGAGAGAGAGAGAGAGAGAGAGAGAGAGAGAGAGAGAAATATCTTTGTGTATTATATTGAACTGAATGGTTACAATAGAAGACATCTACACAATATATATAGGACTATGTAGAGTGTTGTACAAAAAATTTATAAACTAGGAAAGCATAAATTAAGGAAAGAAAGAATCAATCTAATATGCCCCAACATATATAGAATATACACTAACATTTGGTTTGAGTCATAGTTACTAACTTGGAAATAATGAGTTTGTCACCGCAACCCTACCAAAGTGCAAGCGATATTAAGCCTCTTCTCAGTAGCACATGTTCATGCAATTACTACCACGAGCGGGTTCAAACACGCCATCATTGAGAGAAGAGCGAAATTCTATGTCCAGTTGCTAAAGCTAACTTAACTACCACTTCGATAGTAATCACTTACATCTATTACCTATAAGCTTTCCACTCCACATTATGTCTATTTATTTTGCATTTGTGTTCCTCGCCTTTGTGCTAGCATATTGAATAGAGGAAATATAGAGACATGCATGCTTATATAGATTTCATGGACAAACTGGTTGTCATCCTAGAGCCAGATGATAGCTCTTGCCGCGACAATTTTCAATTAGCATTTCTGAATGCTAATAGTTTCATCAGCCACAACAAGGAAGTCCGTCGTTTTTTAAACAAATAGATTTTATTCGTTGTTAGACGTAAACTGTAAAATAGTCATCCATCGGTCGGTTGAGTGTGTAGCAAAAGGTGGCTTGAACCCAAAATAAGATAACTACATTGGGTCATTCGCTCACTCCCTTGTATGCTTTTCCCCCTCCGCTTTTAGGTGCTATGGGGGGGAGCTAGTAGTCCATTCCCTCACTCCCACTTTCAAGACAGTTAACGATATATTCTTATTTGCATAATGTAGTAGTCCAAACCCTTCGATGCATGGAAGGTGATAGCCACATTTTGCAAGGCGATTTGGGGTGGAAAATACACTCTATCGATGATGAAAGTTTTAGATAACAGTAGAAAATTCCTCTTATTTAACTAGGTAAATGCAAGATGGGATGTATATGAAAACAATTTTGCGTATACGAATGGTTTTGGAAAAAAAAAAGTGTCTGAGGAAAATTGTTACTTGTGCTTTTGTTATAGGTATATATATCTTACCTTTCTTGCAATTTATACAGTTGAAAAAAGTTAGGCTGCCATTAGTTATGTCAATATATACAGCTATGTAATAATTCATGGAGGGGGTCATTTACTGAGACCATGTTAGATAGCACAGAAAAAAAAAGTTCGTAGTACTTTTCACTTGAATTAAGTCTTTTTCCTAAAGTATAGTAAAGAAAATATTTAATGTATATGCCATAAATTTTAACTAAAAAGATGAATATTTTTTGTTGTGTTAACAAAAATGACAAAAAAAAGGGAAAGAAAAGAGTCTATCAATGATAGGTACCAAAATTTAAATATGTCATAAAAGTACTAATATATATTTCATTTGTTTTTATAATTAAAAAAAAGTACTATGCAACTAATGTTAATTAGCTTTTTCGACATATATTTTAGAAATGTATTACTATTGATAGATAGTGTTATATAATTTAAGTAAATAAATATATGATTTTGACAAAGAATATCATATAATGATAAATCTAAAATCGTACATCAAAATGTACCAATATCTGTACATACTTATAGTTATTAAAAATAATATTATGGACTAGTACAAGATTTGATATTAAGTGTTGGAGAAATGCTAAAGCAACAGTATAAAACTACCGGTTACATTTACCCGATGACATGGCTTTCCAGGTGGATGTTCCATGCCAGCCACTTGCCCCTTCAATTTTCACTATGGAAGAAAATAAAAATAATAAAAATAAAATCAAGATGGAGAAGAACGATAAAAGAACGCTATAAAAAACAAAGGCAATAGCTTGGCTATCCTCTTCATGGTCTTTGATAAATGGTGATTCTCACTGAACTTCTCTTTCCATGGCGGCAAGACATCTATGTAGAATCCTATCGGCTGGTCAATAAATTAGGATTTGAACTATGTAGATTCTTGATATCCAAATCTGAATTAGGAGAGAAACAAAATAAAATTTATTTTCTAGCATCGATTAATCAAGAACCACCATAACAACCATTCCTTTTTCATTTCCATTCATTGTTTATCGGGTGTTTGGATATATATATATATACACGTATTATATATGAATAATATGTGTGTTGTTTGAGTCTCTTAGTAGAGAGTTTCACATCAAGGATCAGGGTTTATTTTTCCTCACTATCTTGGAGAGACGGAGAATGGATCGAGAAAAAGTAGAGATAAACATGAGTTGCAGACTTGCAGAAGAGAAAAAGATAACTTTTCTTATTTTTTTGTTGTATTTTGCTTCAACTTTTAATATTTGCTATATATTCATTCAAAATTTCCTTAAAAACTGATTCTATCAAAATCAATTCACAGGCCATATTTGTTTATCTAGTTTCCTTTCAAGAGTCCTTCTCATAAACAAACTACAAAGCCACGTTTTTTGCCACGTCCTCCGTCCATATCAGCCGGTAAAAAAATCTGATAAGATATGTCATGCTTCCAAGCAGCACTCTAAGTGTTGACATGGGCTATGCATTGCCTACACAATATAACAATAAAAAGGTTCGTTGGCTCAAGCTACAAGGGGCCAAGCATTGAGCACAAAATTTCCAAGCTTGCCCTAAAGCAAAGTTAGTTGGCCCAAGCATGACAATAATCCAATAGCTTTTTTTTTTATTTTATTTTTTATAATGAAAACATCTATGTCACAATTTTAACATAAATGATATATGATTGTTGAAAAGGCTGAGGTATTTCTTATTGATTAAAAGTGAAGAGTTTAAATTTTGTAATTAATTTTCAATGATAAGATAGTAACAACTACTGTCAGTAATATTTAAACATTAGAGTGAAAGACTTGCCAATTAAATAAAGAGTAATAATAATAAAGGAAGTAATATCCTAGAAACATGGTTGGTACGTGCCTATTAGATTTTCTTTTTTTATTCTTTTGATTGCTTTATACTCATTTTAAAAAATATTTTTCAACTCAAGAAAACAAATTAATTAATATAAAACATAAATATATATAATATATGGAGTTATATATAAAATTCTCCTGGGCTGGGGTTCAAACACTCTTCCCAAACCCGACTTGTAATTACAATTGGGTTTTAAAACTTCTCAAACCAGTCCTAGGAGCCTACCTATGTCTCTAGCCTTACAAATAATGAGCCAACTTGGATAGCATCTTCCAATAGGACCCAATAAAATGACACAAACATCATTAGCAAAAAGGTAGGGGACAAAACGGGAAACATGAGAAAGGAGAACTAGGGTTTTAGAAGAACAGTTAAATTGGTTCGAATACCATCCGAAACTTCAGAAGTGCAGCCGCGGAGAAATCTTCGACTCAAACCTCTACTAGGAATCAAAATGGTAAATCGTTAGATATTGATTTCATGATAATACAAGAATGTCTATATCTCCATATTTATATGCGTGTGGGTGTATGTTGATTGTTCTGTTTATATATTTACATGTCTATATTTGGAGACGGGATGGAAACACCATGGTAGCCATTAACAAAATTACAAATCAAAATCCACAACCCAATGTCATGTTTTCTCTTTCTATAATTTGAATCATTGGCAACGATGGCGACTTAATGGCTGGCTTTAGCTGTACAGATGGGGGTGCTGCTGGTTGTGTTGATGGGGTTCCGCGGGGGGTTGTGGGCTTAGTCTTTTATAGGAATGTTAAATCTTTGGCTGTGATGGGGGTTTTCTTTGTGGTGGCAGTAGGTTAGTGGTTCTCCTGTGGTTGCTGGGTTGTGGCTCTGGTGGCATTAGGGTATTTGTTAGTCTGTGATGGTACCGAGGTTCTGGATGTGGGTGGTGATGGGATAGACAATAGGTCTGATGGTAGCAGTGAGGGTGGTTTTTAGAGTGTTTGTAGGCATGCAGTGGTGGGGGTGGAGTTTGAGTTTAGCAACATTGGTTTGGAGAAAGAAAAAAAAAAAAAAAAAAAAAGAAGAGGGAGAATGAGAGAATTGCATATAACAAAATTTGAAAATTTCTGGAGGATAAAAATTTATTTTAACATTTGCATTTTAATCCTTTGTTAATGATAACCAATATTCTATTTTGCGGGCCTCAGGTTTTGAGATTTTTTTACCAATGGCTAAAGGGTTCTAGGTTTTATGTGTTGACGAGTCCATAAACTTTTGTTTTGATTGACCTCGTTGAACTGCGGACTCTTATTTCATTTGCCTCAACCTATGGGGGAGTAATTATCTAGGGTGATCATCACACCACGTCATTAGTTAAACGTTAATAAATTAAAAGAATAACATGACCTATTTACACTTCTATATATGTATTATTCTATCTTCATCAGCTAAGCATATTAATCCAACCACTTAACCTATTTTTTCTCTACACTACCCACCACCACCACCTCATCCTCCCCTACCTACTTTATCTGCCTGCAAAATGACCTAACACCACCTTTACCCACTATTTGACTCTTTAAAGAAAACCACCATCGCTACCATTTCTACCATTAGCATCAAGAGAACCATAGTTGGACAATAGTGGAGTCTATGGATGGTATACAGATATGTTTGGTAATATATATATGCGCTCAAATTGGGTGACCCAAATAAGGGCAATAAATGGTCCTAGAAATTATACATGTTTGTTATATATGCCAAGATTGGGTGAACCAAATAAGGGCAAAATGGTCATGAAATTTATATTAAAATCATGTGTGTCGCATGATTAAATTTCGTCTAGATAAATGACATTGCACCTTGACCTAAATTGTTGGGTTTTGACTATTACAAATAAAATTATAGCCACCAAAGTGGGATTTGAGGTAAAATGTAGGAGTGTAAAGTATCATTTTCTTCTTATTTGGAATGTGTATTGCCTATGCACTATTGTAGAATATAGGATTGAATATTCAGTTGTAGATACTGGGTCTATCAAGTCAGTTGTTACACGTGCTAAATGCATGTTTTGGGGAGTTTGGTTCATGGTGGATATTGTTTACCATATATGAATTGGTTCTCAGGGGGCACTACTCAACATGTGTCGGATACCCTTCCAAACGTGTTCTATTATTGTTTTAGAACTAGACACGCTTCGAACACCTGGAGGATACCTATGCCCGTCGTTTGGACACCCGTGTCTATCAATTAGACACACATGAAACACGTTACAAGTTTGCAAAAAATAAATTGGATCCAATTGAAAATAAAAACAATTTAATTTCATATTATTTGATGTTTAAATTATGAAATACGTGGTTTCTAATTTAATTAGTGTTACCTTGCAATATTTTCATTATCATTAAGTAAAATATTCTTATATATGACATATGTCATGTCCTGTATTTTTTAAAAATTATCGTGTCCGTGTCTGTGCTTCTTAGTTGGAATCTATAGATGAAATTGAGATATTGTTAACTAGATGCTATTGTTATCGGTTGATGTCACTATATTATTACACTAATTGAAAAACTTGTTGTGGGGTGTTCCATGTTGGTAGCAACACTTTACTATGATACATTTAAATGTATAAACATTTAAAACCTGCCAGGCAATAGTCCAGCCAAAATGGTTTTCATTAGGATGTCTAGTTAACCAGAAATAGCTCTTCAATAAGGAGCTCACTGCCAAAAAAATAAAGAAAATAAAGAGATGGAAAAGGTAGCGCATGGGACAGCCACAACCCATTAGTTGGGTACTTAGTTTTCCAGCTCATCATCAGGAGTTCGAGCTTTGACCCCCCTCCCCAGTCTTTGGCCTCCCTTCAGCCAGTAACAAAAAAAAACCAAGGGAGGGGTGGTTCAAGTGGATACTAGCTTTATAATATTTTTTACATTATAAAACTTTGTTTTTGGAACTCAAAATGGCTCCATTGTTTCATTGCTTTTTTGTATCTTTCAGGTCTGTCTATGTTCTGAATTATTGATTCTTGTTTTGACCCCCAGCCAAAGCAAATCCATGAGATCAAGGATTTCCTTCTCACTGCAAGGAGGAAAGATGCATGTTCTGTAAAAATCAAGAGGAGCAAGGATGTGGTAAAGTTTAAGGTTCGCTGCTCCAAGTACCTTTACTCGCTTTCTGTGTTTGACTCTGAGAAAGCTGATAAGTTGAAGCAAGCCCGTCCTCCAGGTACTTCATACACTTATGTATATTCTTTTGACACCTGTTTTAGTTGACTAATTTTGTCATGATGTCATGGTTTTTTTAACTAGTCTCAATGGGTTCATAATAAGTGCAAGCATTGCTTGCACACGTGAGCTGTATGCGTTTGCATCTTTTTAATTCCATGCTTGCAAACGTTAGGTGGGGCTGCTACTTTTCAATTTGGATAATGATTTAGGTCGAATTTCTTGCAACATATTTGACATGGGCCTTTCTCTGCTTTCTGCTGCTGTTCGCATCATATGCTATTTTTGACATTTCTTGGTTCCCTCATGTAATCTAGATGCATTGTAGTTGGCAGTAGTTTAATTTTTTTAGTAATAGCTTGTGGTGGTCCACTGTAGTTTTGGCCTGCTAATTCAATTGCATGTTATTGTCTGTAGGTTTGAGCGTGCAGGACCTGTGAAGAGATGACGAGGGTCAGAGAACAAATTATAATTATTAGGCAATGAGAATATGATAAATTTTATATGCTCTTTTGTTTTTCGTGAAATTTAGTCATTTTTGTATTCGATATTGTTGGGTTGTTAGGTATTATGCAAAAAAAAAAGCTGATGCTTGTGATTCTATTGGATTAATGCAGACAGGTTTCTATTGGATCAATGCCGTGATGTTATTGAAAACTACATCTCTTTTATCTTGTTACATACCTCTTTAGCTAGCTACATTAAGAATAGAAGAGACCATTGAGTTCTTGCTGTCGCATTGAGTGTGTGGGGGGTTTTAGTGGGTTCTCATAATGTAAATGGTCTACTGAACGTTATGTTTGACCATGGGCGTGTAGTCTCTGGGAATATATTTTATTGTGTAGTCATTTGAGCGGAGAATTATTCATTACCCATGAAAAGCCAGGTTTGAAATGTGGATTATGTAAATGAACTTTACATGACTAGCATATATCTATCATAGATGAAATATTAGAATAATATTACTGTCCTATAATCTAATTTAAACGTTGGAACTAGAAAAGAAATGAATCCACAAATAAGCTAAGCCCCTCAAAGTTATTTATTTATTTATTTTTTAATGAATTAGCAATCCTTGCTAATGTTGTTTGCTTGTCCTTTCATGAGTTAAAAAAGTGTCGAACAAAGTCGAAGTGGGTAATATTCTTTGCAAAATTGATGAAGCGGCACATTCTTGCTTGAGGTCGAGGGATTGTTCCTTTTATCTTAAATTAGGAGACCATGTTATTGGAGCAAGAACCAGTAGACGGCACAGCCTCAGCTCCTTATTATTAGAAGGGCATACTCTGATTTTGGCTCTAGGTATGAGATTCACCACTAATACTATCCTCTGGCTGAGAGTGGAAACTGCATTGAGATCTTAGATGCTTTCTAAGTTTCTAGCCTCTGGAATTGCCTCCTGAGTGGGGAGGGCTCTCATCCTGGGTAAACCAGAGGTGTGTTTTCCCATTATCTATATACATATATATATATGTTTTCTTGGGTAAGTTGTTTTCCATTATTTTCCCTGAGAATTAGATTTTAGCTTTCACATAGGGTAAGAGGGCTCTCATTCAGGACTAATAAATTGTGAATGTTGCTCAGCAAAGTCTGCAATATGGTCCATAGCCGCGCACCCACTGTCACTGCCTTGTTAAGAAACTCCAATGTAGAGTTGCTCCGGGTTTTGTTGGCATGTTAAAAAACCTCTTTTGACATTCTATTTTAGATTACCTCGACCCGTTTATCTTAAAAAATTCGCTAAATACTTCTATTGTATTTTAATAATACAAAATCTCTAAATACTCCATAGCCACATAGAGAGAGTGTCACTGCCTTGTAAGGTTTTAATGTTATTTCTTATTATTAAGATTTAGTCTTTTTCTTTTTTAATTTTATATTATGTTAAGTGCTTGTATAATTTGCATTATTTTTTTTATTAGAGAATTATTTTTATTTTGAGATTGTAAACGGATTTAAGGAGTTTTTATCCGAACTCTGATTAGCTTAAGTGGAACATGAAGAGAATGGGAAGGTTCAACCCATTATAGGTTTGAGGCAGGATGTGGGGTGAATTTTCTTATTAGGAGCAAGGTAAGGTTTATCCTAACCCTTACCAAACCTACCCCTTGTCATATTTAAATTTGCTAAATGAGTTTATGTATAGTATTACTATATATTATTAATAGACTATTTTTTTCTAGAAACATATGTACAACCATAAAATCCTCTACCGGCTCTACGCTAAGAAAAGGATATCCTTAAGATGCTTTATCCATTCTCTGCCTACATTTTACTTTTTAACTTTTAGGTCTTCTATTTCTCTTGGTGTGGTTCCTACTCTTATGAAACACATTAAGCCATGGACACGTCGCCAGTTCATGTCTTTGCTGGAGAACATTAGGGGTTTGCTGGAGAACATTAGGGGTTATCAGATAATCAAATATAATAATATAATAAACAATCATTTTGTTTCTATAACTTTATTTTAAATTTTAATGTCGTTTCTCAAATTTAATTTTTTTCATTTAAGTATTCAACGTGGTCTAACATTTTAAAATAAGTTAGAAAATTTTAAAAATTAATTATACTTTGACTATCTTAATTATGATTCAGTTTCACTTTACAAGATAAATTAAAAGTCGTTGCATTTTTACCCCTAAATTGTTAGAATTTAAGTTTGTATTGACACTCCTTCCAAGGTTTACAGTTTGAAATCTCTTAAGTACTATCAATTCCTTGAAGCCAATCCTAGGATCTTGGCCTGGTAATTACTCAATTTGTGTAGAATAAAAGGACTCCACATGCCCGTGATTAGTCAAGGTGTATGCAAATTGACTCAGACATCCGTTATACAGTATAAGATTTGTTTGTCTCGAATTAACAAATGTATAGTTTAAAAAATCTCTTTGATATTGGTAGGGCCCATAATTTGGAGTTCACAAAAGTAATATTTTATAAATTATTTTGACTATGTTTTTGATATTTTGAGATGGTTTATAACATTCTATAACTATGAAATCATTTTTTCTCTTTGTTTTAGAGATCACTATAAAAATTTAATCAAAAAAATCCCTAATTTTAAATTTTATGATGATGAAAATATAATTATTTTTAATTTAATGGGGATAAAGTGACATTAAATTATAATTTAGAGGATTTTAATTTTCTTATCTATTTAAAAAAATTATTCTCAAAATTAAAAGACTTAAATTAAAAAAAATAAAAATTAAAAATGATATTAAAATCACAAAATTTGAGGGATAAAATAATCGTTTATCCATAATTGCGGTGGCGTGAAAACTGGAAAAGTAAATACTAGTGTGCAAGCAAGATCAAAATTCTATTCGTCGTGGCAAAACAGAGAAATTGGTTGTTGAGAGCTTGAGTACCATTACCATAAATTTTTGCGCGGTACCAAGGGTTAGGTGGGTGGGGTGCATCTACCAATGTAAGCATTGGAAGGCGTGGATCACGGTGAATGGGCAAAACACGTGGACGACGAGGAGTTTCTTGTCTTAGTTAAAAAATAATATTCATTTATTGACATTTAGAATTCGCTACCTCCACTTTAGCTTTATTTTATGTCTCACGCCCATATTTTAGTAACTGTTTCATTGACCACCCCCGTGTTGTACATTTGGGTCAGGGAAGTCGCGGTAATGGGCAAGTAAGGGTTACACTTCATCACTAGTTAGTATACCCCTCCCATAACAATTATATGTCAATTTACTAGTAATATTATAGAATTTGACATTATTTAATAACGATGCGGATGCTCCCATAAATTTATATATTTTGTTTCTCCATGGCTAAACAAGTTTTAATCCTTGAGAAAAAAAGTCAAAATTACAATTACTGTCTCATAAAATTTCATTAATTAATATCCTTGGCGTATAGTCATCACTAGTAACATGTTCTCACAAAAAGTACAATAATATCCTTGCCCTTATTATATTAGATGCTTCACAAATTCCTACAGATATGTAGGTGGGAGCTAGGGGCTCAATGCAAGGTCAGGATCGAAAAAACTAAATTAATTAACGAAAAACACCAAGTTTCCAAAATTTTGAGGAAACATGTTTCTAATAATAGTTGTCTAAAAACTAGGACAAAATAATTATAACATTCGTACCACAAAATAGTGATTGTTCTTAATTTGTCGTAAAACCATAAATGTGACAGACGTTATTATCATTAATAATAAATAGACTGCTTCCGTAAAATTACAATAATTAATATCCTTTAAGCCTAAGGGAATTAAGGATATCCTCCTTAAGATTCTTTACCAATTTCTACGTGTTAATTTGACTTTTCCATTTTTGGACTTTTTTGTGCTCCTACTCGTTCCAATTTATCACAATATTGTGGGCTCTACATCTGTGGACAATTTCTCCAGTTGAACTTTGAACACGTTATGAGATTGTCTTTTCTCTAAAACATTAAGGCTAAATTAGAGAATCAAATATAGCAATACTATGGCAAATGATAAACTATGCTCCTAAGCACATATAAATAAAGTTGTACAGTGTAATAATTTATGAAAAATTTGTGAATGCCACACTTTATACTATTCAATAATGGATATTTAACTTATGTCTAAGGTGCATGTTAGCATAGCAACCAAGAGCCTTAGGTAAGCATTCTTTTTTTTTTTTTTTTACCTTTTTGCTTTTTTTTTTAGCCAAAAATCTTAGGGTCGTTTAGTACACTTGCTTTTAGCTTATTATTATTATTTTTTTATTTTTTTAAGCTAAAAGAAGCCAAAAAAAAAAAAAAAAACTAAAAGCTAAGAGCTTTTTTTATTTATATTTTTTTTGGCTTTTTTGTTTTTTTAGTTTTGTTTTTATTAATTAATTTTTTTCCAAAAAAAAAATACCAAACAGACCTTAATTTTGTATGCATTATGTTATATTTGGTACAAGAGAATGTAATGGTCATTCCTATTTTCATTTCCATTCCTTGTTTGGTGCCACTATTTGAAGGTGGAATGACAATTCCTATAGAATGATCATTTTCATATTTTGTTGGAATGAACATTCTCTATTTTAAAAGTACGAATGATCATTCCATTTTCACAAGAAACAGCATAAAACAAAACTTAATAAGATTTTTATTGTGAATTTTTTTTTAAAAAATATAAACATGTTTGGTAAGTATTTTTTATTTTAAAAAATAAAAAATTTTTAAAAATTTTGAAATTTAAAATTTAAAATTTTTTTAAGAGTTGAGAATTCAATATTTTGTATAGACATAATATTGAATTTTTATATTATACACAAATTTCATTTTATTCTATTCTAACATTGTTCATTAGTCTTACTAGATAAAAAAATGAGAATGACTATTTCATTCTATTCTATTTTCATTCTCATTTCATTCATTTTTATTCTTTTGTACCAAATATAGCCCTTACAGTGGCAGGATAGGTGAATCAATTTAAGGTATGGATATCTAACACGTGGAAGATTTGTACTACTTCACTCCATTCAATCATTTTCCCCTAGTACCTCTATTTTATGTTATTGCGTCTTTGATTTTTCTAAGAAAAAGGAAATTAAAATTAACAAAATATTATATATATACATGTATAAAATAGTCAAACAAAAATAGTTATTTCTTTTCTATTTTTAACCAAACAACAAAAAATAAATTTAGCATATTTTACTTCTTTCTATTCTGAAAAGAAAAAGTAGAGAAGGGGCATTGACGAAAAAGACTGAAGAGACATGCTGCTGTTGTGAAAAATGGAGAAATATAGATGGTTAAAGGGAAAATAAGACAATCCATAGGAACACCAACACAATTTCCAAATGTAGTTTCAGTCTCTGCAAACACTATAATAAGTACATTGGCATTTGGCACCACCTTCTTATTTATGTATTCAGGCCATCACCATTTCCAGGACTTAACCCGGACCACCTGTATACGAATCCGACAAGTATGCTTGGAGACTGCTGTTGCTTTCGGGACCGGAGCTCCGAAATTGACCCGGTCCTTCTGGTGTCTGGAATCGGGGGTTCCATTATGAATTCAAAGCCGAAGAAGAAGTTCGGGTTCCAGACTCGGGTCTGGGTACGGATCCTTCTTGCTGATTTGGAGTTCAAGAAGAAGGCCTGGTCACTCTATAATCCCCAAACAGGTACCCTCTCTCTCTCTCTCTCTCTCTCTCTCTCTCTCTCGTGCGCGCACAATCTCACAACCGGAGAATTCTTGCTTCATATTTGGATTTTGAATTATTGTCCGTTTGGTTGAGGAGAACAAATTAGGTAATGGTAAAGAAAATTTCCTAGTGTTTTGCTTTATCTTGTCCTTTTTGTTTTTGGAGATATAAACAAAAAGAAAAAATAATAGTAATATCTTATGAGGATTAAGTTCCTAAATAGTAAATACTCAAATTTTTTATTTTATTTTATAAGAGTCCGTATTATTATTATCATTATTATTATTGTTATTATTCCAACATTGGTTTATTTAAGAGTCTGTTTTTATAAAGTTCAGCCGTAAAAGAGGCTTTATACTTTATTAATCGTGCGTCAATCAGTCCAATGAGCTTTTAATTTTAAAAATCAAAGTTTTTTTTTTTTTTAAATTTCAAATAAAACTTTAAAAAACATGAGTTTCTTTCTTATTCTCATTTTTTTAATTGCCGTGCCATTCTAAATTTAAATTCAGAAGTTTCTTTTGATTTTGAGGTTCGCGAATTGGCGCGTACAGTGACAACATGGCCTGCAATCAATTCCGCACTGCAAATTACTTGTTTGCCAATGCTACTTATTGAATTTCATTTTTTTTTCCCTAGTTATGTTCATTTTTTCCCTCACTCGTTGTTGTTGTTGTTGTTGTTTATTGTCTTCTCCCCATTCTTCCCCCTTATATGCAATATGGTGTTCCTTGGATTTTGGTTGAATCACTCAAATATGGGCAAATTTCCCTAATAAAGGGAAATTTTTTACTTATTTTTCAGCCTGAGTGCAGTTTTAACTTATTTCCGCAACTCAAGTTTGGTGCCTTTTAGAAAAGCGTTTTCGTTAAAAACGTCTTTTTAAAACGCATTTTTACATTAAATACCTCAACTACGCCTAGGAAAAATACGAAGTCAAAATACAAGAAATATGCGTAAAAACGCCATTTGAAATAGCTTTTATAACTCCAAAAAAACGCCATTAGAAATAGCGTTTATTTAGAGGAAAAAACGCCATTTGAAATGGCTTTTCTATCAGTAACACAAATTCTTGCACCTGTTGAACTTAACTTTGCGTAACTTCCAAACCGGGCCACCAATTGACGTGTCGTCGACTCCCACACGTCACTCGTGTCCCACTGGTGCCTCCCGTCAAATTTCGCACTCCCTGGACCCTTCCAGCCTGTTTCGGTACCCCGAAACCCGAGTTGACACAACTCGAAAAACCTAAGTATTGAAATTCTAAAACTTTGCGTAACTTCCAAACCGGGATACTGATTGACGTGCCGTTGACTTCCACACGTCACTCGTGTCCCACCGGTGCCTCTCGTCAAGTTTCGCACTCTCCGGACCCTTCTGGCCCGTTTCGGTACCCCGAAGCCTGATTTGACACAACTCAAAAAACCTAAGTATTGAAATTCTAAAACTTTGCGTAACTTACAAGCCGGGACACCGATTGATGTGTCGTCGACTCCCACACGTCACTCGTGTCCCACCGGTGCCTCCCGTCAAGTTTCGCACTCCCTGAACCCTTTCTCCCTATTTCGGTATCCCGAAGCCCGATTTGACACAACTCGAAAAACCTAAGTATTGAAATTCTAAAACTTTGCGTAACTTCTAAACCGGGACACCGATTGATGTGCCGTTGACTCCTACACGTCACTCGTGTTCCACCGGTGCCTCCCGTCAAGTTTCGTACTCCCCGGACCCTTCCTCCCTATTTCGGTATCCCGAAACCTAATTTGACACAACTCGAAAAACCTAAGTATTGAAATTCTAAAACTTTGCGTAACTTCCAAACTGAGACATCGATTGACGTGTCGTCGACTCCCACACGTCACTTGTGTTCCACCGGTGCCTCCCGTCAAGTTTTGCACTCCCCGGACCCTTCTTCCCTATTTCGGTATCCCGAAGCCCAATTTGACACAACTCGAAAAACCTAAGTATTGAAATTTTAAAACTTTGTGTAACTTCCAAACCGGGACACCGATTGACGTGCCGTCGACTCCCACACGTCACTTGTGTCCCACCGGTGCCTCCCGTCAAGTTTCGCACTCCTCAGACCCTTCCTCCCCGTTTCGGTACCCTGAAGTCCGATTTGACATAACTTGAAAAATCTAAGTATTGAAATTCTAAAATTTTGCGTAACTTCCAAACTGGGACACCGATTGACGTGCCGTCGACTCCCACACGTCACTCGTGTCCCACCGGTGCCTTCCGTCAAGTTTCACACTCTCCGGACCCTTCTTCCCTGTTTTGGTACCCCGAAGACCGATTTGACACAACTCGAAAAACCTAAGTATTGAAATTCTAAAATTTTGCGTAACTTTCATACCGGGACACCGATTGACGTGTCGTCGACTCCCACACGTCACTCGTGTCCCACCGGTGCCTCCCGTCAAGTTTCGCACTCCTCGGACCTTTCCTCCCCGTTTCGGTACCCCGAAGCTCGAGTTGACACAATTTGAAAAACCTAAGTATTGAAATTCTAAAGTTTTGCGTAACGTCTGCGGCAAATATTGAAATTCTGAACTTAAGTATTGAAATTTTAAACCGGCAAATATGACCCAAACTCACACATATTATATGAAAAAACTAAATTTTACATAATGCTGAATTACAAATCTTAACAAGCTTTATGGACCATGTTCATAGCAACATAGTGGTTTGCCAGCAACGCTAAGGCTACTAGGTAGATAGTTTTGAAAGTCATCGTCACCTTCTTCTTCCGAGAAGTCTGAAAGTTTTGGGTCAGAAAGTAGTAATAGATCTTGAATAATTTCTAATATTCGTTGCGTTGGATTAATACATTCTATCTTTGCATGCTCTATAAAATGATATCTATCCAACCTTCGTTGCATTTGATCAATCTCGCGTTCCAGTGCTTTGATGACCTTCTTGTTAGGTGATCTCCTGTTGAACCTCTTTGCCGAACTGGCCTTTGGGACACGGAGGCCATGCCATTGGCAATACATCTCTTGTTCACAACGTTTATCAAACAGATCTTCCCACGGCTCTCTGTATATGCATTGGTCGTCGGTGACCCCGGGGGGTGGATGTAAGGACACCTCGCCGATAAATATGTGGCTGACCGGACCCATAGTATCGTGCATTAGGATAGGTTTGTTAAGAAAGTAACGTTTTCGACCATACCATTTGTTACCGACTAGGTCCGTGTATGTACGCACCGCATGGATAGCTGAGGATTGGTTTTGAACCGTCTCGTTACTTGGAACTGAACGACTAGACGATGCCCCAAATAATCCTTTTCGCTTCGACATCTTTGTAAGTATAGTTTAGCATTTATTCACATCTTCAAACAATGTATATATAGCCAATAATGGGTTCACGTGAATTCATTGGGTTGTGTGCAGCGTCAGCCTTCACGTGAAGGGTTAATAACAATTAAGCAACAGTTTTGACTGTATTATTGACGGTTTCAGAAAAGATAAAAAAACACATGAAAATGATCCAGAAGTAACTATTTACTATCGAACTTGCAATCTTCACGTGAAGTGTCCAGAACAATGCAAGCTTTATTGACTGTAATATTGACGGTTTTAGAAAAGAAAAAAAAAATGTAAAAATGATCCAGAAGTGACTATTCACCATCAAACTTGTAACCTTCACGTGAAGTGTGAACCCATGAGCAAGGGACACTCACATGGCTCATCACAGTGGTGCTTTGTGAAGGAGAAAGCAGCATAGGTAAGCAAGCGACGATGACATGGCATGATCAAACCCCCATCTGCTTTTTGAAGGGATTAGTGACCGAATGAGACAATACAGCATACGTTTTACTATAAAGGGACCGGTCATGGATTAATGTGATTCACGTGAATAGATTCCTGACAGTCACATGAATTCATGAAGCCTTCACGTAATTGCTTAAAGTCACGGGTTGAATTCGTACCCCACCATTTTCAGAAATTATCAAATTTTTTTGTACAAAGTTTCATACAATGAACTATAGCAACAGTAATATTTTATAAAATGACATGATCATACGAAGGCCATATAAAAGTTGAACTATACTTTATATATGTTGCAACAATTTTTTTAACAAAATACAATACAAAATGAAAAACTAAATACCCTAAGTACTATATATGACCTTCAGAAAAAGTTTCCATAACAATCTCCACAACAATAAATGGAACTCCAAAAAAAGTTTCAGGCACAAAAATAAATGAAAACCTAAATATCATAGCTACTATACATGACCTCTCGTACCACACGGGGGTGGCCTCCTATCTCTCCTCGACCTACGGACATAGACACGTGGTATCGATGGCTGCGGTTGTGCCTTTACCTGTGTGATCTGTGAAGTATCATGTAAGTCATCGATAGGGAGTGCGTCTACCTGTGTGATCTGCGCTATTACTGAACCCTCTGGATGCCCGCTGATCGACTGGGTAATCAACGATGACCCCTCTGCATAAGATGGTGGGAATGGAGGCACCGACTGCGACGACATGACAGGTGAAACCCAACCCTCTGTATGCATAAAGTACGTCTCGATACGTTGTCCCGATGCTAACAATGGGTCATCATATGCGTCAGCGTCCTCGTCATCGCCTAGTCTCGAGTAAGCAGATCCCTGGTCATACGTAATAGGGGAGCTGATGTGACGGGGAGCGCGGTGACGCGGTCTGACCTCGTAAGTAGTCGCATGTGATGAAGATGGTACATTCCGTGACTTATCGTGATATGTGTACGCTGGCATCGTCGGAGTCACATGCGATGAGGATGGTCTAAAAGCATCGAAGGACTGTGGCAGGTGATGCTCGGATGATCCTCGAGGTGGTGGCCGCACAAGAGGGGGAGCTGCTGACTGTCCAATCCGCTCATGCTCACGTAATACACGGAGTAACATGGCACTAATGTCCCGTACCCTATGTAGATCCTGCAATGCAGCAGGCGTGCCGTATGTATAAATGGCACGATCTGAGTGCTCATGTATGGATGTGACATTGCGGGCCTACAAAAATGAGTGAAAGCATGTATAACTAACTGATGTATATAAGTGACGTTGAAACAAATGAAAATGTTATGGCTATACTAACCGCAATCTCTATTATGGAGCCAACCTCAAGATATCCAGCAGCAGGCAGATGAGCAGGATTGCCCACCAGTGGGCGTGTAATACGGCGGTACCACACCATGTATGGATCGTCATATCGCATCTGTGCAACATCAGGAACCCCAGCTACCAGATGATCACGCCTATGCTCCCATCGGTCGACATACTCGGCGTGAATGTCGCTCCAATCAGTGGTGCGTCGTCTCCCGCGCATGTTAATAGCATGTAACCTAGGCGAGGTATATCACTCATCTGGTACATACTGCCTGAACCCAAACTGTCGTAAAACACGATCAGGTAAATGTAGCTCAACGACCTCTAAGCATACTAAAGGAGACCGAGTCAACCATATATCCCTCCCTGCTCGGCAATAAGTCGGTAGTGTATGCATGATCGCATCGTATGGCCTCCACGTGAACTGCAAACGTTTACATTGACAGTACTTGTTTTGTAACCAGTGATAGGATAATTAAGTAATATGAATTACAATTTCGAACATGTTATACGTACCTCATCTGGCCGCAATCGGTCTAGTTGGTCTCTATGTACACGGACAACATGGGTGGAAGTAATGTCTGTGCTAAATTTAGATCTCCACCTGACATATACATTAAACATATTGTAACAATGTGAAAACATATTGTATGAATGATAAATATTGTATTAATAATTATAGGTAAAGAAGCGTACGCAATTTTTTCATACCTGGCCCCCCATGGTCTGGCAGGGAACTGCACCCCTCCTACAAGTAATGACTGTTGGGCCTGAGTAGGGTCCTCCATGCGATACAGGCACATGCGTGGGAACCGCTCACATGCCCATATCTGTACAAAATGGGTGTGTCAACAACTAAGGCGAACTAAGTAGCATAGGCATTATTATAAAACACTGTAAATTATGCCAGCCTTTTTACCTGTACAAGTACGAGTGCCCCTGCAATCTGCTTAGCACCGGTCCTCTCGGCCCGGCATATATACCTATAAAGCATGGCTAGTACTACACTGCCCCAGCTATATCTCACCGCAATGGAAAAGTGCTCCAAAAATGCAAGATAAGCCACTCGCACATAGGTCTGAGAGTAATCTAGGAATAGTATCCCCCAATCAGTTGCATAATGTATGCATGTGCAATGCCGCTAGACTGTAACCTGATCGGCATCATTTGGAAGCACTTGGAATGTGTCATGGAGCCAACCAAGCCTGAGACGGCCCTTCCTGAATTGATCTGCGGAAGGGGTAATGCCCAATAACCGTAGACAAAGCTCCTGGCAGTCCACCACTATAATAGGCAGGTGTCGCCGTATGATGGCGTCCTCGTCAATAGGTAATCCCAACAGGACAGAGACATCCTGTAATGTGATGGTGGCCTCGCCTACAGGGAGATAGAACGTGTGTGTCTCCTGTCGCTAGCGCTCTACTAAAGCGGTAATCAAACTGTGGTCCAAACGGATGGGCCCAAGTCAGTAGACACCGTAAAAACCAGCCTGTATTACATACTGCAACACACGCGGGTCTAACTGCACATCAATCGGATGGGAGGCACCGCGTTTGCACTGTAGAGCCTCCGTACACTGTGTGACAATTGGAGTATGAAGTTAAAGGCCTCAATGTTAAAAACTTAAAAATGCGCTTGTAAGTAAATGTAATATGTTAATTAATTTACCTCATGCTCCCATATTTACGTCGAGCGATGATGGGCCTGCATCGTCAGCACTGTGGTCTGGACTGGCCCTGACAATTCTGTCTCCATAGCCCCTGCATTGTGACATGTGTTAGCACATGTGTAAAATATGATTATCCAGAACAAAGTAAAGCAATAATGTAAAGTGTCTACATTGTCTACAAAATCAGGTAAGGCTGATGGATAAATAAAACATGTCACGGAGAAGGCTAATCTCTGCAGGCCACGTCAATGAGTTGAGTAGTCTCAGCTTAATTATTATGACTACAACTATTCAATATAGGATGTGAAGGCATTATGTGACTAAAGCCTGAGAAAGCTATTATTGAATGCCAATTGTGTTCAGCCTTGCAAAATTATATCAACTCTACAGAAGTGATTGGCTTGGAAAATTATGACAAGTCCATGCAACATATAGTAATATAATTAAGTTCACATACAGATAGAACTACCCATTATCTGAATTACAAATACAAAATAAGTCTTTACTAGCTAGCTAATTGTCCTTGCAATACATAAGTCAGGCAATCCGGTTTGGACATTTACGCCTATCATGGTCTTGTTGCTTGCAAATGCCACAATTATTGGTTTGACGTCTTCTAGAGACGTCCATCTCATTCTTAATTCGTTTGTTTTTTGGTCTCCCGAGAGTGGCTTCTCGTTTACGGGTGGGATCTAGAATGACCTTTGGACCATTGTATGAAGTCCAATAATGCTCGTGCGCCATCGGTTCGAAATTTGATTCGTACATGTGACCATAAACATCGAGGTTATACTGAGGAGCAATTAAGCCCCATGGCCGTCTGCCTGTTTTCGCGCACACTGCCAGCAAGTGCGAACAAGGATAATGATAAATGACCCATTTGCCGCAGTCACACGAGGAGGATTCAGTCACCGGATGTCTGTTGTTTCCTTTCGTGCCTACTGGATTTGTAATAACCTCAGCAGAATCCTGAGCCCTGCAATTGGAATATGATCACAAGGCGGTTGCAATAGACATGGAGACTTATACAAATATATGAATACTCGATGTGAATTAAAAACACTGTATAAATTATGTGACATTACCAATTAAAGACATTAACGCGATGCCTTGCTGATCGAGCTTGATAAGACTCTATCTTCCTTTGCATTTTTGATGTGTACCTTAACCCATTCTCTACGGCACTACCGATTTGTAATCGTTGCTTGGTGAAAGTTGCCACCAAACAGTAGAAAGTAACCTGAACACATGCAGTTATAGGCAAGTCTCGTGCACCTCTTAAGACATTATTATAGCACTCTGAATCATTGGTGGTTAAAACTCCCCAATGATAACCTCCGTCATGCGCCAATGTCCATTTACTGGGGTCCTCGTTGCACAGGTCACGATATGCTTTTGCCGCCGACTCCATTTGTAAATTTTTTATTTCATCCATTACTTGGTCGAACTTGCGCACTTGATGGGCAGTTCCAGCTTTCCATATAAGATCCTTAACTTTAGTGTTATTAAACTTTTTTTGGTAATTACTTTTAAAGTGCCTAAGGCAATATCGATGGACTCCAGCTGGTTGCCCGTCTCGTGCCCTTTCCCAGTAATCTTTTACCACACTCAATATAGCTGCATGCCGATCAGAAATCAATGTGATCCCCTCTTTTCCTGGCACAATAACATGCCTAACATGGTAGATAAACCATGACCAATCACGATAGTTTTCCGATTCAACTACAGCGAATGCTAGAGGAAAAATGTTGTTGGCAACAGTTTTGGCCACAACAATCAACAACACTCTAATATATTTTCCATGAAGGTGGGTACCATCGATACATATCACTGGCAGGCAGTGGTTGAAAACCTCAATGCATGGCCGGAATGCCTAAAAAATTCTGTCAAGCGCGACATTGGTTGACATTCGAAAGTCACGTGTTTCCAAAATCACAGCTGTGCCCAGGTTCCTAAATTGTAACGTTCTCATGTACCTTGGTAGTTTTTCATACGAATCATCCCAATCTCCAAAAACCATTTCAATGGCTTTTGTTCTTCCAAGCCATGCTTTTTTGTACGATACTGTGAAACCTGCCCCATTTTTTACACTCTCCACTATGGAAGCTACATTCCATCTAGGGTCTTCCTGTACACGGCAACAAATGAAAACTTCAAATTCCACTAGATTATACCATTACTAGATAATATTAAAACATCTTACTTTTAGTTTACAATACATACGAACTTACCGCCACTTGTGTCTTAATCATATGAGCAATGAATGTCAAATTGAGGTTGCGGTGATCCAAACTCTCCATCCCATGTAAACATGTATGAGGCCCCGGGTATTTTGTGATCTCAAAGAAAGTATGCTTCTTCTTCAAACAAGCACGCAATTTCCAAGGGCAATCGTGACTGCACCTCGTGCTCCAAACCTTTTTATTTGTTTTCACAACATAATAATGTTTGTTCCTCTTTACATGATACCAATTACATGCACGGATCACTGCATCTTTATCTTTGAAAACTATCCCTGTTGCAAACTCTGGATTAGAATCTGACCATGTCGGACCGCGCTGGTATAAGTCTCAACCAGCTACAGAATGATCTATCTCATCCAAGTTTCTAAAAAAGGGCATCGGGGTGTCATTCAATTCAAGAACGTTGACTTGTTCTTGCCCATCGTCATCAGAGTCATCATTATCATCATTTCTCAGTAAAACATCAATATCTTCCTCTTCGTCATCGGATTGAACAACATCTACATCTTCATCTTCATCTTCAACTACCCGTCTACCAATGTCATCAAGGCCCACAAGCCGTTCTACGGGATCCATACTTGCACTGGGACCTCCCACTTCTAGCCCCGAAGCATATTGTGGGTGATGTTTGGGTGGACTTTGATAGTCATGTAATTGTTCAACATTACTCCGACGTTGTGAGTAATCCTTGTATGGGGTGAAAATGTTAGACATTTGTTGCCCCGACGCATCGTCTGGGAAGGCTATTTAACTACTTTGCGCAACTGTAAGCATTTCAGTAAATGCTCCTAAGGCCGACACATCACCCCTCTCGGTCAAGATTTCACCGTAGGACTGAACATCTCCCCAATTGACAACTTGACGACGGATACTGGTGGTCATTGTGCTCTCCTCCTTCACAACATAAATCTCAACACAATACAAGTCAGCAAATTTGGAAGGCAGATTTAAGACAGTTTGCAATGTCCTGTCGTCCTTCACCGACAACTTCTTATAAATTAATACTTCTCTATTTCATCTCAAAGGGTATCTACATATGAATTTTATATTTGCATGTTCTTCATACTCATCCATCATAGGAATGATCATGTCCCGCAACCCATCAAGTGAGGTTCCCAGTTCTATATCATAACATGCACTACTCTCTCTATCATAAGTTATACCTTCTCTGTGATCTCGTATTATCTTTCCCCCCCAATAAAACATTACCGTTGCCGTCATGCTTTCAATAATTTCAAAATGAACCTTGTTGAACCTATAACACAATACTTAAGTACAAGCACATAAACAATGTCAAAATAATATATAACTATGATAATTTTGTTTTTACAAATCACATAAACAATGTCACAATAATATATAACTACGATAATTTTGTTTTTACAAATTCAAGGGCTACAATTTTATATTTCTTACATGAATGCATTGCTTGCTAAAAAATAATATTTCTTCAATTCGTTGAGAAGATGTTTAATGATGAACTATTTTTTTTTTTTTTATGTCATTTGCACACATATACAATTGTCCTAAAACCCAATCATATTTTCTACCATTTTTATTTTCTTTAACTTTTTTCCGATTTTGTTTTTTCCTATTGCTGTTTGGATCTTATATTTTTTTTTCTTTAAAACAAAACTAAACATTTTCCTTTTTACCTTTACTTTAATAGGGAATGATACTTCAGCGAAAAAAATAAAATTTCTTCAATTTGTTACGAAGATGTTTATTGAGATAAACTATTAATGTAGGTATTGTTCAACTTGACTAAATGACCATAGGTATTGTTCTGTATATGATTTTTCTTTCTATATATATATATATATAACGTAGAAAAACATAAGTCTTACAGAAAATCCTTCTAAAATAATGTGACAAGCCCTGGCAAAACCTATATTCTTGTTTACAATTTTTCAAGCACCTAAAAATTTTTTTTGTTTTCAAATATAATTTATAAGACATAATTATCATTTAAAGTTTTTATTTAGAAATAGAAACGTATAAAACGTATAAATCCTTAAACATCCTAATTGTAAATATCATAATCTTAGCGTGACTAGCCTATCTTTTATCTGATTAGAGAAAAAATCATTCAACATACGTGTAAACTAGCCTTGAACATCATAACTGTAATAAAAATGAAAATAAAAAGCATTGATGTATTTAAATTGGTTTTAGGAATAATAGATTTAGTTTTAACAGTCAACAATTAAAAAAAAAAGTGTCATTAAAGATTGAGAATGTGAACTAACCAAGGTACCAGCAAGACATGAGCCATCATTAACAATCAAAAAACTCATATTTTGTTCGTATTTGGTTGGAGCCTACTAAGTGAATTGGGTGGGAAGGACTTCAAAAAAAAAAAAAAAAAAAAAAAGCTTATACGTTTCTATTTCCGGAAATCTACATATATATATGTATATACATACCTTGTGGCCGAGAGAGAGAGACGCGAGGGAGAGAGAGACGTGAGTGTGAGAGAGAGACGCGAGGGAGAGAGAGACGTGGTGGGACATAGCTTCGACCGACAGATTCTGTGTTCTCTTGAATCTGACTGAGAGAGGGAGACGCGAAATTAGGGCATATATTGAGCAAAAAACACCATTCTTAAAGGCGTTTTTTAAGAGGAAAAAACGCCATTCTGAATGGTGCTTCTATGAGCCAAAAAACGCTTTTGTAAAAAGCGTTTATAAGTCTCTATTTTCGCATTCTAATTTGTTTTCTGTTTGTATTCTAATTTTAACCGTCAAAATACAACGTAAAAACGCATTTTAGAAAGGCGCTTTTAACAAAAATGCTTTTCTAAAAGGCGCCAAACTTGGGTTGCGAAAATAAATTAAAACTGCACTCAGGCTGGGAAATAAGCAAAAAATTTCCCTTTGTCAGGGAAATTTGCCCTCAAATGTGTGAGCCCACGTGTAGTTTTGAGCTCTGGTCCCACTCATAGAAATACGAGTAATGCTACAACAACATAGTTTTCTCACCATACTTTCTTACCTATTAGCAGCAACTAAGTGAGTTTTACATGTATTTATTAGGAATAATGCTATATACAATTTCATTTCTCTATAATTTTTCTCACTCCTAGACATACCATACCCACATTAATAATAAATTCTTATAGGACCCATTCACTTTCACTTGTGCCTAGACTCTAAAGTGGGAAAATGGATTTTATATAGTATTTTTCATTTATCATTGTGGGCCCAATCCCCTTATGTGTAAGAAAATGACATTTTTGTAAAAACATTGGCTTTTGCATGCTGTGGCCTCGTTTCAACTGTTTGGAAACATGATGGTGGTTATGCCAACTAGTTATAGGGCTTTTATGAGTACCATTTGCATCATCCAAACTTGATTTCTTATTCTGTCACCTGGTTGGTTTATGTACTCTCGTATGAATCTGTGTTTGTGTTTTCAGGTTATACAGAATCATTGGATGATAGCATTGAACTCGTGGTCCCTGAAGATGATTATGGACTGTATGCAATTGATATTTTAGATCCCTCAACTGTAAGATTGATAGTTATATTGACCCCATTTGTTTTAGTCCATGAACAACTGCTTTATATTGCATCACCTCTTCTGTGATTTTGATTCTTCATTTTTTCTCATAAGGAAAAATCGTAAGATTCAAATTATGAATCAGAGGATTCTATGAATAGGGATGCAGTTACAAAGGAGCACCCCAAAAGGTCGTAAATGCAATCTGCATAGATTTCTCTAAACTCTGAAGTCAGAATACTACCACAATGGATGTGCTTACAATTTACTATGGTGCATCTCAAAAGCTGTTTAGTAGCCTTCATATATTGAACTGAACTCTAAATTTACCAAGGTGAGTCTCACCTGTGGTCCTATCCCAAAACATCAGCTGCCGTCAGCTTAGAATTTCCTTCTTACGTCTTTTTTTTTTTTCAAATAAGTAACTTAGAATTTCCTTCTTAGTTTGGTTTCTCCTATGCTGTTAACTTTTTCCCAGCCATAGCCAATCTCTTAGCTTTATATTCAGTTACTGCAATACGGTAGCTACCAAAACTGCACGTGGGTTCCAAAGAATTGGTGCCCATGCGAGTTCAATAAAAAAATCCTGTTTTTTTCTCTACACGTCTTTTTTCGCTGACCCATCAAAATTTAGATTTCACTTATGACACTCTAGTGGCCAAACAACAAAATTTTCCTTTGATTGCATTGCTGCCATGCAGGCAATTGATGTAAGTCAAGTGGGCATGGTTGCTTCAACAAAAGGTCAATCACTAAGAAATGTGACAAAAAAAAATCCACTTCGCCAATACAGGATTGTCAATTTGAATCAGAGGATTCTATGAATAGGGATGTGGTTACAAAGGAGCACCCCAAAAGGTCGTAAATGCACTCTGTATAGATTTCTCTAAACTCTGAAGTCAGAATACTACCACAATGGATGTGCTTACAATTTACTATGGTGCATCTCAAAAGCTGTTTAGTAGCCTTCATATATTGAACTGAACTCTAAATTTACCAAGGTGAGTCTCACCTGTGGTCCTATCCCAAAACATCAGCTGCCGTCAGCTTAGAATTTCCTTTTTACGTCTTTTTTTTTTTCAAATAAGTAACTTAGAATTTCCTTCTTAGTTTGGTTTCGCCTATGCTGTTAACTTTTTCCCAGCCATAGCCAATCTCTTAGCTTTATATTCAGTTACTGCAATACGGTAGCTACCAAAACTGCACGTGGGTTCCAAAGAATTGGTGCCCATGCGAGTTCAATAAAAAAATCCTGTTTTTTTCTCTACATGTCTTTTTTCGCTGACCCATCAAAATTTAGATTTCACTTATGACACTCTAGTGGCCAAACAACAAAATTTTCCTTTGATTGCATTGCTGCCATGCAGGCAATTGATGTAAGTCAAGTGGGCATGGTTGCTTCAACAAAAGGTCAATCACTAAGAAATGTGACAAAAAAAATCCACTTCGCCAATACAGGATTGTCAATTTGGAGTTATGTCCAAGTCAATTCCAGCTCCGCCGCCCCCCCCCCCCCCCCCCCCCCCCCCCCCCCCAAAACACCCCATCCAAACAAAACAAACACACACAAAAAAAAAAAAAAAAAACTGAAGCTAAGATCCTAGATTTGATTAATTCTTATAGAGAAAGAGTTAAGTTTGACATATCATTCGAAAATGATGAGTGTTTTTTGAGTCAACATTTCTTAATTACTCATAACACTTGTTTAAATTTTTATTTATGTATTTTTTTTCCTGTTGCTTATCTGTATGAATATATTGTCATATATGTACTTTTTCTTGATTTTCAGTTTGTAAAATGTGTACATTTGACTGAGGTATACCATTTTCATGATATGATTGATATGCTTACTGGATGTGGGTATAAGAAAGGAACCACATTGTTTGGATATGGTTATGACTTCAGGCAAAGCAACAGGTTGTTCATTTTCACCTGCTCAATTGGTTCTCAAGTGTTGATTATGTAGTAGTTTGTGGTGAAACTGTCCTACAATCTGAGTGACATGTTTTTGTGGGCAGAATTGACAAGGCAATGGATGGCCTTGAAGAAAAGTTGGCTACGGCATACAAAGCTACCAGTGGACGGAAAGTCAATATAATTTCGCATTCAATGGGTGGATTGCTAGTGATGTGTTTCATGTCACTGCACAATGATGTGCGCATATTTTCTCCCGGTGACTTGTTGAATTAATTACATTAAAATATAGGGAAGATATTAATTACGTATTTGCCGCGACGCATGACCAATGATGTAATGCATCACCTGCAGGTATTTTCCAAGTACGTAAATAAGTGGATTTGCATTGCTTGCCCTTTTCAAGGTGACTTCTCAGCACCACGTGTTTGCTTGTTTGGCAAGGATTATGCTTGTTAGGGTTTTCAACTTTGCTTGAAAATGTTGTTTGACTAACCTCGGGAAGCCTGGAGAACCATGCTATGTTATAAGTTAATGCAACAAAAAAAGGTCTTTCGGGTTGGTTGTCATAGACCAGTGGTAACGACCACATGAACGATGTTATGTAGTTTGTTTCTGATACTATTAATTTTCTTTTGATTTTTATTATTTTTAGAACTGAAAGGCAAACTTGATATGGTTCTGGTGAAGTGGAATGAATGTATGAAAGCATAGGTTTCACTCATTTTAGCTGAGTGTAGTGCAATTAACTGAGATAAAAAGCTTTAGAAATTAGGAGGTTAGATTGTTGATTTCTGTTTCTTTTATTTCCTCTGGCATGTTGAAAACTATAGTTACAAATGGCTTTCTAGAACTACAAAACCAGCTGAACTGGCAGTGTGGCCTAAAATGCACCAATTGTAGCTTCATGGTGCTTACCGATAGGCGGCATAGTTTTATTTGAGGTTTTCTTTTTTTCTTTTTAAATTTTTGTTTGTGGGTCAGTAATTGAGAGATTGAGAATCTTTATTTTCTGGAAGTTTCTATCAAATAGCACATTTTGTTTGGTATTGTTGGATGTCATTGAGTGGACAGATGCAGAAAATACAAGTTTGTATCTTTAGAGGCCCTTATACTGTTCTGTTTTCTGAATATAAACTGGGGTATGTGTACGGTGGCGGACTGAGGAATTTCACGAAGGGGGGGCGAAGTAGTAAAAATATTTAGTGGTACCATTATACCAACTACCAAGCGCTACCACTTAGATTTAAGCTCTATACTAGGAGATTTATCAAATACATAGAAGATAATAATCGTAATGGATGTGATACTTAAAAATAAAGATCTCTACTTTTCACTAAATTTTTTCTTTTAGGCTAGAGGGGCAAGGCAAAATTACTTGGATTTTGGTGCGTTAAGGTATAATTACTTGAGTTTTGGGGGATACATTATCTATCCTATTATAAATACTCAAATGTGTAAAGGATATAAGGAAAAATTTTCAAACTTTTTTTTTTTTGGGGGGGGGGGGGGGGGGGGGGGGGCAAATATACCAATTTTTATCATAAATACTAAAAAAATATAGAGGGGCTAATGTAAATTTTCAAAACTTAGAGAGGGACGTGGCCTCCGACCGCCCCCTTGTGGGACCGCCACTGCATATGTACATTTATTGTCTAAGAAATAGATTGCTCATCATGAACAAAAACAGATAAACAAATAATACAAAAAATATTGACGATAATAATAAAAAGGGATACACAAATAAGTGAGAATAATTTTATACGATTGTCTTTGCATTTAGAAAAACAGTTCCATGCTCTCTGAAATTCCTTATACAACTGTTTTATTTGTTTTTTGTTCAGTTTTATTTTCAACCATGTTTGAATATCAAGCCTGTTACATGCTTCACAGGTGCACCAGGATGCATCAATGATTCTCTCCTAACTGGGCTGCAGTTTGTTGAAGGCTTCGAAAGCTTTTTTTTTGTGTCAAGGTGGACAATGCATCAACTGGTAACTTTCATATGCTAAGTTTCTTGCTATGAAACTAAGCCATTATGTAACTGTCAAATGGTGATCAAATGATCAATTGTACCCACCTCGTGCTATGTTTGAAGGCAATTGACAAATGGGCATGCATGCTTTAGTGAAGTCATCATATTACTTGACTTGTTGAGAGCATGTGAAATTATCTTACCATCTTACTTACAGTCTATTATTAGTTTGAAATCTCCTGTACCTCATTTAGGTACGAGTCATGCTGCTTGTCATTCTAAGAAAGAATGTTTCTTTAATGGAGCAGTAACCTGTACAGCGAGTCTGCATGTCCTTTGTTTGTGTCGTGCGTGTGTTAAGTGAATGAGTAATGGTATCATAGTAATAGTTAGAATATATGTAAGTAATAAATAAAATGTCTGAACATGAAAAAAAGTACAAAAGGGGTATAATGTCAAATGGTTAGAGAAATGTATTAGGGACTAGAAGTACTCGTTGATAATGTGATGAAAATGGCTAACAGCACAGCTCAGAATGCATTGACGCAGGTCATTTTGGAAATCTAGTTCACTTGTATAGAAGCTCCTTGAAGGTTGGTAAAAGTGGCTTTAGAATGCATGCATTGCATGTTCTAATCATTTTATTACTTATAAAGGGTCAGAAAAGTTGGGCTATATTCTTGTACTTGATTGCTTTGCATGCTATACATTACCAATTTGTTGGTTTTAGCATGCTACTTGGTCAAATTACATTGTATGTATCAGCATTCTTCCCTTCATTCGATTAATTTGAAATGACTTGAATTTGCTTCAATATGTAGTTGGTTGAGTGCCCATCAATCTATGAGATGTTGCCAAATCATGAATTCAATTGGAAAAAGCAACCTGAAATTCAGGTCTGGCGAAAGCAATCTGAGGATGGAGAAACTTGTGTCACATTGGAATCGTATGGTCCAATTGAAAGTGTTACTCTGTTTGAGGAGGCCTTAAGGCATAATGAGGTACTACCTTTGACATTATATAGCTATAAAACACTCTGAATTCTCATAGGACGGTGTGGTTTTCCTTGTATTCCTGTCATCTGAACTTGAGCTTTCTTAATTTATGCTTAGAATTTAAAATCGTTTGCAGTAAAATTTCACTCCAAAATTAAACAAAGCATTTTATCGCTCAGATTTGTGCAACTTAATCTAATTGATGCACGTGTAAATGTTTGAAGTAGTGGGAATTGGATAAACCGAAGCAATTGCAGAGTTTCAAAGAGCTCAAGTTGCAGACAATTCCCCGCTCGGAGAAAAGTCAATTAGGCTGTGTAGAAAGTTTTGATCAAAAATTGAAAGAACAAAAAGAAAAAAAACCTTTAAAGAATGTGTTAGCAAAAGGATTCCGTTAGTATATCTAATCCCTAATAACCGTTGGTGGAGTAATTCTATGTTTTGTAGCTCTTTACTTTTATTCGGTGAAATTTTCACAAATCCAATTAGCTTTCTTGAACATAATGTGAATGCAAAGACATCACTTGTATGGCTGATCGCAGGAGGTTGGTAGTAGGAAAAGTTTTTGGTCATGCTTACGTTTGTTTTTCTGTCTTTGTTTCTTGTATAAACATTCTATTCCTAGTCAATACTTACCAAAATTTTTGAGGTAGGATCATAATTTTGAAGGCTTGCTGCTCTCTATCATGATGTGCTACTATGGGGAGCCTTAGATTCTCATTAACAATGATGATAAAGATTACTAAGGTAAAGGAAATATCGAAGATGGTAATAGAAGATAAAAAAATTTAAGGCTAGTGAGTCCAGCTGAGTTCGAAGCTCAAATTATTTAATTTGCAATTTATGGGCTCCATTTTTACTGTTACTCTCTGTGAAGAGTAAATATCATTCCTTTTACACACATAGAAGGAGAAGACTTGAAAGCACTATAAAAAAAATGCTCTATGAATCAGCCTGTTTAAAAAATAAAAAAAAAAGAGTTAAATAAAGATGAGTCAAAATGAACCCATTAAATCTATTTTAGCCGAAAACCTGAATGTATTTATGTGTGAAACTCAAGGCCTTAACAGTTCTGAAAGATGCATATTCCAGTGCCACCTAGAGGATTCAAAAGTTCATGGAAATTCTTTAGCTTTGGAGTAAAGGAAGACGATTAATGAGAACTCACTTTTCCTACTCCTACAAGACCATGAGTAGCACAAATTTCAGGCCCTGAGTACCTTTTGCTAAAGTAAGTTTTGTATAACTTTCGCCAACTAAAATAAAAGAAATAAAAATTGCTTGATAATTGCTTATAAATTGAAGACTATTTCCTTCACAAATACTTCATTGTGTTAATTACTTTGCAAACTTATGCTCAAAGACTTGGATCTGTTACAAATTTCATTTTCAATCAAGTACCAAGTCAAGAAGGTTATTATCAGCCTAGATCAATCATAAGCCCCTGCAGTGGAAGCAGATTAGTTTCACACATAATTTCCTGAAACATTGACTAATGAATGATTAATTTGATTGCGTGAGTTGTATATCCTTATCAAGATCCTAACTAGTCCACCTTGGTTAATTCAACTTTGTTGGGAGGCCCCTTTGAAATTTTGATCATTATTAGGTGGGTATGCTTTTGGAGCCATTACATGGGCAATGGCAAGAGGATCCTGACGTGGGTTCAAGTGCTGCACACAGTCTGAGCTTAGGTTTTTAGCAGTTGGATGGATACTATATTGGCATTTTTTCTGTTATTATTTTGATTACGTAATTTAACTCTTTCATGAACTTACTAACAAGCTCTTTAATGGACCTAATCCATTGATTGAACTTTGTATCAAGGTGTATGGGGTTGTGATGGGTTGAACAAGAGTCACAAAACATGTCAAGCGACACCAGAGAGAATTTGAGGAGGACTGGGTGAAGGACAAAGCCGTCTGGACCAGTGAAAGAGAGAAGCAGGGAGAGCAAGAGCACAAGTGAGTGAATGGATAAGTGAATGAGTGTCTGGTAGGGAAGCCCAAGGCCTCTTATATAGGACCTTATGGCAAAGCCCAAGTAGGATTGGACTTGTTAGTGATAAGGCCTATCCATAAGAGTCCTTGCCTAATAGGCCAAGGAACTCCATATAGAGTGGTCTCCCTCTCTTAGTTGGACTGACCTGAAGGCGGTTTAGACCACGTGAAGGGCATGCCATGGTGAAGCCTTCATCCTAAGCCACCAAGCCACAAGTCTCCAAAGCCTAGGTCAGAAGAGATCGTAAGGTTTGTTTGGTGGATTAGCCAGGCGATGGGACAGGGCACATACTAAGTGCCTACGGTCCTTAGTGTGTGTGGCTGCTTTGTGCGCTCCGTTTGGCATCCTGAACACAGCTGGATCTCTGGTGAGGTAGGATGCTTTCCGAAATAGAATTTGGTTTTGAGGAAAGGTTGTTTAGAGTAATAGGAATAGCTGGAGAAGATGTATCACACAAGCAAAAATTATGAAAAATTAGAATATGAACTCAGGCTCCATTGTAGCCATGGGTATTAAAATAAGATTTATAAGCTGCAGAAAAACTAAAAAAAGAATAAAGAATGTAAGACTAGAAGTAAACTCAAGGTCTGTGATACTTGTTTATCATCTTATTATGATAAATACAATTGTAAATTTCATGCTAACAAAAAGATATAGAAGTAAACTCAGAGTGTATGATAGTTCTACCATAAGTTGGTCAAGAGTCTTTTCTTAGGCCACAATCCAACCAATTATTTGTTTAGAAACTATCTATTGCTGAAGTTTGAGTCGTATGTGGTTTCTAGTCTAAATTCCTTCTCCCAAAGGGACTGCCCGGACCTGAACCCACTTCTCCATGTGGCTGCCTCCTGCCCATATCATTTTGTTTTCCAAAAGGATCAAGGAGGCTTGCAGTTGGTGTTGGGGTTCCAAAAGGATCAAAAAGGGTTAGAGGGTGGCTCCATTGTGTTTGATGTGGTGTATATGGAGGAAGCTAAGTAGAAGAACTTTTGAGGAGGCGAAGCTGGCTATTCACAGCATTAAATAGCCCTTTTGCATATTTTTCATTTTTGGTTACAAGGAAATTTTTGTAATTCTTCTTTTGCTATTTATACATACTTGTTAGATGCATATCCAACAAAGCATAGTGTCCGACATGGGTATTTCATAAATTTAGAAGTGTCCAGGTAACGTAGGACTGTCTATCATAGATTTTGTATGGCTTCCTTTTCATATGCCCCCATTGTAGAAAGCTACCGTCCTTTCTTGGGCTCTTTTAATAGCATTTATTTACTTATAAAAAAAAATGGTTTCTATATTGAATGAGCCAACTTTTAGAAAGTATATGAGGGTTTTCTAGCATGTATACATAGGGTCCCTTGTAACAAGAATTTAGTGTGGAATGAGAACCTTTGCTTAGTTAAAGATGATTGTGGAATTCCTCTAAAAGTTTGGTTGTGGATTTTAAACAACATAAGAAGTATGAACACTTGTAAGAAGGTGTCATACCTGTGTCAGACACATATCAAATGTTGACACTTGCAGGAACACTTCCCGACACATGTTGGACATGCATCCAAACATATCTTATTTTTTTTTAATTTATTTAAAAAAAACTGGACATGCTTTGGACATTTGGGGATACACGTCCATCACAGACACATGAAACACATTTACAAGTTTGAAGAAAACTTGGAATCTAATGATAAAACAAAAACAATATGAATTCATATTTATTAAATTGTTATGTTGTAAAATTGTATGCTTTTGTTTATCTTGTTTTATCTTAAATGTTTAAATTATGGATTGAATAGGTTTTTTCATGCAATTAGTGTTGTTCTTTTAATATTGATTTGTATAAGTTACATTCATATAATAGAAAATAAAAATATGTAACATTTATATTTTGCCGTATTCCTGCCTTGTTTGTATCCTCATTTTTAGAAAATCACCGTGTCCTGCGTCCATGTCCATATCCATACTTGTGCCCGTGTCAATGTCTGTTCATGTTAGTAAACAGCCCTTTTGGAGTAAGGTTCTTATTTCTCGCTTTACTTCTTTTATTTGCTGAATTTCTTTATTTTAAATCTGTTTGCAACACTTTAATATTCAAAATCTGACCCAAGAGTTTGATGTCGGAGTAAGGTTCTTATTTCTCTTGCTTTACTTCCTTTATTTGCTGGATTTCTTTATTTTAAATATGTTTGCAACACTTTAATATTCAAAACTGAACCAAGAGCTTGACATCCATTGATTTACACCCCTAGCCTTCTTTCCCTTGTTTCCTTTCCTAAACTCACCACTTTTCTCTTGTAGTACAGCCCTAGAATACAAAGATACCAGGCTAACATGCATCAAGTTTTGTAGTCATATAGTGTTTCGTGAATTCCATCTTCAATGTCAAGCAGCAATATGTACCAAAAGACGAGAAAAAAAAAAAAATACTGAGATGCAAGACTAAAATTTTAATTTGGTAATATCCTGGAAGACCATGTTCTTATCTTTGAGTCACGTGTTATCATACTTCAATAGGCATCTCTTTTTGCTTGGCTCACTAGTCGTTACCAAACCAATGGCCATGTGACTCTATGAAAATTCTGGGTTTACTTTTGAATGTAAATACTTAACTGGAGATTATTATTAAGTACCTGAGCCTTATCCTTCCTTCTATCTTCTTTCTCTTTCCTTCCTTTCTAGTAGCTACATTCCTTTCATCCTCGATAATCCGTAAATATTGTGTCTAAAGGTGACATCATTTCTAGTCTTATTGTGCCTGATTTATAAATTACTGCCAACATTTCGTTTGATGTTGTTATTTAAAACTATGTTATGTACTGCCAAACCTCATATCATGCCAGTTGATTGCAGCTAAGTTATGATAGGAAAACTGTACCTTTACCCTTTAACTTCTCTATTCTCAAATGGGCTGCTGTTACTCGCCAAGTTCTCAACAATGCTCAACTACCCAAAGGGGTGTCTTTCTTCAACATTTTTGGAACGTCATTCGACACGCCTTTTGATGTTCGGTATGTAACTAAATGACCTCTCTAGTTGGGAGTACCCTATTAGCTCAAGTGCTTAGAAGAAATGGATGTTTGTATTGCGAGACATGTACAAAGAGGGTTTAAAGCTGGCCATTTAATTTCTTGAACATAAGTATTTTGTCCTGGCAAAACTGGTAATATTGGCTGCATCTTGAATATCTGAACCATCACAAAGGTCTCAATAGTAATATATAAATCAGAGAAGGGTTGGTTATAAATAATTGTAACTGTTTTTATATGCCTAGTTGTTTTTAATAGTTGTATCTGAACCAAAACGTCATATTACTCCCCCAGTAAACTAAATTCTATCATTTTGTTTTAAATTCTAGTGGCAAAGTGGCAAAAACATTGGCACCAACTAGCTAAGGAGTAAGGATGCCAGTATGATTATATAAATGTCTAGGTTCTGCCATTCTGCAACTGCCAAATTTATCCTTCTTTAGATTGTGCTAGTCCTCTTGGGTTTATTATTCTAAATCCCATTGATATGAACTTCCTACATTCTGTACAGCTATGTCAGTGGTGCATATTCTCTGCATAATTATGTCACGTTTTGCAATTTATATATATTTGTCAAATCCTACTCTAATTCCAAAATACAGGTTCTTTTTTTAGAAAGAATTACTTAGAAATTGTAGGAACTAGATCCGAGTATTAGTCTAATTTGCGTCTATCTTTTCTTGATCCAGTGTTTGAAAATCTGGCCTTTGAAACTACCTCTTAAATGTAATAGCTTGTGGCAAGGATGAGCTTTCGCATCTTTACCACATGACTTAAGTGAAACAGGATTACGAAGTTATTTTGGTTTTGCACAATTTAGTTTATTATATAAGAATGAACAGCTGCATCATTCTCTATCAAAGTTCGCATGTGTTTCACATTGTAACCACATCTGACCTATGGCAATATCTTGCAGCTATGGTTCAGAAACTTCTCCAATTGAGGACTTGTCAGAAGTGTGCCACTCAATGGTAAGTGTTGCTGTCTACCTGTATAATTTAATAAGCTACTGTCTGAATGACCTTAATAGGGCATGTTCTAGGTCCCAAATTTCTGTATCATGTGTCTGGTGATTTCTGAGTCATGACCCTGCTGTTGTTTATTACTGATTACATAACAGCTTCAGATCTGTTTTACTCCCATGAGCAGCCACACCTTGAACTCCTGATTGTGTGCACGCTAGCACATATACTCAAAATTTTGTGCTTTATTTATCAGGAAAGCATAGACAAGACTATATTAATATCTTTTGCTTCAGTATTAATTACATATTTTCAATATTTTCTCTGTTTTAGCCCCAGTACTCGTACGTGGATGGAGATGAAACTGTTCCTGCTGAATCAGCAAAGGTGGTATTTCTGACTGATTTATTTTTCGAATAAGCTAAATTTACTAATGGACAACAATGAAAACCTTCAGTAGCAAGTTTAGAAACTCGGACACCTCTAAGAAGGTGAATATAACACATGTCAAACACCGATACTCGTCAGGCACTCGCCGACATGTGTCGGGCATGTATCCAAGTGTTTCCTATCATTTTTTTATTTTCAAGAACCGGACATGCTTTAGACACTCAGGGGACATTTGTTCATCACTCAGACACGCATGAAAGTATAGCAAGTTTGAAGAATATAACTTGGGAGTTGGAATCTAATGATAATATAAAAACAATATGAATTTAAAGCTATTAAATTGTTATGTTTCCAATTATAAAAATCTTCATCTTATTTTATGTCAAATAATGTTTAAATAATGGATTGAATAGTGTTTTAATGTTCAATTAGTGTTATTATTATTTTTTTAATGTTTTTATTGTTTTGTGTATGTTGCATTCATAACATGGAAAATTAAAATATATATTTACATATGTATATATATTTTCCGCATCCTTGATGTGTCTCTATCATAATTTCTTGAAAATCATGGGGTCTTGTGTCCGTACCTGTGTCGTGTTTGTATCTCGTATCTATGCTTGTGCTTTTAGGTAGCAAGCTATTTCATAACACAACACACTGCAAAAATCATAAAAGCTTCTTAATTAATATAGACATTCCAAAAGTTTATGCAAAAGGTAACTTGAATTTGGTTGTTGGGTGAGGCAGTTTTGGTGCACTAGAATTTGCCCTTTGTCATGCTTAGTGTCTTATTCTTACACAACCCTGGAAGAGAAGGGTTACAAGTTGTTTTGATAAATAGAAAAGAAGGGTTATAGCTAGTTGGTAGCTTATTGTGTGTGTAAAACCTTTCTCCTACCTCAAAGCATATGAATTTGAGAGCAGTCAAAATAGGTTGCTAGACTGCTAGTGTTTCCCTTCTATGCGACATGTAAACAACCATATGTAGCAAAAATGGGCAAGGGGGCACAATTTAGTGGTGGACCCAGGAATTTTACACAGGGGGGCCAAGGTAAATTTTTTTTTAATGGTACGGGCAACACAAATTTAAGTTTTACAATGAAGAACAAATGTTGAAATGAGTAAAAAAACTAGGAAAAACTTTTGGAAAGGGCACAAGGTAAAATTAATTGCATTCTAGTGAGGTTAATGTACTATTTTTCACCACAGATATCAGAAATATGTAGGACATAAGCAAAATTTTCTACACTTTGAAGGGGCAAGGTGATATTTTTTGAATTTAGGTTTTTTGCCCCCGGGGGGGGGGGGGGGGGCGCGTCCCGTCCCCATGTCCGTCCACCACTGGGCACCAAGGTACTCCCTTTGAAGTGACATACCTGATTAGCACCTGGATATAGGGAGAGATAAGCAAGACTCCCTGCCTTGCTCTCAATTCTAGTCAGAGTCAACAGGTTTATATTAGTGACATGGATCATAGGAATATTGATAGGTCAATATATATAGTTGCCAGTCATTAAGTAAAAAGAAAGTAGGAAATGGGACAGTAGGGATGGTAGTTAATGGATTGTAAAAGAAGTTCCTGTTGCTCAAAATAGGTGATTGGGTAATGTTACAAGAAATAATATTACAATATAGTAAAACTGATATGGTTACTGCTTGTGCACCCTAAGTATGAATAGTGCAAAGACATTAGGGTACAATTTTGGGGAGATAGCTAGGGTATTCTGCTTTAAGGTTGATGCTGATTTTCTTCTCTCTATGTTTTATGGTTAGCCCGGTCGGTATTGTTCCAAAGTTTTGCCCAACCTAAAAAGTGTAATTCTTGAAACTCTTCCAACAAATATCATCTACTCCTCTCTATGCGCTTTATAGCTTTTTTCAAGTCAAAAAATGAAAACCAAAGAATTTCACCTTCCAATCTATTAAGTATAAGTTTCTGTTGCATTTGAATTTCAATTTATACATCTCCCAGGCGGATGGTTTCGCAGCAACTGAAAGAGTAGGAGTTGCTGCTAGTCATCGGGGACTATTACGTGATGAAACAGTATTGCAGCTTATTCAGAAGTGGTTAGGAGTCGGCCAGAAGGTCAGCGACCATTCAAAATCTTCCAAAGTGATGAATGTTAATTTAGACTAATTTGTTTGTGCGTGTAAGATTGTTTTTATCTGCTTGGTTAGAATAAGTGAGTCTTGTTCTTGTAATTCAAATGACCACAATAGCTTCGTAATGTAAAATTTTTGTTTCCCTACCAATGGTATATATATAATACGAACAACTCCTTTAATATATGAAAAAAAATCCCCAATTTGAATTTCCTAGTCATAAAACCAATTCTGTATTGAACTATGTGCTTCATTCAGCTTTTAAAACATGTGAACTGGGCAATTGTTGTTGCATCAAGTGGTCTTTGATGGATTTAAAATATCAGATGATTGAAAATGCCTCATGACTCTCAACTGTAAGATCCTCGGTCCCATTTACTGGGGGTTGGCTGCATGAATGTATATGTTTTCTCCAGTTGGTTTTTGCTGGGGGTTGATGCTCTACATGATTAAACTAGAAAACTATGGTAATCTCATCAAAGTCTTGGAAGCAAAAGAGAGAGCCAAAATGGTTCCCCAAAAAGAGAAGGATAAATAACTTCATTTTAGTAGTATGCATTATTTTGGCATGTGTCAGTGGAATGAGTTTAATTTGAGAAATGATATCTAGCTTCTTCAATTGAACTCAACTATCATTTATTCCGGTAATACCCTGAAATTATGGGAAAATTATGACGTGTGATGACGCACCCTTCATGATCTTATTGTTTGTGGATTCATGTAGGACTCACCCCATGAATGCTCATTAAAATCGTAGTGACCGTCATATGGCATGAGGTTTGATGGAATAGTCCTCTCTAATTTATGGGACCAATTTGAATAAATGGCATTTGTCATGTAAAGAAACCACTTATGTTAAAAGAAAGGACAGTAACTGTCAAAAGGCCCATGGATTGTTCATGTGGGTTTCACAAGGGCAATCTGGCAAAACATGGGCCTCCTGTTTCTTCTTCTGCCTTCGTCTTTGTCATACCATTTAACACAATACACACTCTCTCTCTCTCTCTCTCTCTCTCTCTCTCTCTCATGTGAAAGTTTTCAAGCCATGCATGATGGAAAATGAATATGTTGGGAGGCTTCGCTTGAATATTATTTATTTAGGCTTCTGTTTACAATGACATCGATGTATTGGGAGATATAAGGACAGGGATTGAGGTCATGATTCTGATTCTTTTATTTCTCTTTAGATACTATTAATGTGGTTATTATTATTATTATTATTTTTTTTTAAAAAAAATTGGTTCATAAAATAAAATTATTTGAACAAATATATATATAGATATGCCTGTATTGTATGTTTATGTTACAAATATTCTTGGTTTTACTCCTGCTCCGTGAATCAGTAAGGCTGCACGTGCAAAGTAGGTACGCAAATTGATTATAGTCAAACTAGTTCAAAAGAAGGAGATGTTTATTTTAGAAGTGTCTAATTTAATTTTGGTAATTACATCATTGGTACAATGTTAAATCTAGCAGTTCTGCCTGCTCTCGTCTCTATATGTGTGCAAGATCATAGCAACCACTTGCATACCTAAATTTGACAAAACTTTACATACAATGAAAAGATTGCTATATATATATATAGATATATATGCAATCAACGTTTACATTAGTACTCACGAACGGGCAAAATAGTCATCTCACTAACCTACGCCTCCTTAAGAAGTAGTGTACCTACGTTTATTTATTTTATGCTTTTTCAATACTGCTGCATGCATGAAGGAAAAACACATGCATTTAAGCATCTCATCAAGTGCTCTTTAAATATTACATGTTCACTTTTTGAATTTGCAGAAGAAATTCATTTAATCGTATCCCCTAGATATATAGTCAATCAACACTTTCACTAAAAAAAAAAATGGCCAATGAACAATAAGGTCAACGTACGTAATATCAAGAGTTGAAGGAGCTTATTTACTAAGAAATTATTTTTGTCACGGTGTGATGGTGGCCGGTCGCTATGATTTTAGCATTAATGGTAGTTTTTACATATTTTTTACAAATAATCATATCATAATGGCGTTACACACACACACACACACACATATATATATATATAGGTGTGAGGGCACATGTTTTAATTTTTCTCATTTACTATACAAACAAAAATTTCAAACAAATTGATGTCACCAGTTTAACTTTTATTACTTCAAACCAAGCAGAATTTTCAATTCTAAGATTTCAAATTTCCATGTTATCACACAACAAGGTGCATATAAATATATACATACACTCATATATATATATATATATATGCACAATAATGAATCAAGTTTATGCATGCGAGCAGAGAGAGAGAAAGGGGCACATATACACATGCATGCCAAAGCAGATCAACTTAGGGCAAGGGGGTTCAAAGCTTCCAATGATAACACTTGTACACAAACACACGCCCATATAGTATATTAATGTTTGTACATGTAAAGATAAGACATGCCTTACAAGTTAAAGAAATAGAATTGTTATGTTTACTTTTATTCATATTTTAACATTTTCTTAGTTTCTTTTTCCGTCTTCAACGCAATGGATGGGATTGGGAGGCTTGAACTTTGAAGGTCCAGGTCAAAAAAGTTTGAATCCCAAACACTCTTTCTAGTCTAGGGTTTGATCATCAAACAACCCCCCATGATTCGATTTCACTCCAAAAAAAAAAAAAAATTTCATTAGCATTCCTAGGCCTTGTTAGCTTATCACATGATTCGATTTTCAGATGGTACAGACAGTTTTAGACACGCATGGCCATGGTGTATGCATTTTTTTTTTTTTTTTTAGAAAAAATTTCATATTACTACAAATCAGGAAAAACCTCATTTTTGCCTATCTAGTTTGGTGAGTTTTGCCTCCCTCCCTAGACTTGAGATTCCTCAATAATCTCCTGGCTCCTTCATCATTTTTGTCTCAATTTCATTGACTCTATATACAATCTCTTCTTATTTTATCCTAATGTATTTACCATTAAAAATGATTTAAGCCAATCTACTCCCATTTTTTAACAACTAGTATTCAAGTTAGTTACTTACTTACTTTATGTCCTCTAAAACCTTCATTAAATTACTCAAATGTCAAGGTTCAAATGCGTCGGAACTACTAAAAATAAAATAAAAATAAATTAGTACTCTAGCGTACCAATTTAAGAAGTTTAAACTTATTCTTTTACTAATAATGGAAAAGTAATACTAAGTGACTTAGCGAAGAGGGTACTTTTGATTATAAGGTTTGTGAAAAACAGGGCCAAAAATTAGGTCAGGAGTGAGGTTTGCCCTTACAAATTTAAGTAACACACCCTCTCTCTCTCTCTCTCTCTCTCTCTCTCTCAAACACATACACATGCAAACATAGATGCACAAATACACATATTTTGGGTGAGCATTTTTTGCACACATTTTAGCAATTCAACCTGTTGCATAGAAAGAAAAGAATTAAAAGATTCTTGTGATTTCTTTAGGCTAGGTTTGGAATTTGTATTCATCAAGGGAAAAACAAAAATAAAAAAGAAAAAAAAAAGTGAGGAAAAAGAGAATAAAATGAAAGAGTATTTTTGTTTTCTTTTTCCTTTTATTCTTCATTACCAAAATTTTGATCAAAACACAGCATTACCTTCTAAGGAAATGATGGAACTTGCCATTTGACCACGTGCACCATTAGCAACAATTGAAGTTTGATAACCATTTAACTTTAACTTTTCTTTTCCTTCTTTCTTTCTTTTTTTAACAATTTTACTCCTCTAAATAAGGAACTTGCTGTGAAAATTCCACGAAGTATGGATTGTGAAGATGCAGTTTCATAAAACGCACACAATCGGACTACAATCATCGTATTGTTCTTTCAAAAAGCATTTTCACTAGAAAGTGCCATGCAAAAGAAAATTCCAATTCTGTTGTTGGAGATCCCTTGGCATGTCCTGAAAATACACTGAAGGTGTTTCTAGTAATGTTTCTGATTGCTACTAAACAGCGATTTTCTTGTAGTAAGTAAACTTTTATTCATTTTATTTTTGTTTTGTTTTCTATTTCTAAATCAATACTAACATGACATATGCATAAGGGACTTGATAACTGTATAAGCCATGCACCCAATTGGAAAAAGTGTAGCAGTAATGTTATCATACGCAAGTGTACAAACTAATACCAATAACAATACTATTAACTTATAACAACACCAAAAATATGAAAATAAAGTTTTTTTTTTCCTTCTAGAGTTAATGATGGCGGGAGATTGACGCAGGACAAGTGTGAACAAATGAATTATATCTAAACTAAATATAAGAACACAAGAGAGAAACAAATTCTCTGAAATAATTATTCTTTGTTTCTCAAAAGTTGTTTAGGCCAAAACCCTTACATAATATTTATAGGAAAAACAAACCCTGACCTTAATGGAACTCGAAAATAGCAAAAATTAAAAAAAAAAAGAAAAATTACAAAAAAAGGGGCAAGAATTGAGTGAAGCCCAAATTTAACAACTAGACTCATAAAAAAAACATTTCATAAAAAACTTAGATCAAAATGAATTCATATCGATCAAAATATTAGACGATCAAATTTTTTTAAAAACGATAAAATTCCTTATTTGATGCCCTAGAATTGCAATTTCACACTAAGTTATTTTCAGCACGATTTTGAGATATCTCCATTAAATACCTAATTTATTCTTTGGCATATTGAAATGCTTCATATAGTCTACGGTTATGCCATCTTCGTTATAGAATCAGAGATTATAGTAATGTATCGTTTTGCGCTCTTTAATAAAGTTAACTATAACTTTTCCTTGGAAATCCCCTGGGGAGAGAGAGAGAGAGAGAGAGAGCTTACATATAGTTATACATATATATTTATGTATGTATATGTCCTTTGTAGATAAGACCGTGCAGCACCGCAGAGGTTGGATTTTTTGCAGTATTCACGTAGTATTTCTTTCCGAGGAAGCACGGGTGCTCCGCCGATTTCTCCAACGCAATCCCAGTTCCCACCACTACTGCCTCTCTCTCTCTCTCTCTCTCTCTCTCTCTCTCTATATATATATATATATGTATGTATATAAACATATACTAATCTAGCCACTTCGCTTATTGTGCAACACTAACCTTTAGCGTTTAATTGTTCACTCTGTAACCTAAATATATCTACAACTTTATGATTTTGTTGTCTTTATAGGGGACTCTATCTTCGTCCTACATTCTTAATTACTGCTTTTACTCCATATTTTTTGTTGCATTTGTGGTCCTACTCTACTCTACTACTCAAAATAGGGTGCAAATGTAACAAGTATTAATGGATGTGAAACAAACTTTGTATTCTCTTTAATGTTTTAGCTTCATTTACTCTGAAGAAAGTATGACTACGAAGCATATGTATGATAGATGGTTATAAAGCTGTGAATTCGTTTACAGCCATAGTCTATAACTTGAACAAATCATCTTTATTTCACCCATATGAAAAATAATTAGAAGAGAACTGAAAGATGTTACAATATTGTAAAAGAAAACGACAGTGATGGTGGTGGTGGTGTTCATCTAGCTCCTCAGAAACGTACAGAGTTAAAGATGTTTACTCTGTTTTCTTTTTAAGACAAGTAACTAAGGAAAATAAAAAAAGAAAAACCTAAATCTAATCAAATTAAGAAAAGTAAGGGAAAAAGTTTCGACCAAAATATAAAAAAAAAATGTAGAAATACTATTAAGGTATCACAACGTATCTGCTGGCAACCCTATGCAAGGCTTAATGGGTCTGAAGAACAGCCAGGCCATGCGTACATTACTGATCTAACAAACAAGTACACAAACTGTTAATAAAAATAGATTTATTACTCTTTTAATTACCATTTTATACTTGGATTATATAGGGGTATCTGATAGAAGAAACAGAGTTAATGCATGTCGCCATATATGCTTAATTTTTACTCTCCCTCGAGGCAACGTTGGTCTCTCTCTCTCTCTCTCTCTCTCCCTGGCAAGGGGGTTGGCCACTATCAACTCACTTCTAGCTTAAATTATTTAAACGATCCAATTTTCAGGAAATCAAACCGACCAACCGCTAGGTGCACGGCGGTCATTTCTCGGCGCTCTTTGGGATGCATAAACTTAGTAGTAATATTAAGTCCCCCGGCCGGCCGGCCGGCCACCAATTCCTCTTGCTTGTTACCCGGTTTCCTGTCGACTATATACTGTCACCACCCTTTATATGCAAACCCTAACGTTTCCATAACTTTAAACACCACCCTATGCATTTAGACTCTAGCTAGCGAGGTGTGTCAACAAAACAAAAAAGCCTAAAAGCTCCTCTTCACTGCATGAAGAAGAATATGATATATTCCAATTTCTAGCACAAATGAAAATTGCGCTTCTGTTAGCCCATCTTGTGATGGACTAGGACCCTCTCCATTTCATTAATTAAGGTGCTAAAATAAAAATAAAGAGTTTAAATGAGTTGACTCAAAACTTATTTGAAAATAAGTGATTTTGTTATTATATATAAAAAAAATAAATTTTAATATAAAGCGACGTAGTTTTGATAAGATATCTGATAAGGTTTTATCCAGTTCATTAATTGATGGAATGAAGATCTTCATTCCAACCATGAACTTGGGGAGGATTCAAATCCTCTGGAGCTATTACACAATCTGGGATATTGTGGAATAATAGTGTTTTAAGTATAATGTAATGTGCAGAACTTGAATTAGAAGCGGCATCTCAGTACCAAAAGCAAGAATCCCTTATGCTCAATGAGATAGGAATTGACATATCAAAGCTGGATTGGGTGATGCAGTCAATTGTGAACAAATATAATTATTTCCAGAATAATAATTCAAGAGTACAAAGAGAAACCAATTCTCTAAATAAAAGCTCTACTAGCTTAATGTCGATGGATATACGCTTGCTTGGATGGTTGAATTGCACAGAGTCAACTCTCTTGAGAAAGCTTAGTTTGAATATACAGCTTCCAACAGGTTTTTCTCTTAACATGACTACTAACAACGTGTAATTAAATTAAGAAAACAGATAAAGAAAGAATAGAAAGAAGTGAAGAATTGGTCTATGTCCCTCTTAGAAATGTGGTAATATAATTAGCAAGAGTAATGATATACTTACACAATTTTTGTATAGAATTATGTGGTTGTTTGTGATATTTTCATTTCAAATCAAAGCATCATCATTTTGTCTCATAATTTAGAAAATATAATTTTTACATCATTCTTGTGGAGTTTTCTACATACAAATTTTGGAATAATAGAATTTTTTCTACTAGTTTGATTTTAATACATTGATAGCATAAAATTTTCTTACATGTAACAAAATGTAGCACGCCATCATGAGTATTGCTTTCTATATTGTGCCTAAACTCTTTTATTCTTTTTCATGAGAACGTGTTGCATTGTCCGTTTTTACAAATAAATATTACACTGTCAATGTATCAAAATTAAATTATTTTTCTGCTTAGCAAACAACGACTATCAATGCTGAAAGCAAGATAAGTGTTGAATTACTCAAATAACGTTTGAGAGTGTTAAACTATTTATTAATTGTACCGACCTTACGAATAGATCAACAAATCTGTATCTCCCTAGTAAAACACTTATCCTAACCTTAACTTATTGCTCTACATGTACATTGGCAAGTTTTGTCATAAAGGGTGACTATGTTTTTTTTTATTTCTCTTTCTCTTTCTTTTTTTTTTTTTCCTGGTAATTTGGAAAGGTTTTGTTCCAAAGGAAATAGACTTTTTTGCTAAAGAATTTGAACATTTGAGTAAACAAACAACTGGTTAGATTGCCAACAGCAACAGATATTTACAGGCGGTGACAAGTTACCCGAGGCTTATTACATTTTTAATATTAGTGTACAATTTTTACTTAAAATTTGATTTTTCTTTTTTTTGGAGATGCAAATTATTAATTAATTAATTATTTTTTGGCTTTTCAATGGATTATTTGCTTAATCACAATGGATTTAACCAGCTAATTAAAATTAATTTTTTGTAGAGTATTCATCGAACAATTCAATCATCATGATACAAAATTGATGATTCAACCAGCAAAATAAATAATTTGCTTTTCAGTTTCACCGTAGCAACTACTTGTCGACAGATAAGTAACAAAAAAATTATGCTTTGTCAAAAGTGAAATCAAACAAACATTAATTTATATAAAAATATAAAAATATTATATCAACAAGTTGTTTGATGATGCCATCGGTACTACTTTATTTTTCAGTTTGAAAGTTTGTCTTTGTAAGAGAGAGAGATAGAGAGAAGAGAGTGTTACGAGAGTTTAGACTTCTAAATATCTATATGTAGAGAGAGAGAGAGAGAGAGAGAGAGAGAGAGAGAGAGAGAGAGAGAGAGTTGTACAGGTTAAACCTTTAATCTTCTTTGTATTGATTGAAGTGTATGTAATTATATTTTTTAAAATAATTTCTTTAAGTTAATTAGAGTGGTTAATTGGGGACTTTTTTCCTATGGGTATTTTTTTTTATTCAAAATAAGACTTTTTTTTCGTTTCTTGTGGGTCTTTTCTCATTTAGACTGAGGCCCTTTTTTCTTTTCTTGTGGGCCTCTTTCTTGTTTAGATTGAGGCTTTTTTAAAAAAAATATCAAAATTATGTAGGATTTTAACTGTAATAAGTAAGGTTTTTAAAAATTAGAGGCTTTAAAAAATTGGGGGCCTAAAGCGATTGCTTTGGTCGCTTTACACTTGAGCCGCTTCTACCTGAGCATTTCAAACAGCGAACAGGCATTCGAACAATAGGTTTGTGATTGTACTCTAAAAGTACAATCTACATGCTTTAATTAGTTCTTTGTTAGGCTTAGAGTATGATTAATTATGTTATTTTAGCTCTAATTCATTTTTAACTTAGTTTGTTGTATGTAAATAGGAATTTATGATTAAAAAGGACGAAATTGAGCGAAAATGGAAATAGCCGTTCGAACGGTTATATATGGCGTTCGAACGCATGACATCAGAATAAGTCAGCCGTTTGAATGGTGGAGCTTGGTCTTCGAACGATGCGTCAAACGGTTCTCCCCGTCTGAAAGTACGGAGGCTCATTTTTACCGTTCAAATCAGGTCAGAAGCCCGTTAGAGAGATTCAGAGAGCTGTTCACCTCGTCAAAAGGGCATCCGAAGCCCGTTCGAATGGTGGTCAAATCTCTTTGAATAGTTCGCGGAATCTGGATTTTTGGAAGCCTATAAAAGCTGGGTTTGAAGTTATTTTAGGGTTTAGTTTTCATTATTACGTTTTCCTAGGGCTTCAAGTAGTTTTACATGATTTGCCAGTTCTTTTACTTAGTTTTCAATAGATCTCTCGAAGTCTTGTAATCAGAATTCAGTATTTCAATACAATTTCATTATACAATTGCATATCTATCATGCAAATGAGTAACTAAATCCCAACTTGGGATTAATTGTGAAGATCAATTGAAGATCTCAGATGAACAATAGAGGTAAATTGGTTTTCAATATTTAAATATTCTTTTTCTTAATTCTTTAGGATCAAAACCCTAGATATTGATGAAAACTTAGATGTTTGACTAAGTTCGGTAATATTTATGCATGAACCCTAATTTGGTATATTTACTACATGAATCGATAGTATGCATCTTTGATTTTAATTTGATTTATTCTAGGTTTGATTGTTAAAGAATAATAGTGTTTATCACTAAATTTTTCGAATTAGAGACTCACGACGTAGTCAATGATTTAAGTTAAGAAAAATTACACTAACCACCCCTTAAGTTTGACTTTAATACATAAACTACCCCTCACGTCTCAAAAATTACACTAACCTCCCTTATCAAAGTTGAAAGACAAATTTACCCCTTATTTTGAAACATAAAAAATGACATCATTTTTTTTCATCTTCCTTATTTCTCTCTCCTCCCTTTTTTCTGCTTCGTCTCCGACAACACCCATCTCACCTTGACCACTATCACCACACCCCCAACCAACCTCACCTCCTTTCGCTTTCACTGCTATCGCTAGACCCGACCACTGCCTTCACCCCTATTACTTGGTTAATTTGTTATGGGTGTGGTTCAATTGATGAAGTGATTTGCCGATCAGTGGAGGAATTTGATATTTAATGTTGATGACACCAATGGGTGCGATGGTGGTGATGGGCGTGGTGGTAGTGATGGCTGTGGTTTGGGGTGGTGATGATGGCTGTGGGTTTTTCTCATGCAGAATAAACCTATTTATGGTTTCTCTCTCTATAAACCCACCACCAGTGGGTTTTTCTCTGTACAATCCCCCATATTCCTCACTCCACACATATATCTTAATATGGTGAAATTAACTAGAAAATATATACATTTGTATATATAAATATATATACATCGAGTACCAAAGAGAGGTGGAAGGGAGGAAGAGGAGGGAGGGAGGAAGATCAGGGAAGGGTTTGTGTATTTGTGATGAAAAAGATGAGGAAAGAGGGGGACAGAGGAAGGGAAAAGAAGCATCTGTATGTGTGTGTGTGTGTGTGTGTGTGTGTGTGTGTGTGTGTGTGTGTGATGAGAGAGAAGATGGGAAGAGGGGGAGGATCGTGTGTCATCATCTCACTCAACCAACCATCTACTTATCCTCCTTCCTTCCATTGCCGAACCATCCTCACACCCCCGACGGCCATCCTCCTGTCTTTTCAAGACACCAATGTAATTTTTCTTGTTTTCAAATGTTTTAGCTCTTGGTGGTGATGAGTTTGGTAGCAGTGAGTTTGGTTGGTTTGATGGTGATAGCAGTGGTGACTGTGGGTTGGGTTGGAGATGGCAGCACTAGTTGTCGGAGATGACGGTGAGAATTTTTTAGATTGCCAGAGATGATGGTGGTTGCTAGTCTATGGCCGGTCCCCCTTCTCTTTCCCTCTCTTTCAAGTAAACAACCAGGAAATTAGGGTTTTTTTTTGGTTGGCTAGAGAGTGGGTTTTTTTTTGTTGGGGTTGGTGTTAGCTAAATTGGTGGCTGGACTGGTGAGGAAGGGGCAGTGGGAATGGGGCCTGGGTTGGGGTTGGCCTGACTGAATGGGAGAGGGTAATGAGGGGGATATGTGATGAGAGTGCAATTGTTATATTTTCTCCCTTAATGTTTAATCTTTTATACTTAGTTGGTGCCTAAATATACTCACTATTCTTATGTTTTGATTTAGGGTGCTATAGAACGCCAAGGAAGAGGATCCTAGCTTAAAAGGGACAAATTTGTGCTAAATTAGAAGCAGCATTCGAAGAGCGTTTGAATGGTCCCAAGAGGCGTTCGAACGGTAGCATATGCGTTCGAACGGTACGTCAAATGGATTCACGTCAAGTTCAGGTTTGAAGAGCGTTCAAAATATACAAAGAGCATTTTTCCCGTTCGAAGTGCGTTCGATGCACCGTTCGAACGGTGTTCTAATGCGTTCGAACGGTTGTAAGCAGCTGCAGAATTTCAGAAGCCTATAAAATCTGGGATTGTTTTGTTTTTAGGGTTGTTGGCTTTTTTCATATTATTCGAGGTTATTATTTGAGTTGTTTTCATGGCCCTGCGTGGCTAAACTTTAAATCTTGGTCGAAGGAGATAGAAGCCTCGGAATTAATGATAAACTGTAAGATCTAATTTATTTTCATTATTCGATTTATGCTTTGAGTATGAGATGTTCTTCTATGCCTATTTTTATGATTGTTTTGTTTAATCGCTAGGAGGCCTACTAGTTTATTATTCGTTACAATCTGCTGCTAGATTAGATATCAAATCCATAATTGTTTGATTCCTCTAATTTGTGAAGCAACTGAGATTTAATGATTGTTGCGTCAGGAATTATTAGATCTTAGGAAGGATGTTCGACTAAATTAAATGCAACCGCTTGTACTTGTGTTGTTTAGTTTCATTGATTTCTCTAATTCTTAAGGCTACTATTAGATTAAACCTTAAGTACTTATCTTGGGTTGTTTAATAGTTAGGGTTAATGAGATTGCTTGTTTTCTAATTAACTACGACTAAGGAGAGATAGGAAAACAATTTCGACGGTGAATATTCAATGTGTGAATTGATATGCTTGCATCAATGAACAGTTCTATAATTTCGATAGTGGATGTTGACTCAGACCAAGGTTTGTTCTTTTGATTGATTTTAATACTTTAATCTGATGTGTTTCTTAGTTATTATTAAAATAGTTTTCATTATATCCGAAACCCCCCATCAAAGTTCACATAGCCTAAAACTAGGCTAAACACTCTCTGTGGGAACGATCTTTACTCACACTATTACATATTTGTTTTTGGGGTATCGGTTTTATTTTTGGGTTCCCACGACAGCACACCAAATTTTGGAGCCGTTGCTGGGGAGTGATTCTAGTTAATTTTTGTGCTTCTTGTAATTTTTATTTCATTAAAAATAAATAAATAAATAAATAAAATTATTTTCATTATTTTCATTACTCTAGATTTTTTTCTAAATTGTTTTTCAGGGTTGCTTAGAGTTTCTTTGAGTGTTTATGAGTGTAACTCGATCTTTTAATCAAGGTGATTTGCAGTGCGATCCAGAAATAGAGAGAACTTTACATAGGTCAAGAAGGAAAGCTCGGAGAAATTCTGTAGAGAATGATCCAGCTCTTGATTCTCTATTTGCTAGCGATTCTGATTTAGGAGAGGAGGAAGTCATGGCTAGAAATCAAACTTTGAAAGAGCTTATGACCCTTGATCTGAATCAACAACCCTTGTGCATAACATTCCCTACTTTAGATATTCCTACTAACTTTGAATCAAGATCTGGATTAATATATCTCTTGCCCACTTTTCATGGTCTTGCAGGTGAAGATCCCCACAAACAACTAAAGGAGTTTCATGTAGTATGCAAGAGTATGAAACCCACGGGGATGACTGAAGAGCAAATTAAATTAAGAGCTTTTCGGTTTTCTTTGAAGGATTCGGCTAAGGATTGGCTCTATTATCTACCTTCCAAAAGTATTACCACATGGAACAAGATGAAAAGATTATTTTTGGAGAAATATTTCCCAGCTTCAAGAGTGGCCAACATTTGAAAAGAAATCTATGGTGTAAGACAGCACAACGGAGAGTCCCTACACAAATACTGGGAGTGTTTTAAGAAATTATGTGCAAGTTGTCCCCATCATCAAATTAGTGAGCAACTTTTTATTCAGTATTTTTGTGAGGGTCTGTTGCCCACTGATAGGAGCATGATTGATGCTGCTAGTGGAGGAGCTTTGGTCGATAAAACTCCCAATGCTGCGAGAAATTTGATTACGAATATGGTGGCCAATTTTCAACAATTTGGCACCAGACTTGACCATTCACCTAAGCATGTCAATGAGGTAAATATTTCCTCCATTGAACAACAAATTGCAAGTCTAACTTCCCTTGTTCATTAAATGGCTGTAGGTCATATGTAAACGGCGAAGGCTTGTGGAATTTGTTCAGTAGCAGGGCATCCAACCGATATGTGTCCAACTCTTCAAGAGGAGCCCATAAAGCAAGTGAATGCAGCAGGTGGTTTCCCTGGCCAACCACAAAGAAAGTATGATCCATATTTGGGCATGTATAACGTGGGATGGAGGGATCACCCCAATCTTAGCTATGGGAATCCACAAGTGAATCAGCCCGTGATTCAAAACGGCCCAAGTTACTAGTAATATAAACAACCATACCCCCTAGACAACAACCGAGCCAAACTTCTAATTCTGGTATGTCTTTAGAAGATATTGTTAAGTCTCTTGCCACTAATACTTTGCAATTCCAACAGGAGATGAAACAATTTCAACAAGAGGCGAGAGCCAGTATTCAAATTCTGGACAATCAGATGAGCCAGATAGCAACTACAGTTAGTCGGCTAGAAGCCCAAAGTTTGAAAAAATTACCCTCTCAGACGATAGTAAATCCAAGAGAAAATGCAAGTGCAATCGTCTTGAGAAGTGGTAAAGAGGTTGAGGTTCCAGTAAAGACATCCCCTGTATCGTCAAATCAAGAAAAGGAGAAAAACGTCATAGCAGATAGGAACGTTCCCAATGACGATGACGCACCTAAGCGTAAGTTTTCACCTCTTTCTGATTATAAACCTGTACCTCCTTTTCTTTAGGCTTTAGCAGAATTTAGAAAAGATGAGCAAAATAAAGATTTATATGAGACTTTTCGTGGATGCGAGGTAAATATTTCACTTTTAAATGCTATTAAGCAAGTACCTCGTTATGCTAAATTCCTTAAAGAATTGTGTACAATTAAGAGGAAACAAAAACTTAAAGGATATGAGAAGGTGAGAGTATGGGAGAATGTTTCTGCAGTTATTCAAAGGAAACTCCCAACGAAGTGCAAGGATCCAAGTATGTTTACTATCTCGTGTACAATAGGTAACACTGGATTTGAGAAGGCTATGATTGATTTAGGAGCTTCTATTAATGTCATGCCATATTCTATATATACTTCTTTGAAACTTGGACCTTTGAATAAAACTGGTGTTGTGATTCAATTGACTGATAGATCTAATGCCTATTCTAAGGGTGTAGTTGAGAATGTTTTTGTACAAGTTAATGATCTGGTTTTTTCTGCTGATTTTTATGTACTTGATATGGAAAATGGCAACCAAAATGCCCCTATTTTGTTAGGAAGACCATTTAAAAAGACATCTAAAACTAAGATGGATGTTCATAGTGGCACACTTACCATGGAATTTGATAGTGAAATTGTTAAGTTTAATATTTATGATGCTATGAAATACCCTAATGATGATAATCCTGTTTATTTTATTGATATTATTGATTCTCTAGCATAAGAAGTTTTTGAACTTGATGGACAAGATGTATTGGAAGTTGCCATCAGTAAACATCTTGAGGAAGAGAATGGAGGGTTAGCCTTGAGTACTGAGTTGCAAGAAACTGTTGACTGGTATAGAAGGACTTTCTGACCAACTTTAAACTCCTTCTTAGAATCATCATGTCATGAAAAACCTTTGTCTTTTCCTTGTAAATCCTTGCACTCTCATAGGCATCATTGCGAATATGAGTTGGTTTTTTTTGTTAGGGTTGGTGTTAGCTAAATTGGTGGCTGGACTGGTGAGGAAGGGGCAGTGGGAATGGGGGCTGGGTTGGGGTTGGCCTGACTGAATGGGAGAGGGTAATGAGTGGGATATGCACTAAATATATTTTAGTTAATTAAAGATTTGTTAAGCATACTCTTAAGGGCAGATTAGGAATTTAGAAAGATTAAAGTTTGACTTAGTTAAAGGAGGGGGGAATCTGTTCCAAGTATCATAAAGGGAGGGAGGTCAGTGTAATTTTTGAGACGTGAGGGGTAATTTGTGTGTTAAAGCCAAACCTCAAGGGTGGTTAGTGTAATTTTTCCTTTGAGTTATCAAACACCTCCATTAGTATTTTGGGTGAAGCAATTGGTTGGATCACTTAATCTTGAGACTTTCTTTTATTGAATTAAATCTATTTTCATAGTTTAGATAAGAATAACAACCCACTTTCAAAGTTACAATTTTTAGTTTTTTTTAGAGGTAATTCACTAGTTTTGTGTAATCTGAGAGGAGTGATACACCCTTTTTATTATCTTGTCAATTGTCCTGAGGATTCAACCCCGACTTTCTAGTTATACTACTTTGTCATCCTATGCTTAGGATATCTGAGGATCTTTCTAAAGATACTGTTTGGTGCAAGTGAAAATTTTGGCACCATTGCTGGGGAACATTTTGCACCAGTGATCGCAAGAGGTGTGCCAAAGTACGAACCTTAGTCAACGTAAAACAAGCAAGTTGTTTCACCATCTTCTACAACAGCAGAGGAATTGTCGGCTAAGGCCTAATCGATAACTTTGCTCCATCCCTTGTATGTGCTAGATTTAGGACTTTTGTGTTTTTCTTTTTTTACTTAGGGGTCTAGGCATGCTGTAGTTAGGAGGTGAATTGTTAGAGGCGACTAGACTTACGTGCTAATTGCTTATTAGTGGCTTTGCTTTGTCTGTGATGATTACAGGTTCAGTTGGGTTGCTTTTAAATTGAATCAAATATGTGGTTTATATTTTGAGGAGATTGGAGAGAAGGAAGGAAAGATTGTGAATTACTTGTTATAGAGGCGTAAATAGTCTCTTATGTGTGCATTGCATATATATGTTATCATACATTGGAGATATTCACAACCGTCTTGTTAGAATCAATCATTTGTGGAATCTTCTGCCTGGTTACTTGACTCCATCACTTAGTAAATCCACACAGACTCACTTACCACATTTTCCCTTGATAGTTGATCTTGGACCTATTTCTTTGGCCAACATCAATGATGGGTTGAACCCATCGGGCCTTAACCCCAATGATGATCCCAATAGAATAGACCCTTAGGTAGCAAATAACTTAGGGAATGCCCCTGCCTAGAACATTCCAACTATGCGGGATTACATAAATCCCGTAAGGCAAACACCAACATCATGCATAGAATTTTTCGTGCACCAAGCCACGATAAATCTAAAGTTGGGAATGCTCCAAGCTTTTCTTACTTTCTATGGTATGGATTCTGACAAGCCTTACACATATATTAAAGACTTTGAAGATGCTTGTTCAATCTTTCAGGATAACTCTTGTCCTAGGGAAGTTTTACTTTTAAAACTGTTCCATTTCACTCTTAAAGATAAGGTCAAGACATGGTTTAATACATTGAGGTCTGTCGCGCCCCGGTTTTTGGGTGTCCAAGGTCCTTTCAGCTTGGAGACAAAAAGTACGAAACTCTGCCGCTGGAACTCATCCTCCTAGAAGGACAAGTGCGCCTAGGTTTGAAAATTGGTTTGACTAAGGGTTTTTCAGAAAAATAGGAGTCGCCACCTAACTTGATTAAGGTGAGTTAGGACACCTAAAACTAAGTATTAATCTGAAGATTAAACTTATGATTTTTTGGAAAAGGTTTTGAAAACTCCCTCAAGAGAGGGTTTTTAAGAAAATAGGTTGTTTGGCAACCTTTGGAAAGATTTAAGCCCTTTTGGAAAATAACTCCATTTTGGTCATTTGAAAATAGAAATCTATGATTCAGGGGTTGGTTACGTGTAGGGAAGACATCCTAAGAAGATCACCCTACCTCGCCCTTTCGGTACCTACATGTCTAATAGCCCTTTGTTCACTCACTAGAATAACCGGCTACCATTGTCTACTTAATATCCACTTTAGAATTTTGAAAACGGGATTTAGTCATCACTTTTCGGATGGATGATGCATGATGCAAGTTTTTGAAAGAAGTTTGAAAATAATGGGGGTTTTGAAAGAGTTTGGAATAGAAACTTTGAATTGATTGGAATTTTTGAAAAAGGGATTGGGGTTGAAATAAAAGTTATGACCGCACCATTTTAGGTTGCCTACGTATCTCATTTGGCGAGAATCAGGTCATTCGTAGTTTGGGCCAGAGCTTGATGGAAAATAGGCGCATTAAGGCCTTCTGAAGATACTTTGGGGTTTTTAGAAAAGTTTAAGACACTTTGAGGTATTTGAAAAAGTTTAAGACACTTGGAGGTCTTTGAAAAAGTTTAAGACATTTTGAGATCTTTGAAAGTTGAAGACTCTTTGTGGTCTTGGAAGTTGAAGACTCTTTATGGTCTTGGAAGTTTTGACTTGAAATTGGATGGTGGTGTGTTTTGAAAATGTTTTTGGATCAACTTAAAGAAGTTTTGGAAAAATGCTTTCGCATGATTCAAGAGAACTTGAAGGTGTTTTTGAAGTCTTGTTGTGAAAACCTTGGAGGCATGATTTTAGAAATGTTTTGATGAATTAATTTTTGAAAGTGGTTTTTGAAAATGGCTAAGGGTTTGGAATCCTAATATGGATAACCTTAGAGGTTGTTCTTGATTTATCACTTGTTCTTGGAATCCCTAACCATAAGAGGGCTAGGGACACCTTAGGTTTGTGACCTTTTGAAAATATTTTTGGAAATATATTGAAAATAGAGTGTAAGAACATTTGAAGAGTTTATGTAGTTCGTTTTTTTTTTAATCAAGAGAGTAGGATGTTTTAAAAAAATGGGTTATGAGAATAGTTTAAAATTGAGTGATCATTTAGAAAAGGGTTCAAGAGTTGGAACCTTGAAGTGTACTAACCTAGGTTGGGTTGGCCTAGGGTTAGGGGTGACCTAAGGTTAACTAACTTGGGTTAGGTTAACCTAGGGTTAAGATGACCTATGGTTAGCTAACTAAGGTTGGGTTAATTTAAGGTTAAGGTGACCTAGGGTTAACTAACTAGGGTAGGGTTAACCTAAGGTTAGGATGACTTAGGGTTAGGTTAACCTAAGGTGAGTGAACTAGGGTCAAGTTAACCTAGGGTTGGATTGGAAAATGGTTTTAAATGTTGGTTTAATGCACTTTTGGAAAGAGTTTTGAAAAACAGACTTGGGTTAACAATTTTTTTGAAGACCATTTCCATGAAAATTTTGACTCTAGCCAAGAACATGATTTACATAGTTGATGTTTGAAAACCCTTCCGAGGAAGGTTTTCTTGGGGCCATTATAACCATAATCTTGACAAGAGTATAAAGGGGTCCAAAAATCAACACGGTGATGACAACTTTTTAAGACACCATTTTTAATGCAAAGATGGAGGGAATGAGTTTTTGATAATCATTTTTGAAAAGAATTTTGAAAACCATTTTTGTAGGAGGCCATTCCATTAAGAGAGGGTTTCTATGGCCAAACAAAAGGAAAACTACTCAAGAGAGGGTTCCATGGGGCTATTCCAACCACTACACTTAAAATAATGAAAATCTTAGAAATTAGAGAATTGGAAAGCAACCCTTATGCAAGTTAAAATGTTATGATGCCAAGGTGAAAGTTAAGGGGTTAGTAGGGGATTTTCTAAGGCATGATTTCTAAGGTCTCATCCTAAGCTTCAAGGAGCCAACTCTTGGAACAATTTTTGAAATAAATATAGAGCTTGGAAATGACACAGAGTTTAAGAGTAATGTAAGCATTATAGAACATAAAAATAAGCATGAAAATGAAGCCAAGCACACGAAACATGATCAAAATAGTAATATGTAAGGGGTTCTGATCACATTTAAGGGTTTTAGGCTACACCACATAAACAAGGGGCTCCTAGGCCATACCATCTCAAAATAGGCTAGTGAGAGGTCCCCCTACACGGTGGCTCTCACTTGCTTTCCTCTAGGCATGATCTAAGAGCTCTCTTGGCTCAAGTATGCAAGAATGACGGGTTGTAGATGGGGATTAAAATAGAGAATAGCCTAAGTAGGCTAGGAGGGAGAAGAGAAGAGTGGGGGAAAACACAAATGTAAAAGGGATACCACCTTTTGCCTTCAACACACTTGTAGTCTTCAATGGATGTCTTGATTGGAGCTTAAGTGACTTCAAAAAAGCTTGAGGGGTTGGAATGGAGTGTGTAATGGTGTATAAGGCCTTGTAAGTGAAGTGTATAGGCTTGAGAGAGGTAGAATCTAGCCTAAGTGTTGGAGGGGTGGAATATATGTAAGGATTTGAGGTTCTGAAGCAGTTTCAGCAGAGCCTCACATTAATTTTGGAGATGGAATATGCAAAGGGGTTGTTTGGTATTTATAGGCAATTTGGAACAGGCCAAGCGCATGTGCCAAAAATTTGACCTGGCGCATATAGGATATGCGCAGGTACTGTTCCATTGCCAGAATGACATGTGGCACCCTGTGTACAGGTTAAATCTTAACTATTGATCAAAATTTGGTCGATTTGATCAAAATTTGAGCGCATGTAGCATACGCTCCATCATCGGGAAGGTTTGTCCAAACTTTACCTCGATAATTGAGCCAATCGGGAAGGTTTCGGGGGAATCGGTTGCACCCACAATGTTCTCTTGGGGTTTCTCGTGGACTGTCATGTTTTTTAAAAGTTTGAATTGTGTTTGGAAATGTGGGATATCATCTCGGGAAGCATGCATAAAAGAGCCTTTTTGGGGAGCGTTTGTGATACGCTCCGAGGGTGTTCAAAAGTGGTCATTTTTGTGTTGTGTGATCAAGACCTTCGGGAAGTGATCTTTTCGATCAAACCATACCGATGGAAAGTATTCTGGAAATACTTTCAGGAATTTTCAGATTTACGCATTTCTCAAGTCGTTTGACGGTGCGTTTTAATTAGGGAATTGGAGAAAAAGTCAACCTCGGTGGAGCGTCTGGGAGATGCTCTAGGGGTTGTCGAAAGTAGCAATGTTTGAGCCATATAATGAAGGGCTTCGAGAGGTGATCTATTTGATTGAGCTGTACCGATGGAAAGATCTGTGGATGAACTTTCAGGAATTCCCTGATCTACGCTTTTCTCAAGTCATTTGACAATGCGTTATAACTAGGGAATCGTGGAGAAGAAACAATTTAGGCGGAGCGTCTACGAGACGCTCCAGGGAACTTTTATCGATTCGTGGGTGTTTAACGTTGTAAGGTCCTATTTAGGTTAAACGGGGGTGTGCGGTGAGACCCTTTGTTCAAAATCTTTGGACTGGTGTTGTTTTGGGACTTGTTCAGGGCGTTAGGGGCAAAATGGTCATCCTGACCGGGTTTGGTCGAAAATGGTCAGGAATGGTTTGGTGTGTTGTGTCAAACGTACCGGGTGGTTCAGGGATGATTTTGGGAGAGTCTTTCACCGTTCGGTGGGGTTTGTGTAGTGCTGGGATATTCAGGGGCAAAACGGTTATTTTGACCAGAGTTAACCGGAATGAGACCGAAATCGGACCGAAAGGCGTGTAGAGTATGCCTAATAGTTTAGTAACACTTTGGGAGAGCGGATTTACCATTTTAAGAGATTTTGAACTTTCTCAAAACATGCCTGGAGGCCCTAGGGGCAGGTTTGGTCATTGTTCACTGAGTCGGGTTAACAGGCGCCGGTGTTGACCTAGGTGTTGGTTCTCGAGACCACCCGGTCTCTCGGGAAACTACCTGTCCGATGTTAATCTCTAAGAACGCCCGGTCTTAAAGAGTTACCTGTAGGGTGGTGTTAGTTCTTAGGAATGCTTAGTCCTAGAAAACTACTTGCAGGGGTGGTGTTGGTTCCTGAGAATGCCTAGTTTCAGAGAACTACCGAATGACGGACATTCTACATTGGAGGGCTAGCGGGCGCCAGAAGTGAACTGTCTAAAATTTGATGAGGTGTTGGTCCCGAGATCGCCCGATCCCGGGAAGCTACTTGGATGGCGTTGGTTTCCAGGACCGCTTGGTTCGGAAAGCTACCTGGAATAATGGTGCTTATGGTTCCAACGGGTCTTTGTGGGCCCAAGAAGCGACCAATTGATTGGATTGGAGATCGAATGACTCGTCTTGAGCTTACATGTGCTAAGGTGTTTGAAAAGTAAACCTAGTCGAGCCAGAGAGTGCCGAGCGGGCAAAAATGGGGTGCTTACAAGGCTTATGTCTATTCACTCTTGGCAAACATTGCAAGGGGAATTCTTGAGAAAGATTTTCCTTGAAAATAGAACTGAGGCGATTTATCGCAATATCTCGCAGCTTGCCCCCGCACAAGGTGAAACCTTCTTCCAATATTGGGAGAGGTTTAAAGAACTTTTACACGTATGTCCACGCCATGGGTTTGCCGACTGGCTTATCATTAACACGTTTTACTATTCATTAACCCTCAATTGAAGATGTTTGTGGAGTTTATGTGCGCAGGGACTTACATTGATAAAAATCCCACTGAAAAGTACGATTATTTTGACTATCTAGCCAACTTGGCTAGAGACTGGGCCACCACAGAGATTCAAAATCTCGATAATAGAGTCATCACACACATACATAGGGGAGGCTTTGCATGTTCAAGCCAATACGATTGGCTAATTCTGAAATCTATGAGCTTCTGAAATCTATGAGCTATTTAAACATGCCAAAATCAATATCCCTCTTTTTGGATGCTATCAAGCAAAATCCTTCATATGCCAAATTCTAAAATAATTATGCACAATTAAGCACATGCTTCGTGTGCAAAAGGAGATTCTCTTGCCTGAACAAGTGAGTGCCATCCTTTAACACAATGTCCCTCCCAAGTACAGTGATCCTGGATGTCCTGCTATGTCATGTATTATTGGGACACATAAGATTGGACAAGTTTTGCTTAATTTAGGGGCTAGTGTGAATTTACTCCCATTTGCGGTGTATGAGCAATTAGGTCTTGGTGAGCTTAAACCTACTGGCATTACTCTTCAGCTCGCTGACCAATCTATTAGAACACCTAGGGGAGTAGTGGAGGATGTGTTGGTTCAAGTGGACAAATTTTATTTCCTAGTTGGTTTTGTTATGTTAGATGCACATTCCATTGAGATGCCAACATTATAGTTTTGGTCATTTTGGGCCGCCCATTCCTTGCTAATGCTAATGCTTTAATCAATTGTAGGAGTGGTGACATGCAACTTTCTTTTGGTAATATGATGTTCGACTTGAATATCTTTGACACTGGCCAATCATTGGTCATTGGGTCTAGTGATGATGAGATCTGAAGAATAAATATGGTCCGTACACTTGTGGATGATCCGTTTGAATTCTTGAATTTTCTTAATGCATTGCGAACGTGTTTCCATGTTCTTTTTGAGCATTATATTAATGAGAATTCTGTTTGCACATAATTCTTTGATGAACCCATTACAAGTGTTTATGATGCTGGCCAGGATGTTAAAATTGGGGGCCCTACTTCGTGGCAGTATTGGGTGACTACCTAGTTAAGCCTTCAATCCGTGTAGTGTACAGTAGTAGAGTAGTTTAGTCTAGGGTTAGTTTAGATTATTTAATAGTTTCTAGGTATTTTTTTCCCTAGTTGGGGGGGGGGGGGGGGGGGGGGGGGGGGAGGTGTCCTTTGGCATCCCGTTTTTGTTCTTTCTTACCCTAGATTGTTCTTTATTGGCTTTGTTTTTATGCATTGAGGACACTGCATACCTTTAGTTGGGGAGAGAAATACTAATAGTTTTCTGTATTTTGTTTTGTTTTATTCCATTTTGATGTTATCTTATCTACAAAAAACAAAATTTGTTTTGTTATATACTTCAAACCATGTTGTTCTTTATTGATTAATCTCAAGTCTTGATTAATATTGACTATATTTCTATCATTTGGGTTATTCGGTAAAGGTTTGAGTATCATATAGTTCGGATATTATGGTTTGTACCTTTGACACACTTTTTCATATATTTCTTGATTAGTGATCATTGAATGTGTTGAGGATTATTTTGTGAGAACCATATCTATATACATGTCAATGTAATCTTAGATTTGAGGATGATTAGAGTCATGCATTGGACTAAATTTGGGCTTAATTGTTTATTTACCCTCTTATCATGATGTATTGTAAGTTTTTGTCATGAAAACATTATAAGAGGAAGATTATATCATTTTCCACTATCTTGTTATATGACATCTTTTGCTAATTATTTATGCAAGCATATCCTTAAAGGATGGAGATTTTACCTTGTAAGTTTTAGAGCCAAGTTATCTTCCTTTAGAATGGATATACATTTACTCAAGGATAATTTTTTGATCTTCCATTCTTTCAATAGCTTTATTATAATTGGTTTTGATTCATATGTTGTGTAATAGTTGCAGATATTGACACTTATACTCTCTTAATTTTCAAACTTAATGTATTTCGGATATCATGTTACACCATCTTGTTCTCTTTGAGCAATTCATGCCCAGTTCTCTCCGTTGATCGTCATATGTTTATGATCTTTAAAAAAGCATATCATTATTGAAATATTTCCCATGATGAGAATCTTGATATCATTACTTGTGATAGTGTTGCGCCCCAGTTTTTGGGTGTCCAATGTCCTTTCGGTTCGAAGACCCTAAAGTACGGAACTCTGTCACTAGAACTCGTCCTCCTAGAAGGACAAGTGCGACTAGGTTTGAAAATTGATTCGACTACGGGCTTTTTAGAAAAATAGGAGTCGCCACCTAACTTGATAAAGGTGAGTTAGGGCACCTAAAACTAAGCATTAATTCGAAGATTAAACTTAGAGTTTTTGAAAAGGTTTTTTTGAAAACTCCCTCAAGAGAGGGTTTTTAAGAAAATAGGTTATTCGGCAACCTTTGGAAATGTTTAAGCCCTTTTTTAAATAACTCCATTTTGGTCTTTTGAAAACAGAAATCTAAGGTTCGGGGGTTGGTTACGTGTAAGGAAGATATCCTAAGATCATCACCCTACCCCGCCCTTTCGGTACCTACACGTCTAATCACCCTTGGTTCACTCACTAGAATGACCGGTTACCATTGTCCACTTAATATCCACTTTAGAACTTTGAAAAAGGGATTTAGTCATCACTTTTTGGATGAATAATGCATGATGCAAGTTTTGGAAGAAGTTTGAAAGTAATAGAGGTTTTGAAAGAGTTTGGAATAGAAACTTTGAATTGATTGGAATTTTTAAAAAAGGGATTGCGGTTGAAATAAAAGTTATGACCACACCATTTTAGGTTGCCTACGTATCTCATTTGGCGAGAATCAAGTCATTCGTAGTTCGGGCAAGAGCCCAATGGAAAATAGGCGCATTAGGGCCTTTGGAAAGTTTATAGACACTTTGGGTCTTTGAAAGAGTTTAAGACACTTTGAGGTCTTTGGAAAAGTTTGAGACACTTTGAGGTCTTTAGAAGTTGAAGACTCTTTGTGGTCTTGAAAGTTTTAACTTGAAATTGAATGGTGGAGCGTTTTGAAAATGTTTTTGGATCAACTTAAGGGAGTTTTGGAAAAATGCTTTGGCATGACTCAAGAAAACTTGAAAGTGTTTTTGAAGCCTTGTTTTGAAAACCTTAGAGGCATGACTTTGGAATGTTTTGATGAATTGGTTTTTGAAAGTGGTGTTTGGAATTCTAATATGGACAACCTTAGGGGTTGTTCTTGATTTATCACTTCTCCTTGGAATCCCTAACCATGAGAGGGCTAGGGACACATTAGGTTTGTGACTCTTTGAAAACATTTTTTTTTTTTTTTGAAAAAGTCTTGAAGAGGGAATGTAAGAACATTTAAAGAGTTTATGGAGTTGGTTTTTTTTGAAATCAAGAGAGTAGGGGGTTTTATAAAATAAGGTAGGAGAGTAGTTTGAAAATTTGAATGATCATTTAGGAAAAGGGTCCAAGAGTTGGGACCTTGAAGTTCACTTAACCTAGGTTGGGTTAGCCTAGGATTAGGGGGAACCTAAGGTTAAGAAGACTAAGGGTTAACTAACTAGGGTTAAGTTAACCTAGGGTTAGGCAATTAGGGTCAAGTTAACTTAGGGTTAGGTAACTAGGGTCAAGTTAACCTAGGGTTAGGTAAACTAGGGTCAAGTTAACATAGGGTTGGATTGGAAGAATAGCCTTGAAAGTTGTTTTGATGCACTCTTGGAAAGAATTTTGAAAACACAACATGATATGCAATGGACTTTGGTTGGTAATCTTTATGAAGATCATTTCCATGAAAATTTTGACTCTAGCCAAGAATATGGTTTATATGGTTGGTGATGGGAGACCATTCCAAGGAAGGTTTCCTTATGGCCATTATAACTAATATCTTGACAAGAGTATAAGGGGTCAAAATTCAACATAATGATAGTGATTTTTGGGAGATCATTTTTGATGCAAAGATGGTGAGAGTGCATTTTTGAAATCATTTTTGGAGAAGGATTTTGAAAACCATTTTTCAAGGGAACCATTCCATCAAGAGAGGGTTTATATGGCCAATAAATGGGAGACCACTCAAGAGAGGGTTCCATGGGGCCATTCCAACCACTAAACTTGAGAGAATGAAAACCTTTGAAAATTAGGGAGTTTGAAAGCAACCTTTGTGCAAGTTGAAATGTAATGAGGTAAAAGTGTGAGTTAAGGGGTAGTGAGGGATTTTTCTAAGGCATGACTCTTAAGGTCTCACCCTAAACTTTAAAAGGCCAACTCTTGGAACAATTTTTAAAGGACATGTAGAACTTGGAAATGTCATAAAATCAAGAGCAATGCAAACATTGTGGAATATGGCAATAAACATAAAATGAAGCCAAGCATACAAGACATGATCAAAATAATAATATGCAAGGGGTCATGATTCACATACAAGGCTTTTAGACTTCACCATACAAACAAGGGGCTCTTAGGCCATACCATCTTAAAGTAGGCTAGTGAGAGGTCCCCCTACACGGTGGCTCTCATTTGCTTTCCTCTAGGCATGATCCAGGAGCTCTCTTGGCTCAAGCATGCAAGAAAGGGGGGGTTGAAGATGGGGATTAAAATAGAGAATAGCCTAAGTAGGCTAGGAGGGAGAAGAGAAGAGTGGGGGAAAGCACAAATGTAAAAGGGATACCACCTTTTGCCTTCAACACTCTTGTAGTCTTCAATGGATGTCTTGGTTGGAGCTTGAGTGACTTCAAGAAGGCTTAAGAGGCTTAAGTGGAGTGTATAAGTGTGTATGAGGCTTTGTATATGGAGTGTATAGGCTTAGGAGAGGTAGAATCTAGCCTAAGTATTAGAGGGGAGGAATATATGTAGAGATTCGAGTTTTTGGAGTGATTTCAGTAGAGTTTTGTATCAATTTCGGACCTGGAATATGCAAGGGGGGAGGCCTCTATTTATAGGCAATCTAGAACAGACCATGCGCATGTGCTACATGTGCATGGCCAAAATTTGGCAGTGCGCATGTAGGACATGCGCAGGTACTGTTCCATTGCCAGAATACGCGGCACCCTATGTACTGGTTAAATCTCGATCGTTGATCGAAAGTCGGTCCATCTGATCAAAATTTGAGCATATGTAGCATACGCTCCATCACCGGGAAGGTTCGTCTAAACTTTTTCTCGATAATTGAGTCAATCGGGAAGGTTCCGGGGGAATCGATCGCACTCGGGATGTTCTCCTAGTGCTTCCGATGAACTTTCATGTTTTCGAAAAGTTTGAATTATGTTTGGAGGTGAGTGATATTGTCTTGGGAAGCGTGCCAAAAAGGACACTTTCGTGGAGCGTCTGTGATACGCTCTGTGGGTGTTTGAAAGTGGCTATTTTCGTTTCGTGTGATCAAGGCCTTCAAGAAGCGATCTATTCTATCAGACCGTACCGATGAAAAGTACTCTGAAAATACTTTTCGGAATTCCCAAATCTACGCATTTCTCAAGTTGTTTGACGGTGCGTTTTGATTAGGGAATCGGAGAAAAAGTCAACCTTGGCGAAGCGTCTGCGAGACGCTCTAGGGGTTGTTGAAAGTTATAGTTTTCGCACCATATGATGGAGGGCTTTGGGAAGTTGTCTATTCGATTGAACCGTATCGATGGAAAGATCTATGGACGAGCTTTTGAGAATTCTCTGATTTACGCGTTTCTCAAGTTGGTCGACGATGCGTTATAATCAGGGAGTCGGGGGAAAAGATAGTTGAGGCGGAGCGTCTGCGAGACGCTCCAGGGAACTTCTGTCGAGTCGTGTGAGTTTAGCATCGTAAGGTGTTCCTTGGATTAAACAAAGGCGTGTGGTGAAACCTCCGCTTGAAATCCCAAGGCTGGTGCTGCTTCGGGGCATATTTGGGTTTCCAAGGGCAAAACGGTCATTTTGACCGGAGTTGGCTGAAAATGGTTAGGAATGGTTAGGTATTGTTGTGTTAAGTGTGTAGGGCTGTTCAGGAATGGTTTTGAGAGTCTTTTACCATTTAGAGGGGTTTGTGCCGTGCTGAGGCGTTCAGGGGCAAAATGGTCATTTTGACCAGAGTAGTCGGAATAGGACTGGATTTGGACCAAATGGCGTGCGGGGGACGCCTGATGGATTAGTAACATTTTGGAAGGATGGACTTATTGTTTTGAGGGATTTTGAACTTTCCCAAAACGTGCCTGGAGGCCCAAGGGGCAGGTTTGGTCATTTTTCTTCGAGTCGGGCTAGCAGGCGCCGGTGTTGACCTAGGTGTTGGTTTCCGAGACCGCCTGGTCTTGGAAAACTACCTGTGCGGTGTTGGTCTCCAAGAACGCCCGTTCTTAGAGAGCTACCTGTAGGGTTGGTGTTGGTTTCTGAGAACGCCTGGTCCTAGAAAGCTACCTGGAAGTGTGGTGTTAGTCTCTGAGAACGTCCGGTCTCGGAGAACTACCAAATGACGGACATTCTACGTTAGCGGGCTAGCAGGTGCCACAAGTGAACTGTCTGGAATTTGATGAGGTGTTGGTCCTCGAGATCGCCCGATCCCGGAAAGCTACCTGGATGGCGTTGGTTTCCGGGACCCCCTGGTCCGGATAACTGCCTGGAATAATGGTGCTTAAGGCTCCAGCGGGTCCTTGTGGACTCGAGAAGCGACCAGTTGACTGGATTGGAGATTGAAAAGCTTGTCTTGAGCCTGCTTGTGTTGTGATGTCAGAAACCGGTTCCGGTTGGGCCGGAGATTGCCGAGTAGGCAAAAATGGGGTGCTTACAGAGAGATTGCAAAAGTAAAAGTCGTATGGAGTTGAAAAAAACAAGAAGAAAGAAAAAGAAAAAAATATATTTGTAGATGAAAAGAAAAAGGAGTTGTAATTGAGATGAAAAGAAAAAAAAAATTGGAAGAAGAAGAAAAAAAATAATATTGTGCGAAAAGTTGAGAAATTGAAAGTGAATGCTTGTTGATCATCCCATGTAGTGTATATGCATGTTTGAGTTCTTTACCCCTTTCTTTCTCTCTATTCATGGCTCTCCTTTCACATGGCTTTAACTTTTTCGGAGTGTATATGAGTTGAAAATTTTTTTGAGTATAAGTCATAGATGTCAATCCTTTGATCAGAACTTGAACTATGGATACTCTTTCGTTAAGCTATGCCAAGTCATATACATTTACATCTTTACGGTTTTTGTTATTTGATTGCTTTTATTGTGTGTTATATACATTTGCTCCTGTGATGAGCTTTCTATTGTGAGACCCGTGTGTTAATGTTCTTTAGGAGTGCATGACTGGTGAGATTTGGATCAAAACATAAATGATATAATTGCATGAATGTGATACAGTTGAGTTATATGTTATTACTAGTGCACTCTTATGTGATTCTTTCTTTGATGCTTTATGTCTTACACTAGCATAAATCACAATTTATGGTGAATTGAGAATTATCTTAAGTAAGTTATGTATGTCTCATGTATTCTTATGATCTTTCACATGACACGAATAGATATTTGTGGTACCATCATTGGAAACTCTCACGAGACACAACTTATCCACTAGGGGTAGCCTAGGGGTTTAAAGGCTTAGTGCAAATTTTAAATGCATTCGTGACACTTATGAAAATGGAGATATCTTTTAGTTGTTAGGATTTTGCTAGGGACTAACTAAAAGCTAGTTGGGGTGTGTGATCATACTTGAAAAGTGCAATTTATATACCGTAATTAGTTTCTTATTAGACCTAAAGTAAGATTAATTATGTTATTTTAGCTTTAATTCATTTCTAACTTAGTTTGTTGTATGTAAACAGGAATCCATGCTTGAAAAATAGAAATAGGCGTTTGAACGGTTATATATAGCATTCAAACGTATGATCTCAGCATAAGTCAGCCATTCAAATGGTGGAACTTGGCATTCAAATGGTGCGTCAAACGATTCTGCCCGTTAGAAAGTACTGAGACTTGTTTTCATCGTCTGAATCAGGTCAGAAGCCTGTTAGAGACATTCAGAGAGCTGTTCACCCCATTAGAAGGGCGTCCAAAACAGTGGTCAAATCTGTTCGAACGGTTCATGAAATCTGGATTTTTGGAAGCCTATAAAAGCTAGGTTTGAAGTTGTTTTTAGGGTTAGCTTTTGTTATTAAGTTTTCATAGGTCTTAGCAGCAGTTTTACATAGTTTTCTAGTTCTTTCACTTTGTTTTCAATAGATCTCTCAAAGTCCTATAATCAGAATTCAGTATTTCAATACAATTTCATTATACAATTGCGTATCTATCATGCGGATGAGTAACTAAATCCCATCTTGGGATCAATTGTAAAGATCAATTGAAGATACCGAATGAATAATGGAGGTAAATTAGTTTTCAATGTTTAAATCTTCTTCTTCTTAATTTTTTGGGATCCAAACCCTAGATATTGTTGAAAACCTAGATGTTTGACTAAGTACGGTAATATTTATGCATGAACCCTAGTTCGGTATATTTATTGCATGAATTGATGGTATGTATCTTTGATTTTAAACCGGATTTATTCTAGGTTTGACTATTAAAGAATAATAGTTTTTATCACTAAATCTTCCGAATCAGAGACTCGTGATGTAGTCAATGCTTTGAGTTATCAAACACCTCCATTGGAATTTCGATGAAGCAAATGGTTGAATCACTTGGTCTTGAGACTTTCTTTTATTGAATTAAAACTGTTTTCATAGTTTAGACAAGAATAAACAACCCACTTTCAAAGTTACAATTTTTTGTTTCTCTTTGGAGGTAATTCAATAGTTTTGTGTAATCTGAGAGGAGTGATACCCCCATTTCATCATCTTGTCAACTGTCCCTAAGGGTTCGACTTTAGACTTTCTAGGTTATACTGCTTCGCCATCCTACGATTGGAATATTTGAAGATCTTTCCAAAGATACTGTTTGGTGCAAGTCAGTTTGAGGGTTTGATGGACGATATGGATCAACATTCAGACTTCATTTCCTAATTTAGTTTTGAACTCTATATTCATATTAGATTTAGATTGGGACTTGCACCTTATGGACGTCTAAGTACTATAAATATGAATGCAAGGGTCTATTTTGAGGTATTCATATACAGAGTTATATTATACACTACTAGATTATCTTCAAAAGAATATTTAAGTATTCCTTAATTTGTAAAGTTGTTAAAAAATTGTGTCTTTATTTGTATGATTGCTTATGCTTATTTATTTTGGATACACGATTCACTTACGTGTACATAATTAGTAAGTCAAATTGAACTAAACCTCAAAATTCTTTGAGAACATAATTATTAGAGCATACTTTCTTTTTTTTACTAACCGAGTGTTCAGGCCAGTTTGTGTGCACCTTTACTAATTCTGAGGTATGTGCAGTCCTCCCTCCCACACAAATCAGGTAATTGTAGGTGTATGTCTAAAAATCTATCATTCTAGGTATTGTCTAGAAAGCAACCCAAAAAGGGGGTGAATTGGATTTTTAAAAATTTAAAACAACTTATTGCAATAATGCTATATAACTAAAATGAACAAGCTTTAAACAAGAATCAGAAATCTCAATTGAACAATGAGTAAAAATCTTTTTAAGTAGGAAAGAGAATGCTAAAAAACATATATGAGATTGCTCAATTATCCAGAGAGAAAAAATAATTAAACAGCTAAATGAGAATACTCAATGTCAAATATGAGAATGTTCAATGATTCAGAGAGATGATTTAATTGTAGAGCCTAAAAGAGCATTCTCAATGTGAGAATGAGCAAGCTCAAAACTAACAATTAACATATTTGCACTAGTTTATTTTTATGCAAGGATTTTATCAAGCAATGTGGGAGATTTCTAGCAATAATGTAAAGCACACCAAGCATAAAGATAAAGCAAATAATAGAGAGCAGACATTGGATTTTATCGTGGTTCAGTGTAAAACCCTTTGCCCTTCGTCCACGCTCAAGGCTCATTTCTTGAGATTTTGTCTTCACTATATCCAAAATCCGAAAACAGTCATTAGTTTTGCTAGCACTAGTACACCTTACAAGTGATCACACACTTCAAACTTGCTTTCAAACCCAAGTGCTAGTTCAAACCCTAGCAAGTGATTTAACACACTAACTAGTTTCAACCTAGGTAGTAGACACATCCAATCCCTAGTTATTTCACCTAACTAGTCCCTCTCTTACAAGAAGAAAGATCAAGAGTACAACCACTCTTGTTTTACAATGAATTCTCTCAAAAAATGGATATACCAATGAATAATAAGGAATATAAAATATTTGACTTTTAGAACTCAGTGGCTCAAGAATAGAAAGGCTTCAAGAAATAGAATTTCACTTTTGCTAGTTCAGTTGTTGTATTTTCTTCTTTTGCCGTGAGTGTATATATATGAAGACTTTGGTCTTCTAGCCGTTGGAAAGAATCACTTAGTCTTTGATCTTACAAATCTTTGCATCCATGGTCTTTGAAGATTTCTAGCCCTTCGAGAGAGAATATGCCATGTTCAAGCTTCTTTCCAAAATTGTCTTGAATTAGCCATGAAGCTTGTGGATTCTATCTTGGTCTTTGACTAAGATTTGAGTTTTAAATTTTAATCATCAATGGATAGCTGCTAGCTTTCCTTCTTTGTAGATATAGCCCGAAAATTTCTTTGATATCTTCAATAGAATATCTTCAAAATATTATTCTGTCTTTAACTTTTCTATAGTTAACTTCCATTCATCTTTGAAGCCAAATCTTCCTTGACATGATATCTTTCCTTCTTTGAGACATTTGACCAAAAATTATCTCCAGCATATATTCTTCAAATCTTGCCTTGGTCCTTCCATATCTAGTTTCCATGAAGAAGAAAGATATTTGAAGCTGAATATTCTTTGGCTTGATATCTTTCCTTCTTTATAGCCTTAGACGAGACTGCCTTTAATGTTAGAAGATCTTTCGAACATCTAGTGTAATGTATTTGATATGTTTCCTTCCTTGCTTTCATTTGGACACCTTCATAAGAATAATTTCCAAGTAATAGATGTGTAGTGAGCATTTATAAAGTTTTACTAGACAAAAATTAAAAATATTTCTAAAATTGTAGGTAAAAAATAAAAAATTTGAAAATTTGAGGGAAAAATTGAAAATATTTTTTAAAACTGTAGATAAAAATGAAATGTTTGAAAATTTGAGGGGGGGCATTTATAAGTTTTTGAGGGCCAAATTGAAAATTTTTTTAAAAACTATACATAAAAGTGAAAATTTTTAAATTTGAGAGGGGGCAAGTGCCCCCTCTGGCCACACAGTGGCTTCGCCATTGAGTAGAGCTAGCTTTTATCTTGTACTTATATGAAAAACTCAACTCTGAATCCTAACAAGATTCTTATTACACAAAATTTAGGAATTATGAAAAATTATCACAAATAGAAATTTTGTTCTAAGTCCAAATTTGGATACTAGTTAAAGGAATGTACAAAAATAAATGGTAAAAAAACGAAAACTCCTAGATAAAATTATAACCAAAAGAAAAGTTTCCTAAAACAAAAAAATTTACAATTTTGAAATGTTGGAATTTACCCCAAATGTGGAGTATATCACAACTTAGTAAGTGGTTTTGATTGTTAGGCCGTTTCTAATTAAACATAGACATTTCAGAGCAATTTTTAAGTTAGGCTGAAGCCAAATTTATCCCACTGCTCAAGTACTTCATAGCCACGTGGTTTGCATCAATCATAGTTATTAGAGCCGAATCAAACCGGCAAGTTCAATCGATTGAACCGGGAATGGAACCCTAAATGGGTCCGGTTTAATTAATTACAAAAAATACATATGAACTGGGTTGAATAAAAAAAATCAGCCCATTTTTTACAAAACTAATGAACCAATCAGTATATAGTGAACCAGACAGTTTTTTAGGAAAGTCAAAATGACACAAATTGCTCATGATTTAAAACAATTTGAAAAATAGAATGAAAAAAGTACACTAAAACTATTAAAAGGAAAAAAAACAAGAAAGAGGAGGATAAAAAAAAAAAGAAAATACAGAAAAAGGAGGTATACAAAATTTATTTTGATATTGATATTGATATTGATATTTCTATTATCAAAAATTAAATTAAATGTAAAACTATAAACTAAAACCAAAAAAATAAAGATGAAGAAAAAGGAGGGTATAGGAAAAAAGAAAAGAAAAGAAGGCAAATACTGCACATTATTTTCTTAATAATGCATATTGTTGTCAAGTTTTATGCCATTTATTTTTAAAATAAAAGTACCAGTGAGAATTATATTAAAAAAATAACAAATTAGGGAGAAAAATAACTCTCAAATGTTTTTTTGTAATTATTAATTTTTATACTTTTTTATAAGTATTTATTTTTTATATTTATTTTGAGTTATTGTATGAAAGTGAAAATCATTTTAGCCATTGATAATTTTTTAATTATTATTTTTATTTAAATATATTTTTATTATTTATTAATTATATAACCGGTTGAACCATGGTTCTTTGACCAGCTCCCTTACCGTTTGTTTTGATAGCTATGGCATCAACCTCAATCTTAGTGATTTTGTTTGTACTTGCTATACATTTTAATTCAATTTGAACTCCACTCAACTCAGGTAAGTCTAAGAAAACTTTTTTTTTTCTTCTGAGAAAGCCTGGGAGTGTAGATTAGCCTATAGTTGATTAATTAATCTAAGTATTCAACTATGATAACAGGTCAATTATCCTAGGTATGTTGATATTGCATACAATTTCAAGCTATAAAGTAAAGAATAGGGCACACGAGATTTTAGTATGGAAACCCTAAATCAGGAAAAAAAAAAACACGAGACTACACATAGCCTCTAACTACTCAACACTATAAACATTGAACAGTAGTAAGAATAAACTTAAACCCCGTTGATCTCCAACTCTGGTAGAAGTTTCAGACTTAATTTTTTGAATCCACGATTCATTGTTCTCCAATACTCTCAATGTTAACTTTTGGAATCCACTAAAAACGATATGTGTGTAGTTATTTGTTGAGCAAAAGGAACACTCAATTATGTTTGATCCAATAAAACTGTCTGAATAGCTAGATGATCTCTCTCAAACTATATATATAAATTATGGAGCACCTTTATATAACATCTGGAGTGTTTGTAGAGTGTTGCATGAAATTTATCTCGCACTAAGAAAGGCTTTTCCTGAAGATACTATTGGATTGTATGAGCCCTTAAAGCTATATTTAAGACATTTGATTAACATTATATTTGATTTTCTCTCTTATTTACATTCATTCATACTGTGTTGGTAATAATATTTGCATACGATGTGTAAGGTCTAGGAACTGCACTTAAGGTGGATCATATGTGTAAATGTGATTCATACACAGAGAGATACGATCACACCAACTACTTGTAATTCCAAATTTAATTCATAGTTAGAGTGAGCTTTGACAACTCACTTAGATGGGTATAACATATGTAACCTCTGTTTTATAAAATGGTTGGTCTCAACTATTGGAGTAGTTGACTCTGGGTTAATGTGTTGATGTACTTGGAGTACATTGAACTGGATCAAGGTAAGAATACATACCCACTACTGTCAATGGTACTTTTGACAACTCTATTAATTGTAAAGTGAGTCTTAACCCTGAGGGATTAAATGACTTAAGTACTTAATGGTGTACACTTTGATTTATCAATGAGTGAGACTTACGTATAGTCAATACCTCGATATGTTGGGTGTACATTGTTAGGACTTGGGAACTTCTAATCTTAATTAGGTCACCATACTCTTATGAGATAGGTATTCCCTTGACTCAGTCTTTCGTTTGATTACTGCTGTCATGCCAAGTTTTTTTATTCACATATTATTTATAGTACAAAGTTATTATTTATTTTCAAAAGGACTTTTTAGAAAATAAATAATTTGCAGTGATCAATAATTGTTAGACTAGATAGTCTTGGATAAGAAGTACATGGGTCAAGCTGACAGTTCTTTAGCTTGATGCCAATTTACAAACACCGGTAATGGGAATTCATCTTTGTGGTAATCAATAAGATATGGGCCTTGACATAATTTCTTATTCTAGGAGGTCAACTATCATCATTTAGTGGAGTTGAGAGTAGTTTCACAAATTGTTATATTCATGAAGGGTTGATGTGCGATTATAGCAACTTGGTGTTAGCCTAGAATATGAAAACCCTAGAGATCCCCCCCTCCCCCTGCACTTAGAGAGGCATAGTATATATACATATAAGGGGATGGCCGGCCATACCCAAGGTTTGGAGAGAGATCAGAGAGAGAGAAAGAGAGAGATTTTGGCTAAGGGTGTTTGTGTGTGTGTGTGTGTGCACTTGTGAGTTCCCATCAACTCTTGCCATCCCTTGTGCCTTAGTGATTAAGGAGGAAGAACCCTAGGGTAAAGAGGCTCAAGCTATTCAAGGATTTGAGAAAGAACCCTAGATGAAGGAAGCTCAAATTTTTCAAGTGTTTTCACTGTTTTGGGTGTGCTACCAAATCCTACAAGGTATGATATTTAATTCATCTTTTTGTTCATGCATAGATCAATAGCGACACATGAGTATAATCTCAGTTTGTTTTTTTAAATCGCTTTCGCAAAGGTTTCCTAAAAAATAATCAAATATGGGGTTTTGGCTCATATTTTCGAAGCTCTACTCATCGTTTGACCCCTCTGGTCAAGGGTTCGAACGTCCTAACCGTTTGAGCGTCTCGAATGGCCATTCAAAGTCCAATGAACATAAGTGCGTAGATATCAAAAAGTTATTTGAAATTGATATATTATGAACTATGATAGCACTTCTAATTCAAGAGATATGACATTTCAAAATTTCAGTTCTGTGTACTTTAACAACTTGTATTTCATTTTTAACACTAACTTGAAACTTGTTTTAAAGAGGTACAACTACAATTTGAACTCAAATACAACTAAAACTCAAATACTAACACTTTCTACTTAGAAACCCAGGGCCCGTTACCTGAATCACGGTTTGTGATTTCGTTCCATCAAGGGTAATCTCAATTAAGCGGCAATAGACAAATTTTAGCCAATGATAGTTTGCACATCTATATATCTACGTAGGTGGACCCTACAAAGTATGAAGGATGCTTTAGATGCTTTTGGTATCACTGCAAGCGTTGCATGCATGTCCGGAGTGGAAAAGACTGACATCACTTGTGGGGCTGGACATACATAGTGTATGAGCATCATGCATGCACCATTTATGCTAGGCCAGTGTAAAGTGGTAGAGGGCAAATCATTCTTTTCCTCCTATATATATATATATATATAGATGTATGAATGTTGCTTACACGTACCTTCACGCCAAGTAAACTAATATTATTAGTTATTTAATAAGTATTATTATAATGAAAACAGAAGTAGAGAGTACGTTGCCTAAATTTGACCATCAGCTGATCCTCAAGCACATAATTGATTGTCCAATCTGGAATTTGCCTCTCATACTTTACGTGTTAGAACTTAGGAGGACATGTATTGCTGTCTCTTGTTACTATATATCGTCCGTTGAGATGATTAGTACGATAGCAATCTAGTGCGGTGACTCTAGATTAAATATTTGTTTTTATATATTTATATATAAATGAATAATATTATATATAATTTTAATTTGTAATTCTTTTTATTATTTTTAAATACAAGATTGTAAGATTGATATTGATAAATTGCTGTAAACGTATTCACTTATTCACTTATATTTAAGAGTCAAAAACGAAATTGTATGTAAACCTTTCTCAGGTGAAGAGATGTATACGAAAAATATATATCATGGTCCTTCAATGGAAACTCACATGCGGACGCCACACGTATCGAAAGTGGGAACGAAAAAGATGAATACAAACACGTGGCACTTTTCTTTTATTAATAAGATATAGTTACGAAAATAGAAACATGAACACGTGGCATTCATTCAGTACTACTTGTGGATTCAGTGGCAGGCCATTCAATATAATACTAATCGAAGTGACTCATGAAATACAAAATCCCATTCAATATAATACTAATGGGATAAGGATTTCTTTCTAGCATGGGTGGAGTACGTGGTAATATATTATTTGATTGTATATGTATATATTTATTTATATTTAAATATTTTTATAAATATATTAATTTTATGATTAATGTTTAAAATTTAAAGAATATATAAATATATGATAACTTGATATACTGTCATTTACACAGGGTAATAGTAATTCTTTTAACTTGGGTTAGAAAAAATTCTTGCCCATACTAATGGATGTTCCAACACTTTATTTTTTTCTTCCCTCCTTCATAGCTCAAGCATATGCCCTCAAAGGGCAAAATGTATAATCGGATAGTTTACACTCATTGAGATTTGTATATTAACGATTTGTTTGAATATTGAATTTGCTTTGAAAAGGCAATGAAATAAGTCATTTTATTCATTTACTGGCTACCAAATAAAAATAAAAAATTTTTTTTTTGTTAAATAACTATTCATCTTTTTCTCATTTTTCTAATCCAACTAAATAAAAGAAAAAATTATAATTTTCACTATATTTATTTCTTTTTATTTTTTTCTTTCTTTACAAATTCGAAAATTGAACATAGCGTAAGGCAAGAAAGTGAAAAATACAATATTATAGTGTTAAAATGGTGGGTACAATAGTAGCATTGCAATATTTGAGAGAAAATCGCTACATTGATGTTGATTCGTGCCTTATTTGAGAGAATTTTTGTTAGTCCGAGAGAGTTTACTCGCCGAATGGGTCCTAATGGTCATAGAAAAAAAAAACAGAGAATTTTTTTTCTATTCAAGCGTAGGTCATAGTAAGAGACAGGCAGTCAAAATTTCAAAATAGATACACTTGGGTTAAGTGATTGGTGAACCCTAGAAGATGAGTTACCTAGCGTCAAAAGTGATACCCTTTCTCTTCCTCTTTACTCTCTCTCTCTCTCTCTCTCTCTCTCTCTCATGAGAGAGGACAAGGGAGCCTAAGGTTAGGGCATGATTTGAGATTACCGAGAGAGAACATTTATTTTTACGTTGGTGGGTGGTGAGTCAGACTTTCTAATAAGATATAATAGACATAGAAAGACCTTTGAGAGGCATGTGTTTTACCGTCTTCTGATTCCTTTCTTGACGGTCAAACTTACAGTGAGGTTTTTGCACCATTCGAGATATCAATCTCTCTCTCCTTTCTGCAACTCACTTCTCCTTAAACTATTCTCACCCGCTCCGTCCGTACCCAGCCCCATGAATTAGTCTAGGACATATACATATGTATATAAATCTGTGTGTTCTCATATTTATTTCTGATAAGCATGCGTGTTCATATCTATACTTATATTCATACAGAGTTATCTCATTTTTGCTTTGATTATTTTCTGTGTTCACCACACAATAGAATATATTTATTTAGTGAGATTTTAGAAAAGAGTTGTTATATATATATATATCTAACTATGTATATGTTGAGGTTATAATTTTTCTCTCGATGTAATAAGCAATGCCAAACGTGAAGTGAGTTAGTATATCATTTCCTATGTTAATTTTAATGGATGGTATTTTCTAATAGTTGTAGCTCACTAGAGCAAAACATGATATTTTTGTCTTGGAATCATGGTGGTCCTTTATATATATATATATATACATGAAAAGAGAGATTTGAAAATTAAGGAAAAAAATCAGATTCACTCAAAGGAGAGTGGAGAGAGAAAACAGTCGGCAAAAATTTTAAGGGAGGGGATGTATCTATAAATTCCATTTTGGGTCCCTTAGGAGTATAGATTTTCTTCCAATCTGTCTCAAAATCTTGAGAATGAAATAACCCTAAGACCCGGAAGACACGGGTTAGTGTCCTCGTATAGGGGTACAGGAAGCAAGAAAATCTCCATATTTCTTTCGCTCTTTTTTTTTTTTTTAAAGCATATGTGAAGGATTCTCACTGTGCATATATATATAGTAAAAATAATGTCAGTCATGCATGAATTATTGTTGTGTACAGGAGAGAGAAATCTTTTAGCTAGGGACAGAGAGGAACCCCCGCCTGCACCGGGGGAGCAGTTTGATGATTAGGACTCAGGATAATAGTAGAATATTAGTATGGATGGATGGAATGTGAAGAAAGTTATGGGTTTGAAGGCCGTCTGAGGGGTCTCTTACATGGAGAGAGAGAGAGAGAGATGGCAATGAAATGAAAAGGGGTTGTTGGTTAGGGGTGTGGCAGCACCAGATTTCTGACAGTGAAATGACTTATGTCCAACTGGGCATGAATAAATGGGTGTGGAGAGGGGGCTGCGTGTGGGTTTTTGACATACCTTGTCAGATACCATCTTCTACAGGTGTTGTACAGCAAAGAGAGAGAGAGAGAGAGAGAGAGAGAGAGAGAGAACTCTTATACCATACTAATAGGTGGAGTTTAGTCAATTAGGCTGGTAAATTAAAGTCAAGTAGAATTAAAGGATCGATCTTTGGAAGTCCGAGGGGGAATGCAGTTTTGTTTTGAGACTACAAAACCACATGCTCATAGGTTACGACCCATGTGTTAGCCTCATAAATATATAACTTAACTAATTATTAACTATCAAATGCATGAAGATAAGCTCAACTTGCTTCTACTGCATGCTGGCATATTTTTGGTGAAAACGAAGTAGTTTTGAACTATAAATCTATGTAGACTAGGACAACAGGTTACTATACATAATTCTATTGCTCGTGTGCCTTTTTCTTATGGAGAGAGAGAGAGAAAGATCTTTGCTACTTTGAGGAAGAATGGAAATATGTTACATATACGTAGATAATGGGAATTGTTAAATGCATAGGCTATTTGAAATAAGTAAAGAAATATATATATATATATATATGCCTATATTTTTTTTATATGCGTATGTATGCGTATATACATACATAGAACACACACACATATATATGTATAGAAGCTGCTAGATTTATAATCATTATTGATGATGTTTCCACAACTCGATATCAAATGTATCCTCCTTTATTGTCATTTTGGGCGCCTCATATTCATTACCTTTCTTTCATATACTAGGAAGTACAAAAATACAAGGCTACCCCTCATCACCTACCAATTTGTTACTCTCATTAAAATCATAGAGGCTTTTGGGATCAGTTATGACTGCCCTTCGATTAGAGGGGCACCCCATTTGTGATCACAGCCCCAAGGAAGAGAGAGAGAGAGATTATTTAACAACTTTTACAGATTTTATAGAACTCTTCATTTTTGCCTTGGAAGAATTAATTTCTCTTCTTTTTTTAGACCTTTCCGCTTCTTCCTTCTCCTTTCAACTCATGGTTTCTCTCTAACAACCCTCATGCATGAACTAATTCCTCATCTCCTTTGAAGAAAAGTAATAGTGCAGTCACTCACCCACAGGACCTTCAATGGCTTCCATGAACAACTGGTTGGGTTTCTCTCTCTCACCGCAAGAACTACCATCACAGCCTCAAGATCACTCAGTCTCTCGTCTAGGCTTCAACTCCGACGAAATCTCCGGTACAGATGTCTCCGGCGAATGCTTGGATCTCACTTCTGACTCAACCCTTCCTTCTCTAAACCTTCCAGCCCCTTTTGGCATATTAGAAGCATTCAACAGGAACAATCAATCACAAGGTTTGTTATTCCATACCAATCTCAAACTATTTCATGAGTATATATCCTGTCAAAGCTGAACCCTATAGAAACATCTGAAAGCAACGTTTCTCATTTGATTTTCACTCTCTTGTTTAATTTGTGTTGCCCTCTTTTGCAGATTGGAATATGAAAGATATGAGCATGATGAACTCTACTGACAACAACAGCTACAAAACCACCTCAGACTTTTCAATGCTAATGGTGGGTAGTTCATGCAATAATAGTCAGAACCAGGGGGGGCCAAAGCTTGAGAACTTTCTTGGTGGACACTCTTTTGCTGATCCCGGACATAAACTTTCAGTTTATGATGGTAATGGTGACTATATGTATCCAAACTGTTCATTGCAGCTTCCACCGGAGGAGGCGGCGGCCACTGACGGCCGAGCCAGTATTGGAGGTGGAGGAGGAGGAGGAACTAACAACAATAGCAACAACAACACAATAGGCCTTTCTATGATCAAGAACTGGTTGAGGAACCAACCAACACCAGCAGCAGCACAGCCGGAGAACAAGAATGGGGGCGGTGGGGCGGCACAGACTTTGTCGCTGTCGATGAGCAACGAGTCACAGACGAGCTCTCCTCTGCCCCTTATGACGGCCAGTGCAGCTAGTAGTGGTGGTGGTGAGAGTACTTCATCCGATAACAAACATCAGAAGCTTGATGCCCAAACCGGTGCAATAGAGGCAGTGCCTCGCAAGTCTATTGACACATTTGGACAGAGGACTTCCATATACCGTGGTGTTACCAGGTAGGTACATATACATATAATGATGAACCTGTTCAATAGTTTTCTCCCACAGTATGAACTTCCTTTGCATTTTAGTTAGTTATCATTTGGATATTTGATTTTATGTTAACATTTTAGGGTGGTTTTGTTTTTGTAGGCATAGATGGACTGGTAGATATGAGGCTCATCTGTGGGATAATAGTTGTAGAAGAGAAGGACAGACTCGTAAAGGAAGACAAGGTATGGATTTCAGTATCTGCACTTGCATTTCATCAATCTCTAATTAGAAAATATTTCTTTTAATCTTTTTTTTAAATTTATTTTTCATAAATAGACGAAAAGACCGTAATTTTATGTTAACTTGTGTTTCCGTTTCTGGTCCTCTTATGACTTGATGTGGGGCTCCTTCAACCTCTCTGCAGTTTATTTGGGTAAGCTAAAAAGGTCTCTTTTCCCTTTTTCGATATGTTTTATACATCTTTTTTGTTGTAATTTGTTCACTGGAATGATATAGTACTTGTGCATGAGATCCAAGCTTTTTCAAAACAGTGCCATTTCTGTTTTATTTTATTTTTAATTATTTTTATTGTGTTGTATAAATAATATAGGAGGTTATGATAAGGAAGAAAAGGCAGCTCGAGCTTATGATCTAGCAGCATTGAAGTACTGGGGTACCACTACTACTACGAATTTCCCTGTAAGTGTTGCTGAAAGATGTTTTCCTTTTCTTTTTTTTTTTTTTCCCCTTATCTCCTCTAATTGGAAGAGTCGAAAACCTCTAAACACCCTGACAATTTAGAAAGTGCTTGTCCCTGTATACTCTACACAATATGCATCCTCTCGGAAAAAAAGGTAATGGGGAAACATGTTGCAGTATTTTATCCACTTACTGAGTGCACATTAAATATATATATATATATATTTAGCATCGTTAAGGGAATGCGCCCAGCCCAATCACAAAAGAAAGAATACAGCTTTACAATGTATTTGACAGAATTAATTTTGATTTTTTCATCATCTCAATTTTTTGTTTGTTTTTGTTTTTCATTTGGAATTTCAGATAAGCAACTATGAGAAAGAGATAGAAGAAATGAAGCACATGACAAGGCAAGAGTATGTTGCATCTCTTCGAAGGTAAAGAGAAATGCCCTCTTTCAATAGCGTTTGTTGCTCAAATTGACTGATGTCGCAAAAAGATCGATGAATCCATGGAAGTTTGGAGTATTTAATCATTTTATTCTTCCTGCAGGAAGAGCAGTGGGTTTTCTCGTGGTGCATCAATTTATCGGGGAGTGACAAGGTAAAATCGCAAGTGATCAATGCAGTCGTATCTGCGTTCTTATCTTTTTTTCCTCCTATTTTCCTCGTCTCTGTGGTCGTTGGGTTGAAGAATTGCACCATTTTTTTTTCACTCAATTTGGTTTGATGACAGACACCACCAACATGGAAGATGGCAAGCAAGGATTGGAAGAGTTGCAGGGAACAAGGATCTTTACTTAGGCACTTTCAGTAAGCATATCTATCTCCGTCCTTTTTCAACAAGGCTACTCGTCCAAACAAGAGCCGCGTTATTTATTGGACAAGAATTTCGAAAATAACGCTTTTTGTAAGAGAATATTGTAGAGATATGTTCTCTCTAACATATTTCTTGGCCTTTGTTTTAATTTTCTTGAATATTAATTAATGTAGGCACTCAGGAGGAAGCAGCAGAAGCCTATGACATTGCTGCTATAAAATTCCGGGGGCTGAATGCAGTGACAAACTTCGACATGAGTAGATATGATGTTAAGAGTATACTTGAGAGTAGCAATTTACCAATCGGGGGAGCTGCTAAGCGACTTAAAGATGCCGCCGCCGCCGAGCAGCAGGCTGAAATATTGACTATGGATCTTCATCATGCGCAGCAGAGGGCAGACAACAACAACAACAGCAACCACAACGAAGATAACATAACTTCTTCACATCTGATCAGTGATGGAATTAGCAACTACCATAGCTGCTGCTGGCCTACTACTGTTGCATTCCAACAGGCTCAGCCATTCAACATGCACTACCCGTATGGCCAGCAAAGAGTGTGGTGTAAGCAAGAGCAAGATGCTGATGCCACGCGCACCTTTCAAGACCTCAACCAACTTCAATTGGGAAGCACACACAACTTCTTCCACCAGCCTTCTTCTGTATTGCACAACCTCATGAGCTTGGACTCCTCCTCCTCCACAATGGAGCACAGCTCCGGCTCTAGTTCCGCCGTCTACGGCAGTGGCGCTGGCAATGGCGGCTTCCATCAAGGAGTCGGGTACGGCGGTGGTAGTAACGGTGGTTTTGTGATGCCGATGGCGACGGTGGTTATTGCTCAAGAAGGAAATAACACTATTCAAGGAAATGGTTATGGGGATAATGATGAGATCAAGGCACATGGCTACGAAAACATGTTCGGGTCGACCACGATGGATCCTTATCAGGGGGGAAGGAACTTGTATTATCTCTCGCAGCAGCAGCAGCAGCAATCATCGGCTGCTGCCGCTGACGCTGCCGGTGCAGTACTGAAGGCCGCCAGTGTGTATGATCATCATCAAGGCTCTGCTTGTAATAACTGGGTTCCTACCGCGGTACCCACCACGTCTCTTGCTCCCAGGGCTCAGAATATGCATGGCAGTTTGCCATGGATCTCAAACTTTCACCGTTTGGAATGATACATAAATTAGTAAGACTCTCTGACCGGAAATATGGATGAAGAAGGATGTACACACACAGCTGACTATTTCCCTAATTTTGATTCTTCATTTTCCTATATTTACGCCATGGTCTACTGAAGATGATCCTTCTTTTTGGTTCCATTAATTTCTTTTGCCCCTTTGATGCAAAAGTTATATATTATTAAGGATCGATCGGGCTGAAGTTCAGCATTATTAGCAAGTGAGATCTTTACTTATAATTCTCACTTGCTAGCTATGAATTTTGGGAACTTTAGACTTACAGATCCTCGATCGGAAAGTAATACACCAGGCTTTGTAATTTTGAATAACATAGTTAATGTTGATACAAAGGATATGGGTGACAATGGGATTTCCTTTTTTTTTTTTTTCTATTTAATTTCTTGTATTATTCTGAGGTACTGCTTTTGAAGAAATTCAACTGCAAGACAATCTGCATGTTTATTGTTTGCAAAGCTAAAAGCCTTTGATGATAATGTGGATATACGTGAAATTAATGGTGGGACAAATTTTCATGATACCCCCACTGGGCTAACTAGCCTTTGATATACAACATCCTAGTCGTGCATGTTTGTTGGCTGGCTCAACAAAAATTGCATTCCTCTCGCGATCGTGATAAATGGGGCCTTTTACGAAATTAGGTTTATTTTAATTAATATATATTAAACTAGAATTAAAATTTGAATATTTACAAAACAATAGTTAAGCGTCATTATGGATGACGTTTTTCCAAAAAGCGTCAAACCTAATGACGCTTTCCATTTGACGATAAAATTTAGAAATAGCCAAGCGAAAAGCGTAATCTCTAATGACGTTTTGAAGCCTGCACCAAAATCGTCAAAGAAAATGATGTTTTCTATTAAATATAAAGACATCAACAAGAATGACGTTTTCATACCAGCAATTTTTTTTTTTGGCTGTTTGACATTGAACGAACTCCTTCACTACTAACTCCGTGACCGGGACTCCGTTCGACGCACCGTCAGCACCTGCAGCTGTAGTTTGCCGAGGCGGTACTGCGTGTCGAGTTTCGCGCCGAACAGAGGCCGTTTGCAAGATTTGGCATTCTTGAACCCCAATTCCCAAGTTTTTCAAATCGCTAAGTCTCTAAGGGGGGGAAATGCAGTAACTCCTCCACCGGGACTCCGTTTGACGCGCCGTCAGCGTCCGCAGCTGTAGTTTGCTGAGGCGGTGTTTCATGTTGAGTTTCGCGCGGAACGGAAGCCGTTTGCAAGATTTGGCATCGCGAACCCCGATTCCTAAGTTTTTCAAATCGCTAAGTCTCCACGGGGGAAAAATGCAGTAACTCCGTGACTGGGACTCCGTTTGACGTGCCGTCAGCACCCGCAGCTGTAGTTTGCCGATGCGATGCTTCATGTCTAGTTTCGCGCCGAACGGAAGCCGTTTGCAAGATTTGGCATTGCGAACCCCAATTCCTAAGTTTTTCAAATCACTAAGTCTCTGGGGGGGGACATGCAGTAACTCCGTGACTAGGACTCCATTTGACGTGCCGTCAGCGCCCGCAGCTGTAGTTTGCCGAGGCGGTGCTTCGTAATGAGTTTCGTGCCGAACAGAGGCCGTTTGCAAGATTTGGCATCCCCGAACCCCGATTTCTAAGTTTTTCAAATCGCTAAGTCTTCGGCGGAGAAAAATGCAGTAACTCCGTGATCGGGACTTCGTTTGACGCCCCGTCAGGGCCCGCAGCTGTAGTTTGCCGAGGCAGTGCTGCGTGTCGAGTTTCGCGCCGAACGGAGGCCGTTTGCAAGATTTGGCATCCCCAAACCCCGATTCCCAAGTTTTTCAAATCGCTAAGTCTCCGAGGGGGAAAAATGCAGTAACTCCTCCACCGGGACTCCATTTGACACGCCGTCAGCGCCTGCAACTATAGTTTGCTAAGGTGGTGCTGTGTGTCGAGTTTCGCGTCGAACGGAGGCCATTTGTAAGATTTGGCATTCCCGGACCCTGATTCTCAAGTTTTTCAAATCGCTAAGTCTCCGGGGGGAAAAAATGCAGTAACTCCTCCACCGGGACTCCGTTCAACGCGCCATTAGTGCCCGCAGCTGTAGTTTACTGAGGCGGTGCTGCGTGTCGAGTTTCGTGTCGAACGGAGGCCGTTTGCAAGATTTGGCATCCCTGAACCCCGATTTCCAAGTTTTTCAAATCACTAAGTCTCCGGAGGAGAAAAATGCAGTAACTCCTCCGCCGGGACTCCGTTTAACGCGCCGTCAGCGCTTGCAGCTGTAATTTGCCGAGGCGGTGCTGCGTGTCAAGTTTCGCACCGAACGGAGGCCGTTTGCAAGATTTGGCATCCCCGAACCCTGATTCTCAAGTTTTTCAAATCGCTAAGTCTCCGGGGGAAAAAAATGTACTAACTCTTCTGCCGGGACTCCGTTTGACGCGCCGTCAGTGCCCACAGCTGTAGTTTGCCGAAGCGGTGCTGCGTGTCGAGTTTCGCGCTGAACGGAGGCTGTTTGCAAGATTTGGCATCCCCGAACCCCGATTCCAAGTCTTTCAAATTGCTAAGTCTTCGGGGGAGAAAAATGCAATAACTCCTCCGCCGGTACTCCGTTCAACGTGCCGTCAGTGTTACAATTGTAATACTCAGAAATGTTTCAAAATATGATCATATATTACTTAAAACTAATGACATATACACGAGTTCTGTACAAAAAAATATATAATATCTGTCGAATGACCACAAGAGAGCATATAAAATACATCCTATGTACCACATGTGGGTGCTCGTCTAGGTCTCTTGCTCCTGCGATATACAATGGGGAGCGCTGTGGATTCCTCAGCCTGTGGGACCACATGTCCTACAACCACCTCATCACCCTGTGTGGTCGATGCTGGCTGCTCCTAGGTAATCTGTGAGACCTATGTCTGCTCATCTCCACTTACCCCCTGCTGGGCCTGTATCTGTGCAGGTGATACCTCATCTATCTGAGGGTACACATCCCATACTGTCGCCTCATCTACCTGTGAAGTCGATGGTGGGTGCTCCTGCATGATCTGTGAGTCCCACTCTGCTGGTGGAGGTGAATGGTGCACTGTCTCATCATCTACCCCAAAAAGATCTGATGACGGGCCGATGAACATCGGTATGATGACTCTATCCAAAACCGTAGTAGCTATCATCCTACGGAACTCGTGCATCTCAGATCCACCCTCTGCCTGTCCTGTATCTCTGCCTCTGCCTCTACCTCTGCGCGGAGGTCCCGCGCGTCCTCTCCCACTGCCAATCGGCTGTGGCTGAACTGCCTGTGCCATAACATCGCCCCCGGATGTAGACGGTGCCGATGAATCCTGATGATACTGTACTAGGGACGCACGATGATGATGGGCCGTCAAAGGATCTGGTCGAATGTAAGCTGTGGACGGCCCCACATCAGTGGACTGCAATGGCACCTGACTGGATGAAGATGGCCCCGATGTGGTGACCGATGGACCCACCGGAGTATAAGGGTCCACTATATCTGCACGGGGTGGCACTAGAACGGAAGATGGTATGGCTGCATCAGTAGGTACGGCCTCTGACCGGTGTGTCACCTGACTGGACATGGAAGGCCCTGCTATGGGAGGCGATGGATCTACAAGAGTGGAAGGGCCAGCTCTATCCGATGGGGGTGGAACTGCAGCGGGGGGTGGCATGGCTGGATCAGCAGGTACAGCCGCATGTATACGGTAATCCTGTCGTATAATGTGTAGGGTCGTGTCACACATGTCACGGATGAACACTAATGTCTCTAAACCTGCATTAGCATCGTATCTGCGAATGGTGTCAACCGCCCGCTGCTGCATAAGGGTGATACACTAGGCCTGTAACGCAATAAATCATAACGAATATTATATTAGAAACATCCAAAATAAATATATTTATTTTATTCAATAGTATTATAGTATATTTTATTGAATACTCTTACCAAAATATCATGTCTCCCCCCTACTCCAAGGTAGCCAGCCAAAGGCCTGTGCGCTGGATTCCCCATCAAGGGGCGCGTGATAGATCGGTACCACCCTACGTATGGGTCGTGGCGTGACATAGGCTCCTCTATAAGGTCACCGACAATAATGTGCTGTCGTCGCTCTCTCCATCTAGTGACAAAAATATTATGGAACTGCAACCAATCTGTGTCAGGCCTACCCCGCCTATCTATGCTATGAAGACCAATACCAGTGTCGAGGGCTGTAAGTATGCCCTGACGACGACCAAACTGTCAAATAACACGACTAGGCAAATGCCACTCCACCACGTCAAAACATATAAGTGGAACCTCAGCCATCCATATGTCACTCCCAGCACGACAATAATCGAGGAGGGTATCGATAATCTCACCGTGCCGACTATAAGGCTACCACACAAACTAAATCATGCAATATAAATGTCAGCTTACGAGATAAATAGTTAATACTGTACTTAGTTTACGTAATGTCAGGAAAAAAAATGTAAGCACTTAAAAGCATACCTCATCATCTCTCAAACGATCAAACTGGTCTCTATACACTGCAACAACGTGGGTGGGGACTTTATCCAGTGCAAACTTACTCTTCCACCTTTTTTCGAAACAATACAAAATATAGTTAGATAACATACAAAGTTAAATAGTAATTGCACATTTCATAACTAATTTTTTATTTTTTTATAAGTACAATACCTAGCACCCCACGGGCCAGCGGGTAGGTGCTACTGATCTCCAATGTCTAGCGGCTGCTGTCCAAAAGTCGGTACAACACGCCGACGTGGGCTAATCCTAGGGAATCTCTCCCAGGCCTGTATCTGTTACAAAAATAGCATAATATAACGAATAATGCCCTATAAAAAGTCATAAAGATATAACATTTCCTATAACGACCACATACCTGTAGCAACACCAAAATACCTCCTATATCCTTCGTGTCGGTCTTAGTCGCTCGACACATCATCCGATAAAGTACGGCAAGGGCTGTCGCACCCTAACTATATCGCCCAGCCTGATCGAAATCTCTAAGGAATGGTAGATACATCAACTTCACCAAGTTCTGTGACTTATCTTGCAATACTAACCCCCCAATGAGTTGCATGATATATGCCCTAGCATAGTACTGTACAGTCACCTCGTCAGCATCATCTGGCAACTGCTGAAATGTGGTAGATAGCCACGAAAGCCTAAGACGGCCACCACTGAAATCCTGGATGTTGGGCTCAGCGCCCAACAACTCTCGGCAAATCTGCCGCCAATGCTGTACGTCACCCCCACCATCTACGCCTCCAATCGGCTTACCATCAACAGGCAGGCCCATTAACACAGACACGTCCTGTAATGTCACGGTGGCCTCTCCAACTAGCAAGTGAAATGTATGAGTCTCCTGCCGCCACCTCTTGACCAAGGCTGTGATAAGTGGATGGTCAAGTTGAATATAACTAACCCGGTACAGCCCGTAGAAACAGGCATGCATCAAGTACGGAAGTATCCGAGGGGATAATGGTCTAGCCCAGCATGCGGCGTCATTACGACGACAATGAAGCACCTGGTCACACTATAAGAAGAAATAATGAGAAAATAATTAAACAAATATATAACAAGAAAAATGTAATATTTGCCAATACGAAGTCACAAACCTGCTGACCCATCCATATAATAGAGGACCTGTGATGCTCCTGTAAAGTCAGAACTGATGGGTCAACTGGTCCGGGTAGTCCAGCCACGTCTATATCCATAAGAGCTGTGATGTACACATACTATAAAGTTAGCTAAACATGACTAATAATTAACTACAATAATGCAAATAGATAAAAAAATAAATTACAAAAAAGTTATACGAATAAATGCTAATAACCAACAAGTAAATGGTAATAACAATATTACAAATGTCATCTACGAACAATGTCATTGGACAATGTTGATAATCATCAAGTAAAATCCGGTGGACAATGTTCAATACAATAATGTATAGTTCATGGGGTATTACGAATTTATATAAATAATGGCCCCATCATCTACGAACAACGCCTCATCATCTTTCACTTCCTCATTTACTCATTGTCATTGAAAATAGCTCCAGAAATTGACATGACAAGTATTTATTGTTAAGGTCTTTCAAGCTTCACGTGAAGCCTGAAAAGAAATGTACCATACCCTATGGCGTAAATCGATTTCAAGAATCACGTGAACCCATTATAAGCATTGCACCGCACCTGGTCACGCTGTAGCAATTGACATGACAAGTCACGAGGGGTTAATGGAAGTCTGAAGTGAAAGATGACATCACAAGTGTTAACTATGAATCCATTGCACTATACGAAACACTTCACGTGAACCACTGAGTCCAAAACAAAGACATTGTCCTCCACATATTGGCATCAATTGGATAATCAATTACAGGCTTCATGTGAAACCATTATAGCCTATATAAGTTGTGCGATAATGTCAATAAGTCATAAACCTCACCCACACCTACAAAGATGCCGAAGCGAAAAGGGTTTTTCGGTGCGTCGTCCAGTCGTACAGTCTCAGGCGATGAGACACACTCAAACAACTGAACCTCGTTGGACTTCCTTAGGGTGGGTACGTACACGGATGCAATCGGTAACAAATGGTATGGTCAAAAACGTCTATTTCACAACAAACCTATCGTAATGCACGATACGACGGGTCTGGTTAGCCACATATTCATTGGCGAGGCTTCCCAATGACCACCCCGCGGTGTGACAGACAACTAATGCAATAGGTTGAGGTTGCCGTGGGAAGACTTACTTGATAAACGGCGTGAACAAGAGATGTATTACCGATGGCATGGCCTTCGTGTCCCAAAGGCTCGTTCAGCTAAGGTGTGGGGCAGTCCGTCATATTCAAGTAGTAAGGTTATAAAAGCGCTCGAACGTGAGATTAATCAAATGCAACGAAGGTTGGATAGGTATCATTTTACAGAGCATGCGAAGAAAGAATGTGCTGATCCAACACAACGAATAATAGACATTATTGAAGATCCGTTGCTAGTATTTGACCCAGAACTTTCGGACTTCTCAGAAGAAGAAGGCGACGATGACTATATTAACTATCTACCTAGTAGTCTTTTGGTTGCTGGAAAACCATTGTGCTGTTACGAACATGGTCCATAAAGCCTATTCTTGTTTTTAGTTAAGTTTGGTGTGAAGTTAATTAATATGTAACGGTACTATTTGCCATCTTATGTTCCATATAACATATCGATGTAATGGTCATATTTGAGATTTTCTGTTTCATGTAATATGAGTCCATGTTATTCTAAGTCCATGAATGCATAGAGACAACAGAACTACCATTACATAACAAACTAAATTACATCCATAACAAAATACAGTTACTTAAGGTGTCCAAAATACATTAAGGTGTCCAAACAATAACTACTACTAAGCTACTCGCTGAAGCCTCTTCGGACATTTTCGCTTGTCATGGCTAGTTTATTGACAAAGACTGCAGTGGTAGCTGTGCTTTTGCCTAGAGGTGTCCATTTCATTACGAATACGGGCCGTTTTGGGCCGACCGGGCTTTGGATTCAGTGATCGCAAACGGCCTGTATTGGGGAGCAATGTCGGCATACTACTCAAGGGCCAGTAATCTTCATGGGGTATTGGGCTAAAATTAGAATCCCAAATGCGTGAGTATACATCAATTCTGTACTCTAGCGCCACCAAGTAAAATGGATCGACGCCTAAGTCCGCAGTAACAGCAAGCATGTGCGAACATGGATATTTGTTAACGATGTATTTTGAACAAGAACAGCTAGGCTGGTTAAGTCTTACAACCTGCTTGTGCCCACCCAGCATCCCGTGGTGTGTTGTTTCAACCTCGTATTCACCTTCTTGCCTGTGAACGAAATTTAAATCAGTGTCATTGTCACAAAAATATTGGTCAGCTTAAAAGTTATGGTAGCGCATTTACCTGTTAAATGCTCTCAACAAATGTGTATTTCCTTTGCACTGGTATTTTTCAATTTGTTTTTGTAGCTTGCGGCCATACCGCAAACCAGCAGCCCGATTTTTAATACACTCAATTCTCCTCCCGTCAAAATACTTAACAAGCCGGTGGAATGTAGTTTCCACACATGCCGTGATGGGCACATTCTGAGCACCCCTCAATACACTGTTAAATCCTTCAGATAGATTTGTAGTCAAAATCCCCCACCTACGACCTCCATCATGTGCAAGTGTCCACTTTTCAGCCTCCATCTCTTGCAACCAATTTAATGTCTCTAGTTTAAGATTTTCAATCTCCTTCATAATCAAGTTGAACTTTCGAATTTGATGGCAACTACCAGCCCTCCATACCAAATCCATAAGTTTTGTGTTGCTGAATTTCTTGTTGAAGTTGCTACGGACGTGCCTGAGGCAATATCGATGATATTCAATTGGTCGCAAACACGGATGTTTCCAGTACCTTGCAACAGCATTCAACAGGCCCCTGTGCCTATCAGATATCAATGTGATGCCCTCACGGTTAGGCACTACATGTCATCTTAAGTTCTTAATAAACCATGACCACGACGCTGTAGTCTCTTCATCTACAATGGCAAAAGCAAGTGGTAAAATGTGTTGGTCGCCAATTGATGCGGTAGCTACCAGCATCTTCCCAGTGTATTTTCCATTAAGGAAAGTTCCATCAATGCCGATAACAGGAGGGCAGTGAGCGAATCCATCGATGGCGGGTTTGAAAGCCCAGAACACATAATTAAACACCACCTCATCCGGCGTAGTCGACGGCAACACATTCCAGTCTATCACTATCCCAGTATTAAAGGTCTGTAGTGCCGTCATGTACTGGGGAAGCTTCGTGTACGACTCGTCCCAATTCCCAAATATGACCTCAATGGCTCTTGTTTTTACAAGCCATGTCTTCTTGTAAGATACTGTGTGCTCCAATGCAGTTCGTACGGTGGTGATAAGCGATGCCACATTCGTTTCGGCATCTGCCTGTACACAAACATCGACCACGTTCAAGTGTACATATAAACAACTCCCGTTTTAATTTTAAGTTACATTGGTTTAAAAGAAATATAGTTTACCTTAACTGAGTCCAATATGACCGTCGTAATGAGATCAGTATCAATGTTACAGTGGTCCCTCTGCAATCTTGCAAACACACAATAATGTGGACCGGGATACGTCTTTACCTCAAAGAAACCATGTTTCTCTTTCTTTGAGGCTCGAAACCTCCAACTGTAATCATGCTTGCACCTTACATCCCAAACCTTCTTGCCCGTTTCCACCACCACATACTCTTTTCTTTTCTTTACATTGTACATCTTTACTGCATACTTCACCGAATCTTTGTCTTTAAAGATCATCCCCTTTTTGAACTCTACGGTCTTCGGGGTCCATACGTGTCCATGACAATAAAGCTCCCGACTAGTTACGGTAGCGTCACCCACCCCCTCCAAGTTTGTGAAGAAAGGGATAGGAGTGTACCGTTCGCGTATACCAATTGAAGACGATGGCAGTTCACCAAATTCAGGCCCTTCATCATCAGATTCATCATCAGCCATTAGTTCAGCGTCAATGTCTTCGTCCATGTCCAGATCAGGACCTGCACTGTTAGGTATGCATCCCTCAGCTCCATCACAAACCATATCAATGTACTCGTCAACAGGCTGGTGGAACCTGTCAACTGGGGATGTCGATAGGTGAATTGGAGATAGATGCTCAACTCCTGAACTTGTACCAATGTCGTATTGTATTTGTGATGCCCCGGCTGTGTATGACCCATACGTTGGATAATATGGAAGTGGGGACATATCGGCATATTGTGAAGCCCTCCTGTAAGATTCTTGAGTCAGCATCCCAGTGAATGAGCCAGGAATGCCACTGTATGCCCCCTGAGTCAACATTCCAGTGAATAAACCGGGAACATTGTATGCCCCATAACCTGAATACATCGGATCTGGTTCATTCAACCTACTCGTTATGTTTTCTTTCTCCACGTACAGTTCAACATAATTCAGTGTGGGAAAACACGGCGAGATGTCCAACACACTATCTAAGGTCATGTCATCATTGATGGGCACCTTCTTGTAATAAATGAACCTCTCCCATTGTCTATGGGGATGTCTGCATGTCAACTTCAAATGAATATTTTCCCCTTCATCTACAATTTTGGGTATAAGAAACTGTTCTAACTCTTCTAGTGTTATTCTGCATTGTATAATGTAAAACCCCTTCGCTTCGGTATCATATGATATGCCTTCGTCAGGGTCTTGTACTATTGTTCCCCCCCAATAGCACATCACCTTTACAGTACCCATTCAATCAACCTTATTGTAGGTAAACATATGAAATTAGTAGTTAGATAAAGCTTCAGTACAAGTTAGATGAAGTTATATAAAAATACACCCAGACACTATATTTCAAAATAGAATGGGAATGTCCTCATTATTTTCGTCTTTCTTATAATATGGTACCACTATATTTTCAATTTTAACAATTTTTCTATTTTTAAACTTGGAACTCCTCGAGTTTTCAACCATTCCATTAATAGCTGTAATTTAACTACTTGTAGTTAGATTATTAGAATAGCTAAAATTAAGAAGCTGTAATTTAACCTCAACAGTAGATTGTATAAGAAGCAATGTTGTAAAGCAAGTGAACATATGTACATCTTGCATTTTCCTTACAAATAAGGTTACATTTCATTTGAATTTTACAAAATAAGATCTACAGCATGCTACTTATCAATAGATATTATGATCATTTTAAACCTAACACTTCATTGGAAAGATATATTATCAACCATCACAATGAACAAGAGTAATTTTCTAACCTAAATACCTCGCATACTTAGTATGACCCAAAGTTATTAAGCTCTTGACATAATAAACATATAAGCACTCAGACTCATGGATTCAAATAGTCCACCATCACTGGCACCATTGTAGTATGTAGCAAAAAACTAACTCAAATAATTGGGATACGAAATTTAGTTATTATAAAACAGGTAAGACACAGTATTTAGTTATTATAAAACTAACTCAAATACATAACACTAACTCAAATAATTGGGATACGAAATTTAAACCTCAGAAACCCAAGAGGATGATTTGCAATGAACAATAACTTATATCTTTCTTCCAGTCATTGCTAGTGGAGAATACTATCCTTTTCTTTTAGATCTTCATTATTATCATCACCATAGATTAAACAGTAAATATTAAATGAACAAACTAATGCTCTCATGAACAAACTAATGCTCTCATGGAAATCAGTTTGGAGATGAATAGAAGAGAGAGAGGGAGATGAACAGGTATCATTCCACTCATAAACCAAAAAACCAAAACATAATCGTTGTACCATTCCATTAATAGAAGAGAGAGAGGGAGACGAACATGTATCTAATGATGGAGGGCTTTGTCGTCGGGAGGGCTTCGTTGGCTGGAGGGTTCGTCGTCGTCGGCTGGAGAGTTCGTCTTCGTCGTTGGCTGGAGAGGGCAGCTACGGTGCTGGTAGATAGGAAACGTAATGACGCTTTCAAACGAACTGAACATATATGACCTAAAAGCGTCAACATGTAAGACTATATTGTAAGTGAAAGCGTCAATCTTATTGACGCTTTTCTCTCTAAACAAAAATCGTCAATATGATTGACGTTTTTAGTTTTAGCTTTTTAACGTATAACGTTGTTTCGATTGACGCTTTTATAACCAAACGAAAAACGTCGTTTGCATTAACGTTTTACTTTTGTTTACACAATTTTTTGAAATTGAAATCGAAATCGTCATTACGATTGACGCTATTTCTAAAACGTCATTCATATTGACGTTTAACCGTTCTTTCGTAAATATTGAAAAAGTGACCATGGTTTAATATATATTGAATAAAATAAATACCTTTTGGTAAATGGCCCTGATAAATGGGATAGTTCATAATTAAGCCTATGTTTGTTAGGAGGAAATAAAATAGAATAGAATGGAATGGAAGTGAGAATAGGAATAGAATTGAATGAAATTGAATTGTTATTTTTATTTTCTTGTTTTTTGTTTAGTGGGCAAAATAATATATTTAGACATTATATATTTTGGGGCATTTGGTAACGTTGTCTGGCGGCAGTAGTGGTGGATTGTGACAACGTTCGAAGGTGGCGGTGGTGGCAGCAGCTGGTGCTGCCAAGTGGTGGTGATGGTGGCGGGGGTGGTGGCCGACAAGCGGTAGCAACCGATGTGGTGGTGGTGTTGGTAGTGGTGGGCAGTAATGGAGGTAATTTTGTATATAAGATGGTATCTATGCTAGGGATTTATATTAAAAGACATGTTTTGTGTAATGTCTTTAGTATTTATTAATAAATTAATTAATCTATTTTAATGAGAGTCTGTATGACTAATGTTTGCTTTACGTTATTTATTTAAAGATTATGCAAGTGTGTCTCTTATTTTATACAGTAGATTTGATATGTAAAGTACGATTTACATATGGAAGATCAGATCATTAGTTTTTATTGAATATAAGCTTATCATTTACAATCTTAGATAGAATTGGATATACCATCAGTAGCACTGTAATACAAGGTTTTAATAGGTTTGTCTTGACTATTGGGAATGGTATAGTTCCAACTCTTTGTACTAGTACACTTTGTATATATTGAACAGGACCGTGTTGAGGTAATTGTTTTTATACTGACTATATAAAATAATTAATAACTCATGATTATTATGAGTACTTATACTCTTAATCCTAATATAATAAATAGACACGTGCATGTAGTGTTTACTGTTTTAATTTATAGAAGAATGAGATTCTTTGTGGGTCAATAAACTCAGTGAGCTAGACAATAACATTACGTATATAGTGAATATTAATTATTAATGAAATCCACGTCCCAGTATAAGAATTGATGATACCTCTTTGAGGAAGCTTATAAGTTTTGATTATGTCAAACCTTGCAGATAGATTATGAATTCGACATATTAAATAAGTTAAGTAGAAGGTCTCAAAGAATTAAATAAGTTTATTAAATTTAATTGTCAGTAATTTAATTTAATAGACTGGTATCTGTGATCTTAACGTGGAGAGATAAACAAGCATTTAACAATATGGAACTCGAAATATAATTTCTAGGATGACAGAGAGTGCAATTATAATTCTTTAGTGGTATAAATTATAATTTACATAAATATGAATTAATCTTAGTTGGATTAGGAATCCTTATTTGTGTCGGAAACCCTAGTCATACTAATCATATGGTCCCTGCTATAACCTCTATATATATGCACTCTATGAGCAGCTAGGGTTATAACTGATAATCTCATATACATTTTCTTGTGAGAGAAATGAACCCTAACACTTGCAAGTCCACTCTTTCTAAAGTAAAGCGTGTTCGAGAGATACAACAGAATTGAGTTCAAATAGTTTTCTTGATGCTGTTGCTTGTTGTTGGAGATCAAAGAAGAGAGATTTCAAAATTTATACTTGTTGCTATTTGGGATCAAACTAGAGAGATCTTGAAGATATAATTCTAATAACATAAATTAGTTTCTGCTCATCAAATTAGAATTTTTGGTATTATACGAATGCATTATAACCGGGTCGTGAAAAATTTCGCAGTTCCTAATAATCTAAACTCTACCTCTAACTAGAGAAAGTCATCATCATTGACTCAAAATTTTTAAAATTTTTTACAAAAATTAAAAAAATAAAAGCAAAAATAAAGGTTAAGCCTTTATAACTACTCCCCCCCCCCCCCCCCCCCCCCCCCTTCCCTCCTCTCTTCCCACCTCACCCCAGCCCATCCCAACCCAACTATAATGATGCATTGTGCTCAATGTATGAAAACAAAGCACGAAATGAAATGAAAGGGTGAAAAAAGAGGAGTTAGGGTGCCTAAATGCTCCCCCCAACTAAAATGAAAGCCTAACTAATAAAACAAAATAAAAGCAAAAATGAAAACTATCTAAACTACTCATTGCTCCTACACAAAATTGGGGAGAGGATCATCCAATACCTTTAAATGAAAATTTGCTATCATCCTTTAGGTCCACTCTTAAAACTTGTGAAGAGTTCAAACAAGCATAATAATAGAAAATTTTAACATTTTTGTTGAACTCAAGGATATAACAATGAAACACACAAGGGTAAAAATGGTCATAGAAGGTAGAGGGTAAAATTCCTCTTCTTCCTGAGCATTCTGTTTTCAGGTTAGCTCATAGGTCATGAGAGAGCCAAAAAGTTCTTCAAGAGATAGAGTGCTGAGGTCTTTAGATTCTTGTATGACTGCCAACTTTGTTTCCCATGTCTTTGGCAGTGATCTTAGAATTTTTCTCACCTGCTCACTATTAGGATATACTTTTCCAAGAGACTTTAAACCATTAACAATGTTAGTGAATCTAGTGAATATTTCATTTACAGACTCATCATATTTCATTCTAAATAATTCATAATTATGCATAAGAATGTTAATCTTTGACTCCTTGACGTGATTGGTCCCTTCATGAGTCACTTCAAGTCTATCCCAAATTTCTTTGACAGATTCACAAATAGAAATTCTATTGAACTCATTTGGGTTTAATGCACAATACAATAAATTCATAACTATTAGCATTCAGCTGCATAAGCCATAATTCAAATTCATCCCATTCATTTTTTGGTTTGATAACAACCACTGTTTCTATTATTTTTGTAGGGATCTTAGGACCATTTAAAATAATCCACCATAACTCATGATCTATAGATTGAATATAGATTCTTATACAGTTCTTTCAATAGTTGTAATTTGTTTCATTGAACAAAGGTGGTCTACTAGTAGATTGACCCTTACATAGAGAGCTTCCAAACATGGTTGCCATGGATCAACTTTAATGATGTTAAGCCTTTAAACTAGAGCACTAGCTCTGATATCATTTGTTGGCCCAAGTAGGCAACCCAAGAGGGGGGTGAATTGGGTTTTCTAAAATTAATAGCAAACAATACAATTAAAAACTCATCAAGTAATGTAGCAGTGGGTGATCAAACTAAAAACCAGGCAATCAAATAATAAGATGCAATAAAAGCAAGCGTTATGAGCAAGGAAGAAAAACAAAGCAAGAAATGAAGAATGAAGGCATAAGAATTTTACAGAGGTTCGGCCAACCCTTGCCCACATCCTCTCTTCCTCGATCGTCTTGAAAGTATTTCACTATGTAGAATTCCCTTACACATCTGTTGGTTTTGCTCCAAGTGCCCAGCTCATTCTTACAAGAGCTCTTCCCAAGCTCTCAAAATCTTGAGTGATTTTGTCCAAGCTTCACTCAAACTTACAAGTAATTTTGTCCAAACTTCACTCAAACTTATAAGTGTTTTTCTCAAACTACACTCAAACTCACAAGTGTTTTTCTTAAGCTACACTCAAACTCACAAGTGTTTTTCTCAAGTTACACTCAAACTCACAAGTGTTTTTCCCAAGAACACTCAAACTCACAAGTGTTTTTCCTAAGAACACTCAAACTCACAAGTTTACAAACCCACCCAACAATAGATGTAAATTATACAATGAATAACTCTCTCTCAAAGAGTAGATAAACAAATTTTTAGCTCACTTAAGAACCTCCCAAATGAATAAAAATAGAGTATAAGATGTATGAGATGAAATCTCACTTTATAGCACATGATCTTATGTTCTTCTTACTCATATATGTGTTGGGGATCTTATATATATAGTCTTGAGTTGCTTATAGCCGTTGGAGATGAATATGAGTGGTTTTTGTGGCAGATCGCACTAATACAAAGGTCAAAAAATCTAGTTGTCACTGTCGGGAGTCGACTCATTTGCTACAGGGGTCGACTCTTTTTGGTGTTTTAGTAGATTTTTCAAAGATTTATCCTGAAGGGTCAACTCCTGAGAGATAGGAGTTGACTCATTTGGCCTGATTCTAAAATTTTAACTCTCTGTCTTAATGAGTCAACTCCTGAGAAGTGAGGGGTTGACTTCTTTGGAGTTCCATTAAATTTTTCAGTCTCTGTCTCAATGAATCAACTTCTAAGCTTGAGGGGTCAACTCTTTTTAGCAAAGTCTTTAACTTTTGCAATATTTTTTCAATGCTTTCAAGCTTTTCAAAGATCATCCAAATAAGGCTTCTAATGCTTGAAAGGGCTTCTTCAAGGCATGTTGACTTCAAGAACACTTTCAACTCTTCAAGATGAAATCAATTAACTTTTGATTACATTTAGAGTTCTTCAATCAACATCACTTCTTCCATGGATCTAAATTTTCTTTAAAATTTTTAAGAGAGCTTCTAAGACTTGAGATCTCTTTTCTTCAATTTATCTTCTATGCTTATTTGAATATCTCCAATCTTTTTCTTGATCTTCATCAACTTGGGATTCTTCAATCAATATAACTTCTTCCATCACCGCACTATTTTAGATTTTCTACATATCTCATTTGGCGAGAATCAAGTAATTTGTAGTTTGGGCTAGGGCCCGATTGAAGATAGACTCATGGGAGTTTTGGAAGGTTTGGAAACTTTGGATTTAAGAGTTTTGACTTGAAATGAAACTTAAAGGTTTGAAAACGTCTTTGGACATAGAACTTAAGAGATCTTTGGAATGTTTTGAAGATGTCTTTGAAATAGGACTTGGATTGTTTTTGAAAAATTTTTGAATTTGAAATTCAATGTTTTTGAAATGTCTTTAAGAGTGTTGGAATATTTTTGGAAACAACTCATGGGAGTTTTGAATGATTTTTTAAACAACTCAAGAGAGTTTTGGAAGGTTTGAAGGTTTGATTATAGATTTTAAAAAACTTGGAGTTTGAATTGGACTAGTAATCTATTGAACTTGTCTTAGGAAAATTTTTTAAGTAGTTTTTGAATACCTTATAAATGGTATGTGGAATATCTCAACCCTTTTAAGAGATTAGCTATGAAAAGACTAACTCCTTTAAGGTTATGAATTTTGAAAACATGTTTAGAAAAGGAGGAAGAGACTTCCCTTAGGTTTTTAAAGCTTTAGGGTTATAGAACCTTACTTGCTCCCCCTTTCTTTTGTAATTAATGCTTCAGTGGATTTGATATGGCCATGAGGATCGAGAGTCTTTATAGTGAAATGTCAACTATATTTGTTTGGTGCTAGCTCTTCGGTTTTCAAGTCTGCTTGAAATTATTTGTTGTATCAACACTTCTATTTGTACTTGAGTCTTCAAGAATTGATTCTATGTCAACTTGAAAACTCTTTAAATGATCTTGCTTGAGTTCTTTGTTTCTTTGAATAACTTCTTGAATCATTATAAAATCTTTAGTCACTTGCATCCTTCTTTTCGATACTTGGTGAACTCTTTGAGCATCTTCAATCTATTCGAGAATAAGATTACGTTAGTAATCTTCTTGTTGGATATTTAACCGATCAGCTCAATTATTTTCTTGTTATTAAATGATTATAATTTAACCTACACACTCAATTGAAATCATTATATAACAACCGCATGGTTTTGTTATCATCAAAATCAACATAGAGATTAACTTTGAGTCAACACCAAATTCAATCAAGTAGAATTAGAGAAATCATAAGACAATTCAATGAGATTCATATACCTACATTGAAATCCTTGAAAATCCTTGATATATTTTCATAATTGCATCGAAATAAGGACTTAGCTACTTGATTCCATAATAGAGAGCCTTAAAAAATGAAGATCTTACATTGAAATTAATAAACTATGGTGTTTGATTACAAAGAAAATGAAGAAAGTACGAGAAAGTAAAGGAAAATAGAGTTTATCTCTCTAAAACTACTCTTAATACAAAATATCTAAGCTATCTAAGTACAAAAAATGAGAGATATGTAAAAGCTTTCCTCAAAAACGTCCAAACATGCTTTTATAGTTGATGCAAAAACAAAAATCTGTTAGGTGAGTGCTGACCAAGCGCTCGGCTAATGCTCTTAATTCACTCGGTAAAATCAGTTCTCTCAAGTTAGTGCTCCTGAATCAAATGACTAAATTGGCTTGCAGAATCTAGCGATTAGTGCAATTTTTCTGACATCCGAGCATTAGGTGATCGCTAAGTGATGTCCTATTTGGCCATTTCTTCTACAATTAAACTTCATTATTTGTAGTTAGATTAAAAAGGCATGTTTAGAACAATTTAAGGATAAAACACTAATCTAATATATAAACTAGAGCTAACAATCTACTAGTTAGGGGATTGAGATTACACTTTTAAAGTGTAATTATGGAGTGTGTCGTCCGGACGAGCCTTCGGTAACCTCTCGGACTGCTCAAACAACTAAGCAAGAGAAAATTTCAAGGTCTTTGAATCTTCAGTCGTCCGGACAGGGGTGATATCCGCCCGAATGATTGACTCTTCTTCAAAAGTCCATCTCTGTAAATCTTTGTTTCGTCTGGATGAGGGTGATTTCTGTTCGCACGGCTGATTTCTCTTCCATTTCTTTTCACTCTCTGAATCTTCAATTGTCTAAATGGGGGTGATATCCGTCTAGAAAAGTGCTTTCTTCATGCCTTCCTTGCTCTTTCTAAAGATCCCTTTTGACTTCTATTCTTGCACAAAGTATGATACACTTTATTAGAAGTAAAACTATGCTAAATGAAACTATTTATATTTAATCTAAAACTAACGAAAGACAAATATAAGAGCTTGAATTACGATTTTGAGGTGCAGTCATCTACATGCATATATACATACACGAGACCCGGAAACAAGCATCCTGCACAAATATTTTAAACAGTGATGGCAAAAACAAATATTGCACATGATTGATATGATACGTTCCTACAAGATGATAATGATAAATTGATGAAATTCTGATCTAAGGATTGCAAGAAGGAGGTATGGTGCCAATTTTTAAGCGGGATTGGATGTTTAATCGCTTTCCAACACATAACAGAATCCCAAATGCAAAATAAACTAAAATACTTTCAAAAGTACAACATAGTATTTTTTTCGGTAATAAATGATATTTTGAGTGATCTGTCATACCCTAAATGCTAGGTTGTGACTTCAAGTTTTTTCAAAAAAAAAAAAAAAAGGAAGCTCATATTAAAGTAAATACTCAGGGATGCGTCCTTGCATTCAAAGAATATAGATCGTATAGTAGCATGTAGACTTGATTCTGACCCATATTACTGATGCGTCACTAATCATAAGGATAAATATTGTTAAAATCCTTTTACGAAAAGAAAGAGGCACATTTAAAATGTGAAATCTTTATTTCATCCCATCTTAAATCTCTTCAATTTCAAAATTTCTGAAGATTTACAAATTTTTTCATCCAAACATACTGTTAAAGAATTGAATTTAAGATTTTTTTTTTCATCCAAACAGGCGTAAATTCAAGATATACTTATTCTTCTTCTTTCTTTCTTTTTTTTTTTTTTTCTTTAACAATTACCTATAAAAAGGTGCGTTTTAAAAACCATGGTCCTTGATCTGGCCTCTCTTAAGCATTTTGCTAGCTTATCCGCTCATCGCTCTCTCTCTCTCTAGCATGGCACAGGCCATGGAGGGTCTTGTGCAAAGCCTCACAATGCCTTCTAACCACCTGCTGCGATCACTCTGCTGCTCAACAACATCTACAACAACAATCCTAGTATCAGCCAAACCGCGTAGACTACCACATGTTCTCCACTACTCAGCAAAGCCCACTTCCTATCTTCATTGTCACCATCCTATTTCTTCTCCACCTTCAGCCTTCGGTTTCTCCACAAATCTCTCGCTCCCTTGCCGTTTTACTTCAACTGGTGCGTGAATTTCAAGTTGTTCCTTCTTTAGTTGTCTAATTGAGTGTAAATTTCTCTATGTATATGCAGCTTCGTGGGTTGTAATTGAATTTCAAGTTATTCCTTCTTTAGTTGTCTAATTGAGTGTGAATTTCTCTATGTTGTCTAGTTGAGTGTGAATTTCTCTGTATGTGCAGCTTCGTGGGTTGTAATTGAATTTCAAGTTATTCCTTCGTTAGTTGTCTAATTGAGTGTGAATTTCTCTATGTGTATGCAGCTTCGTGGGTTGTAATTGAATTTCAAGTTGTTCCTTCTTTAGTTGTCTAATTGAGTGTAAATTTCTCTGTGTATATGCAGCTTCGTGGGGTTTCCTCTGCTATTTCTCTGTCACCCACTGTAGTTTACTTCAATTTTGCTGAAGAATTTGCGAGTTTTGTTCCATAGGTGTAGAATTTAAAGGGGTATTAATTCAATTCTTAGAGTATAGCTAACTTAAATTTTGGGAGAAAATGTGTGGGCGTTACTCCATGTGTAGAATTTGGATGCTTTTTACTCGTTTTCTTCTTTTATTTAATTTATTGATGTTCAATTTCCTTCTTAAGTTATGCAAAATTGTTTTTGTGCTTCGCTTAGGAGAAAATTTCAATTATGAAGGTTGAATAATGGTTCACCTTTCTTGCTGTATTGGAGTTTATTTTGGATTTTGACTTGTTTCTATGGTACATTGTCAAATTTTGGTTTTTGCTGATTTATTGATTATTATGTGGGTTTGGCTCAGTTTTACTTGCAACACCGGACAGTCAATTGAGTGTGGGAGACAGCACCGAATCAAGTGAATGGGCAATGCAAGGTATGTTTATTTGAATTTTAGTCTTTTTTAAAGAAGTTTACAAATTGTCTGATGATACAATGTTTGCTTGTCTGACTTGATGATTGTATGTGCCAAGCTTCTTACCAATACGAGATAGATGACAATGCATATTGAGAGGTTCTGAAACTTGTATGCGTGCATACTGTTTTGTGCTTAGGTGATATCGTATTTGGCATGTCTCTGGAGTGGCTTTTTCACATTCTGTTTCTGTTGGTGATATATTGGTTAGAAGCAGTTGCAAAAAATTAGTAAAGAGATGCAGATTGTGAAGAGGATAGGGCTGAAGATGTACAAGTGGCTATTAATCCTATGCTTTTGAACGAGAATGAAGGTCATTGTCAAATGATATGTGCATGTCATATACAAGAAACCCCAATATTTGTACCTTCGCATGGTAGTAATACATAAAATCTAGAAGGCATGAATGTGGCTGCATGGCCTTCTTGCATTTAATACGAATTCCAAAAGTCAAGTTGACTATCTTCTTAGTTTCTTGAACTATTATTAAATTCATGCATTCTTGCATTTTCAATATTTCATACATGTAATTTTTAAACAAAATGGTTAAAATTCATGCCATTGTACATTGTATTCACCAAAATTTAGATAACATGCATCTTCACTATCTTCTCAATTATTTCAATTATTAATTTAAGTGTTGTGACATGTGGCATACTATGGTTTTAATTTTTTTTAGTTTTTTTAATCTATCTAGATTCTCCTTCCTATGTGGATTAATAAATAATTATGAAATATATATATTTTAAACTATTTACAATTTATTTTTAGATGAAATGGATCGAAATTTAGTAAGAATTCTTTAAGACTCATTTTCGAAATTATTCAAATTCTCTTTTCAAAGATACATTTTTAGATTCTTAAAATTCAATGAGAATTTTGAGAGAGTTAACTATCTTCTTAACTTCATCAACTATAAACTTAAATTCATGCTTTTTTCATACCTATAATAATTATTCGTACACATATTTTTTAGAAAGATTTATTTTTTAAATTTATTTATGCTACCATCCATTGCATTCATTATATTCATATGATATGCATCTTTACAATATTGATAATAAACATAGAAAAAAAAAATCATGTGCATCGCACGGGCATAAAACCAGTATATAGATATACATGGCTGAATCTTACTCCCATGGAAGAATATAGCTATGGCCGCCTTAGTCACATGCACATGGTCAGTAACTATTCCTCAGTATTTCCAGTAAGTCATAAATATTTATTGATTAACAGGGGCAAACAATAGTTAATGTCCTTTTTTTTATTTTATTTTATGTATTTTCATATATTTTGATTTTGGAGTTGGCAACTACCCCCTTAAGAATCAGCAAAATTACAATCCTTGGACACAACCATAGTGAATTCTGAAGGGAGATCCTCTATCCACACACCTTTTTCTTCAATGTCACAAGCAGAACTAGCTATTACATTAGCTGCTTGATTTTCTATCCTGCCAATATGAGCACATTTGGCTAGTTTAAATAGCTTTGACAGTCCTGTAATATTTTTTATAGTATTACCTATAAGAGACACGTCTTTTTATCCCTAGGTGCCACTGTCATCACCCTTAAGCTATCCCCCTCAACCTCTAACTCATATATCCTAATGTCCAGATAAAATATAATGCAATATATCAATGCCAAAGCCTCCACATGATCCACTTCTATGTTACCTGGACTCTTCATTTTGGAGCAGATTACCCGTGTCGACACGACACAACATGGGTGTGGGTATGGGATCCGTATCAGACGCTACTCTTTTCCTATCGGACACAGCTGTCTTGGTCGAGCATCATCATAGAGTCCATTGACTTTCTCCATTGACTGTCAAGGCTCATATATTGTATACGCTGCTGTAAATGCTGATATATATATACAATAACTAATGCCTCAGTAACTTTTGTTAGAGAAAAAATGAAACTCATGAGGGGAAGATGATTTGGACACTTTTTTGGGTACCTTTTGGACACTTCTTTTCGGTATCAATGTACCCATGTCCTATTTTTGGACTCTTTTTTGCCGAGTCCCCATATCTTATAACTCGAGGGAGAGGGGAATCTGGCCTCTAGATACATACCCATGGCTGACACTCGTACCCGAGTCCGGTAACATAGATCCACTTAATTTAATCTGAATGGTTTGGCAAGGGCTGTGATGACTTTCGCCTGATAGTTCCTAACAGCAGCACCTGGGACATCTTTTGTCCCCAAGCGCACAAGTCCACTGTCAACATCAACCTGTAGTGTCCATCGGAGGGAGGAGTCCACCTTAAAGCAGGGTTCTGAAACTGAGGGATTCAAACCTTGGCTTGGGTTTGTTTCTATATTTCTATATATTATGATTCTCAGTTTGTGATCATCCTAGGCGTCCTTTCCTTTTCCTCCATGACCCCAACATCATACCATTCTCTCTTATCCATCTCCCAATTTCTGCATATCATATTGAACAAGCTCCTGAAGTTAGCTTCATCAGTCGCTGAAATTGTTAGTGAAACTGTGCTTAAGCTCTGGTTAGTATTATATTGTTGCAGTCCATCAACAGTAGGTTCTTAATTTTATTAGGCTCCCATTGAAGCAAGATTGTCGTCCATTTGGAATCAGCATAAATCATATTCAAGCACTCTCTCACCACCTTTTTGCACTGCCATCTTCTGACAGCCACTGTGCAAGCACTTGACAGAACTTATCATCCTTAGAGTAATGCCAGGCAAGCACATCAAGGCAAGGAAAAGTGCATAAATGAATTTAGTAGATGGTCTCTGCTTTGTATTGCATGACTATACTTCAAATATTGTTCTCCTTCCAACACATTCTGTCGGAGTCCATTAGCTTTTCCACCTCCATACCCAAACCAGCTGAAAATTTTGGAGAAGATTAAAGGTTTATAGAGTTGGAAACATCTTTCCGTATTCTAATATCAGCACCATTTCCAATCTTGCATCTAGACCTTGTCTTAATAACACCGTAACATTAAAATTGCTACACCATGTGAATGAGGGGATTATAGCCCAAAGAGGCCTCTAAAAAGGAACAGTTTGGTGTTAGAAAGCTAAACTAGCAATCCTTCATGTCATGACCCCCGATGTATGTCCTCATAGAAGTGAGAGTAATGACCAACCAATAGAATTGGTACCAAAGGACTTACAAAATTGAAGTGTTGTGCACCTGTTAATTATGAATAATGAAATAGGGATTATAGCATAGTTGTCAATCCTGTGTCGGTCAATATACCGTTTTTACTATTGGTACGGTGCATACCAATACCGGTGTTTTTCAGCGTACCGTTTCGGATTTACCGCTATGTATATCATGTTATATATTTATTTATGAAATTTTATGTATATAATACGATATTACTTATAAATAATAAGCCAAATAGAATTTTCTTATATATTTTTTGAAATTTTCATTTAAGTAATGCATAATTTGACTTACCTTATAGGCGTTGTGTTAGTTCTTAGTACTGGAGACCTGTTGGGGTGTACTCTTGAATTCAAGGAAAACATCAACACTTTAAAGACCTAGAGACACAAAGACTGACAACAGAAAAAGCATGATGTAGACATTTCTTTGTTGTGATAACTTTAAGGGCTTGCAAGTCACTTAAATTACAAAAATAACATCAACATTTTTTGAAATATGAGCATTCCACCGATGAATCATCTGGAATGAGTCCCAAAAACAAATTGAGATGGCCGTTCAGTGCCGGTACAATCCGAAAAAGGAGCTGAGACAGAACTTAGATTGTGATACTGTTTTTCTTTCAAAAAACAGTACGCTCTAGGCTATTCTGGCCCGTACAGAATGGTATAGACAACTATGGATTATAGTGGAAGCATACCATACTAACTGCAATGCATGCATAATACATTCTCATTTACTAGAGCAAGGGCCTTAGTCCCAGCTTACATCTTATACCATAAACTTCATGTGTTGAGTAGTTACAAAGTACTAGGCCATACACAAGGCATACAAAATGAACATGAGATTGTCTCAAAATATTACATCAAATCTTATAACATGATCTTCAACCTAACATAACATAAAACTTTAGCATAACATGGCACAACTGTAGTCACATCCACAAAATGTAGAGTCACATGCTTAGTCTTCATGTTTTGAAATGTAAAGTAATAGGGTTAGTTTAACTAGTCCAATGAATAATGTGATAGGGAAGCAAATAATACACAACACACACACACATACCGTGGTCATGTAAAATCGAAAACTTTGGTTAATTGAATCTCAAAAGCGTTAGACATTTAATCGAATAGCCGTGTTCAAAAGCATGAGTTACTCATAACATATGATGTTGGAATAAATCATATTTCAAAAGATATCATAAGATGCTCATAAGTCTCATTTCTTCAAAAGATATCATAAGATTCTCATAAATTAATTTATTCAAACAATTCATAAGATGCTCATAGCTTTCAATTCAAATGGAAACACATGTAACTTTCATCACATCATTAACATAATTTGTAATGTCCTCATAGTCTCAGGCTAGACTGGTTTATCTGTAAAACAAGAAAATTTGTACAAAATCCATCCATGTGGTGAGTACAAAATGTGGAACTCTTACACATCTCCCCAAAAGTGGACACACTTGGGGCCTCTGCCCTCTAAGAGCAGACAATGAGTGGCCACCAGCCAATGGGATGTCTCCCCGAATCTTATCATATTCATACATATGTATTTCAAGTCTCCTGATCCAAGACCTCCCAAGTATGGCATATGATAGCTTTTCAAATGCATTTGTGAACAATATACATAAATAAGTCCATAAGTTTCCGTATCCTACTAAGTAGACAGCATTTAAATCAACACTTAATATTTGCGTTTGGAATGTAACAAGAGAAAGTATTTGTAAATAAAAATAATTGAAAACTTGCTCCAAGTACCCCCATTACTTACCTTAAGTTCTTAAAAGTTCTGAATTCCTGTTTTTATATTAATCGACACAAATTGAGCATGTCTTGTAACTGTATTCGCAAAATATCATATGAAAGTGCTTAAATTCAAGTGAATGGTGATTGGCTATAGTGGCCTAACGGCAAGCTAAACTGGCCTTGAAAAATCACACGTGCAGAATAGCCAACTATAGCGGGCTACACTAAGTACTCCCTGCTATAGAAGGATATCCAGCGGACAACACTGGTTTCGGGTCAAAACTCAGGAACAGTACCGCGCTGTAGTGGGCACTACGGGTTTGAAAATTTTAATTCTGAATTCTCAATTATATGAATGTTCTACCTAGTCCAATGCATTCCTAGGTTACTTAAGGCCTCATATATGATTCTAGGGTCTCAATTTTGGCATAAAGCATCATAACATATTCAATATCCACAAGAAAGCAGGAAAGAATTCTCTTAGAAATGGGTTTCTAGGGTTTTAGGGTAAGTCCCATACAACCACAGTTTCTCTAGAAAATTCAAATTCACAATTTCTTAACATAAAATAGTTCTTGAATGAATGGTTTCTAACCGATTAATTGAAAGAATTGAGGTTCAAGGTTGTGTTTCTTACCTTAATTCCAAGCTCGTGTGAATTTGTCTTAAATGTTGTTTTAATTTTCATCTTAGTTTCCTTCATTTCCACTCGATCCAAACATTCAATCTCAACAAACTCCACTCTGTCTCTCTGTTCTCTCTACAATGGTTATTTCTCACACCATAGTGGAAACTACAGGTCTCTGCAATGCAAGAGGGTAATATATAGCAAGACGCATGTCTTGCAAGCAAGGAATGAAATTTCCATTTATTTCCACCGAAACGGTCGAAACGTTTCTGTTTCCTAAGGGACCGAAATGAAACACTATTATTACGATCAAGACACACCGAAATATAGAAAAATACACCAAAACACAATGCTATATGCCCAAACAATAAGTTGTATTAACCCGAATTTAAAATTTTTATACAAAAGATTGTATTTTACTATTTTAATATTTGTCACTTTTGAAATATTTCCGAAACATTCGGAAACATTTCCGAAATGTTTCCAAAACATTTCCGTTTCTGAGCCAACCAAAACGACCCCTTGAAACGAAATTTTGATCCTTGCTTGCAAGAAACATGGGTGAGTGTCCCTTATGCATTAGGTGGAACTCTCCCACTAAATCTTGGACGTGAATCACCATTCTACTAATCAAGTGGATTAAGCTTAACTAATCATGTTTAGTTCTAAATAATCTCATTTAACTAGTTAATCATACTTAGCTCCATTAATCACAATTAGTTTAATTAATCAAAAGTGAATTTTACAAAAAGATTCAGAAAAACCATGATTTTTATCAAGTTTTAGGTATCTACTAACTAAAACAAGTTTTTATCAAGTTTTATGAAACATAATGTTGGGCAATCAAGAATCAATATGTTAGCAAAATGAATGTAGCTGGGAGCCTGTTATGAGGATGCTAAGGTGGATGTGTGGTAAAAATAGAAGAGTTGGGTTTAGGAAGGAACAAATTCGTGAGATGATTTTGGTAGTACTTATTGAAGATAAAATGAGTGAAAGTTGATTAAGATGGTTTGCACATGTACAATGAAGACCAATAAGTTTCCCGGTTAGGAAGAATGACATTATCCACATTGAGGGTAATGATAGGGGATGATAGAGGTCAAAATTAACTTGGGTTGAGATAATAAAGAAAGACATGTAATATTGCAGTTTAAGTGAGATTATGACCCTTGACAGTGTAGAATGGTGATATAGTATCCATATAGCTGAACCCAAGTGGCTGGGAAAAAGACTTAGTTGAGTTGAGTTAAGTAAAGTAATTCCTGAGCATGAACTTCTAAGGCACCGTAGTTATGTTTCTCACATACTTACAATCGAAACTTCTGAGTGTAAATAACTGTAGTTGGCGGTTATCTTCAAAGCTAAACAAATCATTATGAGCCGGGGATCATTATGAAGGAAAACCAGTAAAGAGTTCTGTTTAACCAGTTTTAGATTGAAAATTATGCGGTCTTGCTCTTTGAGAACCCTCTCCTATGGGATCACAAGCAGCAGTTGTAAACAAGGAAATATGCCAAGAACCTGAAAGTATTTAGGTGTCTGTACTTTGTATCAAAAAATTCTTATGATTGTGTGTTATGACAATCATTCTTCTAGTTAGATAGCCCCCAATGACAGTGCAATTACCAGGTCTTAATTATTTTTCACATTGCTGACAGATTTTTATTCCCTAAGGAGGGATGTTGAAACTACTTCAAAACGTGTTGAAGAGATTAGGGCCTCTACTGGTTTAAACCAGTTGGAAGAAGATCTTGCTGATTTGGAGAGGGCAGCTGCAGACAACTCCTTCTGGGATGACCGTGTTAGAGCTCAACAAACCCTTCTGGCTCTTAATGATGTCAAAGACAAAATAAAGCTTCTGACTGAGTTCAAAACCCAGGTCCAGACTTTTTGCTTCTGTATTTTAAATCATTTTCCTTGATTTGCTTTCTTTCAAAATTAAAGCAATAAAACATAGAAGCTTGTGTTTACAAGTTTAAATTGTCATCTCATTTAGTTACTACACTTTATGGTCCTTTCTACTTTTCAAGTGTCTTTCAGTTTAAATTTGGTTATGGAAGCTAGTTCTGGAGAGTGGAGATGCTGATGGCCCTGATGGATCTCTTCCTATCTGACACAAAAGTAAAAGCAAGCTAGTTCTGGAGATGGTGATGACCTTGATGGGTCTCTTTCTATCTCACAAAAAAGTAAAAGCATGATAACCTGAAACCAATTAGTCATGTGGTGCATGTTAATGATTTAAGATAGGTGTAAATCTCAGTATGCAAGCTTGTTCTATTAATAGCTCTCTTCCAAACTGACACAAGTGGTCAAAAACAAAAACACAAAACTTAAAATGAGCATTAATTGATGAAACCAAATGGAGTACTCTTCTTGTTTTCAATCTTTCTTTCCTGGTAAAAAAAACTAGAACTTGATAGATCAAAAGAGAAGAATGATAGAAACAGAAAAAAAGTGACCCTAGCAGGCACTTGGACATCCTGCATTGACTTCATTCTGACTTTGGATGCTTTAGACTATTCTAAATTCTATATGCCAATGCAACTGCAGCGATATCTGTCAAGATAGAAGCATGGAACTAAAGGTGCTTCAAGAAGAAGAGAATACGTGAAACATAACCTCTCATGACATTGTGTCCATGATCCCACAAAGATGTCTTGAAATAAGTGCTGGAATACCCACTACACTCTTCATACACTACTGAAAACTAAAATGCTGGTTTCTGTCAGACCTCACCTTTCCATGCCTTGTCAAACATATGTTGAAAACATTTGGATCCTGCTTTCGAGTTCTAGGCCCTCTTTGGAGGAAGCACACAGATGTCGGAATTTGAGAAGAAACTTGAGAAATTTGATCATAAGCAACGTGTAGTTATGATTCTTTTCTTAAGCTGAGTTAAGGAAATATACCAGATCCATAACTTAGCACTACAGCCAGATAAAACTGTGAAATTGTAAAGAATCACTGCGTTACAGCTTGTCCAGGTAGCGGAAAGAAAACTGACAATGGTATATGTGCAGTCAAAAGCATGTTCTTTTACAAACAAAGGAGGTTTAATCCAACTTTAATCAAATCCAGGAAGAAGATGTTTCATCGTCAATAATTTTTGTTGAAAGAGGGATCAATGCTAAAATTTCCTTACTGGATTACATAGCAAAAGGAGATGCTGTGAGGTTGATCCTTTTCGAACAAAAACAGATAGGGCCTTCAATTTCTTTTATACTTTCCATATTTTTCCCTTTTCTGTCCTCTTTTTTTTCTTTTTTAATGATGAAGAGGATTGCTTTTTACCAGATTAGTTCCAGATATCAGCAGAAGCATTAACAGATCTTTATTTCAGTGCTTCTTTCTTGATTTGGAAGCAGTTTATATCTTGATTTAGGTGTTAAAATATGGAGACTACTAAAGTGCTGAAGAATTCAATCTTTGATATGTCTCTAGGGAGACTGGGATAGCAGATGAGATCTTCACCACTTGCTCAGAGGAGTTGAACTACATAAAGAAATTCCAAGCTTGAGTAATTTTACTATGAGATGAGCATTGACATATTCAACAAATCTTGATAGATGGATGATGCAAGACAACCCTTAACTCTTAAGGATAAGGAGCAAAATTTCGTTCCATCGAAACATCTGAAACGCATCTGTTTCTTAGGAAACTGACACAAAGCAATAATGGAAAATTGAAATTCCATTGTTCCCAGCGAAACAGAACAAAATGAATTTAAACTCACCGAGACTCACTCAAATCATGATTTTTTCGATATGTTCTAGGATTCTTGAGCAAAGTTGTTTCTATTTTCCTCTTTTGTTATTAAAAATAAGAATATTTGAAAGCAAAGAAACGTCTCAAATTTGATAGAAAATATGAGGAGGTAGAATAGAGAAAAAGAGAGATAAAGAGAAGAGAAATAGAGAATGTGATTCATCCACTTATTCTATTTTATTGTAATTACAAATACCTTCTTCTTGTTTCATAACCACTGATGAAAGATTTATTGACCCGTTAAACGATTTGTTTGTCATCTTCTAATATTTATTGACCCTTATAACTTATCAATATATATATATATATTGATTTTTATTTAACCTTTTTCTCAACCTTATTAAAAGGACCCTTTTAATTTTGTTACTATCCCCCTTGGAACCCTTTGCTGTTTGTTTTTTATTAATTTGTTGTTATTATTTCTTATATTTTTGTAAACCTTGTTTGGTCGAAACTTATGCACATTCAAAATCACAACCACTTGTATTTAATTTATTTGACTTCAATTTAATAATTTCAGTTTGTATTGACTTTTAGTAGCAAATTGTACATTTGTGTCCATTATGTGAATGAATGAGTGGACCTCAGACATGTCCAATTATTTAATCAAATGATTATGTATACATTTAGATAGATTGTCGTTTTGTTTGCAAACACTTTTGTGTGTTTCCAAAATTTCACTTTGCCCTTGTGTTTCCGAAATGTTACTTTTTTCAAGCAGACTGAAATAACACACTGAAATGAAAATTTGATCCTAGATTAAGGAACATTGCTGCCTTTTATTGAATACGATGGGGTACTGTAGGAGTTTGAGTTTGGAATTGAGTATTAAATTGAAAACTTGAGTGAACTAAGATATGGGTTGAGGTGTCCTGCTACTCCTATCTTAGGAGCGCAAGAAGGATCACATTTCTCGTTTGGAATCTCACCACATGCTGAATGTTTTCTTCATTAACATTGTCCTTTTCCGTTATGTCTTTCTATATCTGCAGTAATGTTTAACCCCCATGATGAACTTCATATGTAGAATTCCTGCATAGTTTTGTACCAGTTCAAGTTGGTTTTTTGAAGATGCTTCATTTTTTTGTTTTAAACTTTGGAAGATTGTCCCAGTAGAGACTTGGTGACTGGAATCTGTTTTAGTTACGACCATGGAATAAAATATTGTGAAGTTCGCAATATATCATTTATAGGTGGCATTTTTTCAGGATGCAATACAATAAATTCATGTGTTTTGGAATTGAAAAAATATCGCAAATATATTGTGATATATTCTATGTTACATGGACTTGGTTACAAGTGTCAGGTGTGTGTGTTTGTCCATGTGTCAAGTTTCCCAAAACCTTAATTCTTATAACACAGGGACATGTATCCAAAAGTTGGGTACGGTAGGTGGACACGTAATGAACGTTTAAATATATTGTATCTTGTTTAACACCTGTACGTTGGGGAATAGAAGAGTCAGTGTAGCACTGGATTTATCAATGGATATGGAAATTGATATTTTGTATACAATTCCCGTGGAACTCACATCATACTAATAAAAAAACTTCGATATATCTCGCGTGATATTACGCACTTGGTAAGGCATTATGAGCAGCTTGCCAATGATTTAACCCCTTAAGGTACAGAAATTCATGTTACAATTTAAGTTTTACCATATGGAAACTTTGGGAGGCATTAATGATACTGTTAACTCTAATATATTGTCTAAGCACAGTGTTGTGGATTTGGAAGTTTCTTTTTTCTTTGTTTTTTTTTTGAGGGGGAGGGGGAATATATTTGAACTTCATTTGATATATTTTCTATATTTGATCCTTGTCTAATAGTGATGTGATTTAATTTAATAGTGTTTCAATGATTAGTACTTTTAAGATACTTAAGGGTGCATATTTTTTTGTCTTTTACATATCAGTTTCTTTTCAAATATTAAGTTCATTTTCAATATTGATTGAGAATCATGCAAAAATTTGTATACTAATGATTTAGAATTTCACTCAAAATATCCATAATTTTCTATTAGTATCCATAATATTTTTCTTAAGTTTGCGATATCAACTTATAGTTGCAATATGTCCATATCTTTGTCTTTGAGACATCTTTTTTTTTTGATAATCTGTTCCTTGGTTACAACTTTGGGACATTGAGTGATGAATATGATACACTAGAATGTTTCAACTTTCATGCAGGTTGAAGATGCAGAAACGATAGTTATGCTCACTGAGGAAATGGACTCTGTTGATGGTGCACTTCTTGAAGAGGCTTCCAGTGTTGTAAGAGAATTGAACAAAGCATTGGATCGATTTGAGTTGACTCAACTGCTTTCTGGTCCCTATGACAAAGAAGGTGCCGTAGTCTACATCACAGCTGGTGCTGGGGGTACTGATGCACAGGTAACTGTTGTTCTACCTACCAAGCGAAGGCGTTAGACTTGTTTTTCCCTAATCCGTATTGTTTTTTTATGTTTTTTCTTTTGATGGAACCAATCTTCTGTTCTTGTTATGTACATATAACAAGCTTATATGGCGCCAATATCCATTATACTCAGCAGGTTATCGCCTTCAATAATTGTTTCATGATTACCTTATGGGGCATTTTTGGATATTCAACTGAATAACTGCCAAAATCTGTTTATTCGTGTGAATTGTCATCTAGTATCATGTCACATGCACGACCAGGACTATCCTTTCTAAGACGACAATATTCATTAGCGGTCCTAAGCAGCTGATTTATGCCCTTCTTTGTAGGAGCATCTAAAATTTTCCTTACTCATGTGAATAGAGAAGGACACATGTCTCATAGGCAAACTATGATGATGTCTATGGTAAGCATATTGTAACGACCTTGCATTCAATTTAACTTTAAGCCGAGTAGTATCTTCTAATACCAAATTCATAGCTGCTGGTAAACTGTGTAGTTCAATGGGTGGCAGCATTGCTCCTCTAAGGACAAACCAATTTATGTAGAAGCATGTAGGTATGTGGGTGAGGCCCACATGGCAACACACACCTCACCCTCTTGCGTCATGACCAGCTCACCCACAAGTCATGGCATCTCGCCCACACACCTCCAAATGAATTTATGTAGAAGCTTGGAACATGAGCAGAGCCCAAGGACTCACCCCTCCTTGGAGTGTCACACAGTCATGGCATATCCAGGCAGCCATGACCCCATATGGGATCACCGAGGACTTGTGGTTTGGAGGCTAGAGTTAATGGGTTTTGTTAAGGTGCTAGTCCCTGCCTCAGAGGGACCTCCCTTTGACCCGTCACTTAGAGAGAGATCTCTATCCTCATTGGAAACATCAGACAAAGACATTACAAAAGAGAAGACAAAATGCATTTAAGGATTTTTAATCTGAGGTGAGCTCTGCATTGCTGAGCTGCATCTCACCTTCCCAGATGCAGTGCTGCTGCAAGCCATTACACCCGTCACAGCTTGGCTCTCCCTCCTATGCCCCCATTGGCTATATAAAGGATGCCCTCCTTCCCTTCAAGCATCAGATCATCAAGATCATTAGCTCATCAATACACCAAGTGGTCCAAACAGACACTCTCTGCTTCATTGCTCTCTCTCTCTCTCTCTCTGTGTGGCTGCCATTACCTCTCTCCCTTCCGCTCTCTGTTTGGTTCGGCAACCGCTGAGTTATTATCATACTTTCCAGAGGTACACATACACACACTGCCCATACGGTCACCCACAAAGCTTGTGCAGAAATTTACCTTTCTATATAAGCAGAGGGATTCTAGTTATTTCTTTTATGCAAGAGGATGTTATGGGAAGATTCTGGCTAAACAAGAACAACTTTTTATCAGTTTGATCAGTTTCTTCTTTTTATCTAATCTTTATTAAATTAGCACAATGTTGCCATGTTCCATATTGTTCAACTGCACTGTCAAATTGAAGAGCCTTTGGTCTCATCTATGATCTGCAATGGGTCTAGCTTCCATGAGCCTCTCTGAACATTCTCAAATTGGCCGACCGGTCAGGGGCTTTAAATGTTAATAATCAGATGCACTGCTATCCCATGGGGTACACACTACCTGGCGGTTGAATTTCAATTGCATGCCTGTTGCCTACACTTAGCATTTCGTGCTGGAGTTTGTTATTTTATTTTCCTTTCATAGGTCATGAAAATTGATTACCTTAGCTAAAATCAAATCCTCAAAAATGACCCTTACCATCCATCAACTGATCCATTTAACTGAATGGTATTTGGGTATTTCCTGCACATAGATGTTTTCTTGGTCGACCCGGAATGTTCAATTAGAGCGTCTTTTCGTCTTGTTTTCTTTCCCTCGTTTCTATGTTGGGTGGATTTTCCAATAAGAGCTACGTGGTTGGATGTGTACACTATCGGTGCTGTTCATTATGACTTGTCCTTTGCATTTGAATTTCTTCTTGTTAGATTTCTATGGTGAACTGCAGTCTCTGTGATTTTCTGCTTGTTTAGCATAAAATTCTTTGATAATTTCCAGTGCAGGATTGGGCTGACATGCTTCTTAGGATGTACGTGAGATGGGGAGAGAAGCAGCGATACAAAACAAGAGTGGTCGAGAAGTCCTTGGGAGAAGAAGCTGGGATTAAGTCAGCAACAATTGAAATTGAAGGCCGATATGCCTATGGGTATTTGTCTGGAGAGAAAGGAACACACCGCATTGTGCGACAGTCTCCTTTCAATGCGAAAGGTCTACGTCAGGTAACTTCACCATGTTATCCTCCTTTTGTTTTCGTTTCTTTGGAACCTGGGTATCCAAAATAAGAGCCATCCTCTATATGTTATCCTCCTTTAATGAGGAAAGACTCGCTACTATATGTTGGAAGTTGCCATGCAAGGTGAGATCATGGAGGGGTAACAGATGGATCCACTTGACCAAAACCTTGATGGTCTTCTGCAAGTAAGTTAGTCCATATAAAATACTTTGCTTTTGGGGGGGTATGTTCATAAGTTTTACGGACTGAAAATTTGTGGCATACCCATGTTGGATACATCCAACACCTAGCATGAAATGGTAGTAGAATATGCGTCCAATTTTATTCCAAATTTGGATCATAGAAATGGATTTACCCATTTCATTATATATGGACAATCTTATGCTGTCAGAATGCTATTTATTTGAAATGATTGTGTGGTCAGCTTATCTTGAAGGTTAGCTTTTCATGTACATTGGGTGATCATAGAAATGGATTTACCCATTTCATTATATACAACAATCTTATGCTGTCAGAATGCTATTCGATTGACATGATAGTGTGGTCAGCTTATCTTGAAGATTAGGTTTTCATGTACATTGGGGCATACAACCATGGGCGGCTCCATTTACTGCAGTATGGGGTCAGTTGACCCCACTAAATATAAAATTTGATCCCATTGAGATGTCTCACAAGGTAAAAAAAAGAGAAGTCATGTTTTAATAAGAAAAAATTTTGAGCACCTTGTTAAAGATAAAAATGTCAAATTTCTGGAAACTTGTACACATGGAGAACTAAAGTTCGCAACTAGAATCTCTTCATATCTGCAATATATATATATATATATATATATATCTGTCTAAGAAATCACATAAACCATAATTGTTATTTAGACTTTTACCCATTAATATAAAAAAATTGTTAATTTTACACCTACTTTCTACTCTTTCGTATTCCCTCTCTCTCGCAATATGACCCACTCATATGGTGTGAAATTATGTAATGTTATGTATAATATATTACATACGAAAGAAAACATTATGTCACGAATTATTAGCTCCTATAATGTTATGTAAAATATATTACAAACAAGGAACAAATGTCCCAACCATCCAACTTCTCTTGCTTGCTGTTGATATATATGAAAACATATATATTTATATACTATAATACATACAAAGATAAGATTTCAGATAAGAGAAAGGGAAAGAGCAAACAGGAAGAAGGGAGAGTGAAGAAAGAGAGAGTTAAATTCATTTTTGTATGTTTTCGATCATTCATAAATAATAAAATTTAGTATATTGAAAATTTGAAACTCTATATTTTTTATTCTAAAATTTTAAATTAATACTTATTAATTATTTAAAATGGTGTAACTTTATAGTCAATTATGATATTTGACCAATATATAATTAATATAATTTTATAATATTTGGACATTGCCCGACCCCACTAAACAAAAATCCTGGAGCCAACGATACAACATATTTCACAATATTAGACTTATTACACATAACCTCATAAGTTCCTTAACTTGGAAAAAATGAAAAAGAGTCAACTGAAAATTAATCAATTTAAATGAAGATAGGTCAACATTTCCCAATGTGTCAATAACTTTTTTCACAATGTTAAAATGTACAAGTGATTGTTATATTTGCCGACATTAACGATTCTTTATTCGTATTGACACCTCTGGTCATTTGTGGATGTTCTCTCTCTTTTTTGTTTGGGTCCAAACTAGTATGAGAACATATTTTTCATTTATTTTTTGTTTGGTCTAAACAAGTGTGAAACCTTAATTTGTGTTTTTATTAATTTTTTTTTTTTTTTGTTTTGGTCCAAATCAGTGTGAAAACATATTTTTTTCTTTTTTTTTTTGTTTGGTCCAAACCACTATGAAACGTATTTATTTCTTCTTCTTCTTCTTCGTTTTTTCTTTCTCCAAACCACTATGAATTTTCTTTTCCTTTTAATTTTTTTTGTTCGGTGAGGTCGGGCCTTGGCGCAGGAGTAAGGTTGCTCCATTGGAACATGAGTATCATGGGTTTGAAACATAGAAGGTTGCGTACTCTTCCTAGCCATGGAATGGCTGGAGCCTTGTGTACTAGACTTTTTTTTTTTTTTTACTGGTCCAAACCACTGTGAAAACGTTTTTTTTACTTTTTATTTTTTTATTTGGTCCAAGCTTGTGTGAATACAAATTTTTTTCTTTTTATTTTTATTTGTGGTCCAAAACAAGGTAAACAAACCAATGTGAAAACTTAATATTTTTTTTTTTTCTTGTTTATTTTGTCTTTTTTGGTCAAAACAAGGGTAAGAAAACGATTTTTCTTTTTTATTTTTGGTCAAAACCTGTGAGTAACGTTTTTTTGTTTTTAATTTTTAGTGGTGGTCCAAACCAATATTGACAAAGTAAAGCTTGTGAATTATTGTATAAAATTTGCCTGCATCTTGTTCTTTAGGTAATTTTAGTGAATTAATTTTAACCGGAGTGTTTTTTAGGTAAAAAGATTTTTTCTTTTTAATGTAAACAGTCAGTGGTAGGTTAAGCCGTCAAAATTGGAAGCTTTATTATATTGTCTTTACTATTATTGATCCTGTTGTTAGGACCCTTGGTATTAGTTTGTTATTAGGACTCGTACATATTGGTTATTTGTATTTATTGTAAATAGGATTTAAGATGATTTTATGTTAGCATCTAATGGTATTTTATTTCGTCCTTTCAATTATCATCAAAATAACTTCTTTTTGTTTCTTGTTGTGGTTAATAAAATAATAATAATACTTTCTTTCTGACACGTGTATGAAATCTTAGGCTTGCTTTTTCTAAGGGAGAAAGAGAGAGATGAGCAACTGTCTAGATGCCTACTTTTTAAAAGTAGTGGGTCTACATGCAGACATGCAAAACCACAGGGGTCTAGGTAAAATTTACCCTCCATTATATTTGTGAACTTCTTAGGATAGTAGGGACTTTTATTTATCCAAAAAGGGGTCTTCCAACTGATAAACCCTTAGCAAATATACCAATGTATATATATAATGCAAATCTAACCACTCTCAGACACATGCTGCCTGTCAAATTAATCTAATAGCAATTGCTTTTTAGTTTTGAAATATAGACTTATACTTCATAGTGAGCCTACTAAAAATTTCTTTTATAGAACTAAGGTCCTCATGAATTAACTTGAGGAGGGTAATAGTATGGGATGAGGGAGGTCAAAATTAACTTGGGTTTAGATAATAAAGAAAGACATGTTATATTGCCGTTTAACTAAGATCATGGCCTAGTTGGAAAAAGGCTTAGTTGAGTTGAGTTGAGTTGGGTTGAATTAGGTCCTCCTAAGAAAGTATTAAATTTTTCATGCTAACTAGAAAATAGAGGCATGAGCCAGGGTAGTATTTACCTTCCACTTTTCCTTTATCTTATAGCTGCTATGATCTTTTATGTGGAGATTGGTGAGGTAACACTTAGTCTTTCCTTAAGTCAACAAATGGATTATATTCCTTTGTTCTGATACAATAACAACTCCAGTTAAGTTCTAATTTGTTGTAAACATCTGAACTATCTATACCAGTCAATGTGCAATAATGGGAAATAAAATATCACAATAATAGGAACTACGTATATATAGTATTGTGTTATGGCAAACCTCTTTTAGTACAACACAAAAACAAAAATAGCAATGTGAAATAGAAATTAAAAACCTATTGCAACAACTTACTAATTTCTAGGCTGCACAATCCTAGCACAATACTGGTTTAAGTGTGCCCACAAATAGTGCTGCCTTTGGCTTGGTGCTAGATCACTATCTTTCTCCTATCTCCAAAAAATTTTGTTGCCCTAAAGGAATTGTTCTCTTTTGAGCATTTGGATAATTCTTAGTGGGTGCGGAGTTGGAATTAATTTGGGTTATCCACTACATTTGGTATGGCGAACTGAATCCCCCTTTTATTTGGTGGTAAAAGCCAAGAAGCTGTAGATTGGCGAGTCGTAGGGTTTTCTTGAAAAACTTGACTTCCATTAGGAAATTCTCCCACTTGTGGTGTGTTTTGATACTCCACGTTGACTTCCAGAGGGCCTGAAACCATACTATCATATTTTGCTTTGAAAACTGTGTGAAGTGTTGACCGAATCTTCGGAAAATGGGGCTATAATTAGCTTTTGGCCAGCTTGGACCAATCTGGACGGGTCTAAGTTGAACTGGTTCGCACCTGGTTTGTGTGGTTCAATCAGTGAGTCGGACCAATGGATTGGGCTGCATTTTAGCTTCCAGACTGGCTTTTGGATCAGGCTTGACTAGATCCATGATCCATATTTCAAATCAGGATCATATGCAGGCTGGATCTAGGCCCAATAAGCCTAGGCCTTTTGAAATTGTAGACTCAAGCCCAAGAAAGATCAGCCAGCCCGGTTTTGCCGATGTCCCCTGACCACCACCTGATTAAGAAAACTTATCCATAATTCTGCTCTGGCCCTTGGAACTTTCTGCATTCTAAATTCTAGTTAATGCGCTTCTATCTGAAAATGAGTTCATAAACTTGCTAAAACTTCATGTTGACCACAAAAGCTTCCTACATTTCTAGTTCTGTCCCGCTACTCCTTGGAATTACTATACGAACCCCACTTAATGAAACAACACTTAGCAGCATTGTTTGGTTCTCCCAATCATTTTCCCTCAGGAATGACAACTTTGCACAGGCTGTTTCTCTGCAGTTTTCAGCGAAGTGCTACATCGGCTTGTTTTTCGCACTGAAGTCGTACTAATCCAACTGTTTTTTTTTATATGAATGCAATGATGATTTTGAAAAGTGCTGATGGACCCTTGTTTGGGGAAAAACTTGACAAACCAAAATCAAAGGAAAAAAATTTCCATCGGGAGACTTTACATGTGGGCTCTTTTAAATCACCAAGGATTACCTCACAATTGGAGAAAAGCACCTTGGAAGAGTTTGGTTCGCAAAGTGAATGATAAAAGTGCTTGCTACAGTCATGCCTCTCAATCATTGATGCAATTAACATTTTTCAGGATGAATGTTGGCTTTGATCCCCTGTTGATCATAGAGGGTGATATACTGTGGTGGATACCATCGTTAGACTGAATATTACACGAGAGAGAGAGAGAGAGAGAGAGAGAGAGAGAGAGAGAGAAATGGAAGATACCGTTTGCCAAAAAAACTGATGCACCTGCACATGGACAAAAATAATGTATTGGCAATGCCTATGCCCTATATATAATGTGCAAACAGGTGCGATAGACATTCATTCTGACGGGTATAATTCATGTCCTAAAAGAACGTCACATCTCTTCAGTTCAAACTGTTTGAGTTTAGCCCTAATCAAACACTTCCCCTCTGTTTTCTGGGTTAGAACCACCTATAGTCAACTTACATAATTTGGGAGATTCAATGCATGAACTGAACTTCACACTTTGGTATCAGGAGAATATTTTGTATGCGAGTGAAGCAGAAAATTTTCTTTTAAAGTAGTTTGTTAGGGGAACATAGTGAATATGACATAAATAATAAAACAGTATGTTACAGCAGGTTAATATGCTAGAACTTGTTACAGGAAACGTAGTAAATATGACATGAATATTAAAACATTATGTAACAGCAGACTAATATGCTGGAGGCTCTGTTTTGAATTAAACACTGTTCTTCTCTCTTCTGATCTTCAGATAACTAAAGCTATATGTTTTAACATTGTATTGCTCACAGACCAGCTTTTCTGGTGTTGAAGTTATGCCTCTTCTTCCTGATGAGTCGATTGATGTTGAAATTCCTGAAGAAGAACTGGAAATAAGTTTTTCAAGGGCAGGTGGGAAAGGAGGTCAGAACGTGAATAAGGTTGAAACTGCTGTCCGAATTACCCATATCCCCACTGGCGTCACACTTCGCTGCACAGGTTCTCTCTCCTGTTGACACTTTTTTATTTGTTTCTGACACAGTTTAATCTGTTGTTTGTGTCAAATAGCTTATTAAACCTTTTATTTGGTTGTGCTTTCTGGTGAATTCCGTCGATAAAATAAACATGGGCTCTGTTACATTGAGAGCCATGTCAATAGGAAAGTAGGAATAATATGACAGTATAGTGACAACTTACTGAAAAATATGCTTCCTCTCTCCCTGGACATAGTGGTGGAGACAACTTGATTTGATGTTTTGGCATTCTGAAATGACTTGTTCCAGTCATCAATTGAGTTTGTTGGCCTTAATGAGCTTCAGTTACTATCACTTGTTCTCGTTGACAATTACAGTACTGTTTGCACTCTACTTCAGAAGAAGTGTATATATCCTCACTATTTTAGGATGAATATAGAACAAGGGTATTTGGGCATCAAATTGAGTTTGTGGCGGAGTTGGCTATTTTGCTTGGAAGACCTTGGAGATGGAGTAAAGGAAAGAAAATTTTATTAGGATCATTTTGCAATTAGAATATTTCTTGACATGGTTGCAAGTAGAATATTTCTTGGCATGAATGGTATATCAGCTCCATCCATATTAAGGCTCTCAAATCTTTGCATGCACCTTGTAGACATTTATGTCTAACTTACAAACTCTAAATGTAAGATATACTCCTCAAATGAGTTGACTGAAATCGATTCACTTCAAATCCCTCAATCTGAATACAAGCTGAAGGTCCTTTGGCAAAGAGTACAAATGTATTAAGTGAGGACCTTGTTGAAAGTTAAAGCTCTAATTGGACCTTCTTTGGGTTCCCTGCAGGGGTGGAATATTAAAAAAAAAGAAAATGAAAGAAAAAAGAAAATGTACATTCACCAAGTGGAATTGCTGAGTTGATAATATGATATTAGAATTTTATACTACTAGCATAATGATATCATGTACTCTTACATCTGTATAAGCTCTACCTTGATTGTCTCTCTAGTGCTTCTGTTTTTTTTTATTTATCTAGAAATTTCTCCAAGTTGATAATATAAGCATGCACCTTGTTGACATTTAAACCTAAGTTATAAAATCTAAATTTAAGATATTCTCCTCAAATGAGTGGACTGAAACCCATTAACTTCAAATCCCTCAATCTGAATACAACCTGAAGGTCCTTTGGCAAAAACTAAAAACTACAAATGTATTGAGGAGCTTGTTGAAATTTTAAGCTCTAATTGGACCTTCTTTGGGTTCTCGTGCAGGGGGGGTGGGTTGTTGGGTGGTTGTAAAAGAGAAGAAATAGGGAATACATTCACCTAGTGGAATTGGTGAGTAGATATAATATTTGGAGGTTTTGCACTCATTCAGAGTTTCATACTGCTGGCATAATGATATCATGTACTCATTAGATGCGTATAAACTCAACCTTGATTGAGTCTAGTGATTTGGGTTCTCGTCTTTCAGAAATTTCTCAAACTTGATAGTTTATGGATTTGTTTCTATATTGACGGCAGTTTGTTCTTTTCTGTAATGCAGAAGAAAGATCCCAACTAGCGAACAAGATAAAGGCTCTAAGCCGATTGAAAGCTAAACTATTGGTGATTGCTGAGGAGCAACGAGCGTCTGAAGTAAAGCAAATAAGGGGAGACGCCGTGAAGGCTGAATGGGGCCAGCAAATAAGAAACTATGTTTTTCATCCATACAAACTTGTGAAAGATGTGAGGACTGGATTTGAGACATCAGACATTGTTTCTGTGATGGATGGTGAATTGGATCCCTTCATCAAAGCTTATCTCAAATACAAATACAGCGCGGCCATGTCAGCAGTTGGGATAAAATGACAATCTGTTAACAAATGATTTACTAACTGCTCTGAGATTCTGTAATATCCTACCTGATTATTTAGGTTCCTTTTTTCCTCAATGGAAAGAGACATTTCTATGTATTTATTTTATTGCACTTTACATATATATATATATATATATACATGTAAACATGGTGACACTAGATGCTTTCCTCTTTATTTTTTAATGGAGAGAGAAATAGTAATAGTAGCAGTAGCAGCAGCATCAGCTAAATGGTTTCCTACTATCGCCGGTTGAAGCAGCTTCTACCCGGTCTTGGTAGCAGCTTCTACCAGTTTGCCCCAACTACAATTATTTACCACAAAACAATTACCACCAACAGAAATTGCTTAAGACCCAAGAAGGAACTTTTTTTTTTTGTGGGTACATCGGAAATTAAAGCAAACCGAACCTAATGTCTAACAGAAGATATGCCAATTGCTCTGAGGGATCTTCAAGATCTACAAGGGCTTTATCTTGGTCCACTACCTTTTTTCTCCAGCTTGTCTGTCCAGTGATTGATTGCTTTCCTTCAGGATGTGCTTCATTTTGCTGCGTTGAAATCTTTGAAGTGGGAAACTCTCGAGTCTTCTACCAGTCCTCTGAAGGTGAAGCTTTACTTGAAGCCCTCCTATATATGTAGCTATTCTCTCTCTGTTTGTGTCCAACAACTCTGCTTCGAGGCTGCTGCTTTCCAACTTTTCAAAGTAGCCACAAAACCAGGAACCAGCTGGGATGAGAAAGCTTATCTTTTGTATATGCAATGGTTAAACTTTTTGACCATCGTAAGTTACTCTATTCTTCTTGTTCTCCAAATGAAAATCTAAGCTCACATATTTCCAAGAAGTGAAAGACTAGGGAGACAATCTCATAAATGAAAGGTTACGACTCTGAATCAGAGACGACAATCTTGGTGTAGAAACACCAATTCGAACCCTTTGACGCATGATCGGACTACGACACTTAATTATTTTTAGTGATGAAATTATTAGTGAGGACTCGGATTTCGTCACTAAAAGTAATAATTTGGCCACTAAATATAGCTGTTGTCACTAAACTAAAAAAAAAAAAATGGGTTTCATCACTTATATTTTGATTCTAAGTTGTAGTTAGAAGTCTTTTTGTAAATTTTTTTTTTATGACAAGAATACCTGTGACAAAAAATATTGTATCATCACTAAGTAGAGGTCAACAGTGACAAGAAATTAATGGGTCATGGCTAATTTAATTGGGGCAAAGTAATGGAACATGTAAGATTTTCTTGACGGCCTGAGACCCCCCTCCCACACCCCCACACCCCCCACCCCCCCTTCTTTTTTTTTTTTCTTTTTCTTTTTTGCTTTCTTTTCATCTTTTCCTGTGTCCGTACCAATTAACTTCGATTTTCCTTGGAAATTTTGACTACCTCTACAGAGGTACCTAGAGGATCCATTGGATTGCTTTGATTGTGCTGCACTCTATTGTTGTTTGTTAATCTATGTTGTGGATGGGCAAAATTTGGGGAGGTGTGAAATTGTAAATACGAATGATGAATTACATCATTTTGCTGCTATACTTGTGTAGCTGACCGGATTTTCCCTGATTCTAGAGCCTCTGAAATTCTGTATGTGCTTGTGACTGCCATTTTATTTGTGCTGTGGGACTTATTCAATTTCAACATCCAACAATTCCGAGGTAACATAGGTGAGCACTTGATTGTTCTCCTAATAATTTGAAATAAAATCAGATATTACTCGTGCTAAATTCTTGTGGTGCCTGAATTACAGTTTTCCTTGGCTAAGGACTGTTTTGACTTTGTAGTCTGTTTCAACATAGTCTAATTATTGTTTTTTGTATTCTGTTTCTGGAATGATGTTAATGAGAGACTCATTTGACAAGGGTGAAAAAAATGTTGGAATGTCTAAATAAAAAGCAAACAAATACCCATAAACCATAACTGGAATCTCCTAAGCCAAATTATGTAAGGGATCTCAATTGTTGACTTAAACATATTGCACCCTTTTCTGATTTGGGATGTATGGTCTATATAATTAACTATTTTTTTACCTAAAAAAAGGTGATAGTTAAACTTAACATTTAATAGGTGTATTAACTTATAATTTTTTATTTTTTTGAGAATTATTAAATGTTAGACAGCTCTACTATGCCACATTTTTTAGTCTTCTATAATTGCCATGAACACCAGTGGATAGTTTTGATTGTAGTAGTGTCCAAGGTGTGATTTATGTACCTGTACTACCTTGGTCGTTCTTTATCTTAGAACAAACCAACATTCATATTAACAGCGTTGGCTATGCATTTTATACTCCTTCCTTGTAGTGGAGTGAATGTACCAATTCCACAAGAACCATAAAATTTGAAATCCTTTCTAAATAGATAATTGTAACACTTCAACACATTCCAATGAAGCGTATCCTGGTGTAAGTATGATATTTAAGGGAAAAAAAGTAGAAGGTTTGCACAAGGATATATTTACAGTGTAAGGGAAAAAAGTGAAAGGTTTGCACAAGGATATGCTTCATTGGAATGTGTTGAATGGTTCCAATTAGTGGTTTGTAACCTTTCAGTTATGTGAATGTATTTAACCCCTTTGCATGCCAAAAATCTTCTTATACTTCAAACCCGCTTTTGTGGACCCAAGCGCAAGATCCAATTCCAACTCTTAGACATTGCCAGATGTAATGAGTTGAACGATTGATGTCAATTGTGACATGGAAGTTAATTCACTATGCTTGAAGGTAAAGGATTTCACCCAGCCCTGCCATAAATGGAGGAAAGAAAGTGGCTCACATATCCATGGCAATTTGTCCTCCGCATGTACAAGTCGTTGTCAAAGCCTACTCGAGATATGAAACTGACATTGCAGGGTTCTGTAGCAAGCATGTTTAGACCTTGTCTCTTTCTCCATTATTTTCATCTCTCTACTTCTTTGCGTACTTCCCGAATATATGTATAAAATATATACTGCAACAAATTTAAAAACCAATCGTCAATTTAAAAACTAGAAACCAGTTCGGTCCTAAGCCGAGCTCCCTAAAAAATCTAGTCAGGCTAAAAGCTAATACTTTACGTCCAGGCCCTACACGAGTTTTTGTGGCTGGGCTTGGGCTCTCCCTAGGGAGAGAGAGAGGGTGGCCTATTTGGAACTTATGGAAGGGAAGAGAAGGGAAAGATAAATGGAAAGAAAAATAGTTTTCTTCTTTTGTTTGGTTTTGTCATATGTCACAGGCTCATATTTTTCATTACATCCCTGCAATACTTAAACACTGATCTTACTTGTAGTGGCTAAGTCAACATTATCCTCACTCACACTTGAGAAGAAAGTTGAAAAAGACGCTTAGACACTGGCCTTACTTGTAGTGGCTAAGTCAGCTTACCCTCACCCTCACTCACATTTGAGAAGAAAGATGAGAAAGAACTCAAGAGAGAATTGAAGCAAAAACACTCAAAAGAATTTGATTTACTTGATGTGGTTTACAAATGAGGACTCATCCCTATTTATACTACTTCACTTCCTCAACTAAAGGTAGAGATCTATTTGATCATAGGGATATCATCCAAAATAAACTCTACAAATATCTCCTAGAGATATGTACAAATACCTAGAATATCTGCTTTGTATACAAGGCATAAGGCACTTCTGGAATTTTCTACAAGTGTTTCTATTCAAGCAGCTAATAAGCCAAGTGCATTACCATGTAAGCGTCTGTGCGGCATCTGCGTGAAGGTGATTGGGCGGGTCAGACAAATGGCCATGGGCTGATGGCCCGCTAGGCCTTGATTTGACCGTCTGGCTCTCTTCTATCCCAGGGGCAACAGTGCACACTGATAATTTATAAAATGAAGAAACATGTTGATTTCCTCTGTTCACAATCCCCCCTCCCCCCCTAAAAAAAACATGCAAATGAGTTTGACCATACTTGTATAACGAAGTTGAATGAATCATGCCTAAAATCAAAAGCCCATTGCAAGGGTACTTTTTAGATGTCTGTATGATACTTACTTCAAAGATGGGTTAGGAAAAACATATATGGAACAATTGATAGGTTGGACGAGTCGAATGCAAATTGCATTTTTGAAGATGGACTTATCTTCATGTACGAAGTAAAAATAAGGAAACAATAGAAAGAATATGTTGTCAATGAAGTAACTGTTTATATGATTTTGGTTAGTCTACTTATGATTGTTTGATTAAAATTTTCTTTTATCTAATCTTGAATTTTGCTGTTCTTATATCTTATTTTATATGATTAAAATCATACAATGTCGTGTATGATTATGATTAAGAATTATCATAATGTTACATCGATGACATTTTTATAACTTAAAAGCAAACATGTTCGGTGTTTTATAGAAATTTTTTTATTGTTTAGTGTTACCTATCCAAGTTTTGGTGGATAGACACCAAAGCATGGATGATGACAATGAAATGACGTGTATGACAACTTATCATGGTTGATGAACTAATGAAAAAAAGAAATGAACAATAAAGAATTAACAAAGATATAAGAAGATTTTGGCATGTGACTTGCACCAAAACAGTGTTTTCGAATAATCCCAAGCGCAGAATGACATAGTAGTATAAACTCGGTGAAGTCCGGAGTCAAATTCTCAATGAATAATTTGACAAGTTGAAGAGACTAGACCACTCTCTCAAATCACACACAAAATCTCACTAATTACTTCTAATAAAAGACCAAAAATTATCACTTGAGAGTTGGATTGTTTATACTAAACTGAGAAAATTGATTTATAAATAAAAAAAAAGTCTCAAAACCAATTGATCTGACTAACTACTTCACTCAGAATTCCAATAGAGATATTTTATAACTCAAATCATTGACTCCGTCGTGAGTCTTTGATTAGGAAGATTTAGCAATAAGAACATTTATTCTTCAACAATCAAACGTAGAATAAATCAGGTTTAGAACCATAGATGTATACCATCATTGCCAAGCATAATTAAACACCTAAGTTTTCGTAAATATCTACTCTAAATTAAATCAATTTTAGAATCAAAGATGCATACTATTGATTCGTGCAGTACAAATACTGAACGCAAGTTCATGCATAAGTATTATCGAATATAGTCAAACATCTAGGTTTTCGTAAAAATCTAAGGTTTGATTCCAAAGAATTAAGAAGAAGAAGATTTGAACATTGAAAACCAATTTACCTCCATTGTTCATCTGAGATCTTCAATTGATCCCAAAGTAGATTTAGCTACTCATCTCCATTATAAAAACACAATTGTATAAAAATTTATTGAATTGAATAAAAATTCTAATTACAGGAATTGGGAAAACTATAGAAAACCAAACTAGAAGCAACAAGAAAAATTGTCTCTAGTTGCTATTAACGATCCTAAACAATAATGAAAAAATTAACCCTAAAAACAACAACAACCCTAGCTTTTATAGGCTTCCAAAAATCACAATTTTGCAAAATTGTTCGAACACCCATACAATAGTTCGAACACAACGTACAAGAGTTCGAACGCATTGTCGAACACACATAGAACGGGAAAATAACTCTTTGAATCTATCAAACGGCCTTCAGACCTGGGCTTGACGTGACACTGTTTAACGTACCATTCGAATGCTTCTGTTCACTGTTCGGACTCTTCGATAACTGATCGAACGGATGATGTCATGCTGATGTAAACTGTTAGAATGCCCTCTTGGACCATTTGAACGCCTTTTCATACTTTTGCTCGAATTTTTTCTTTTTAGCATAGGATTCTTGAAAACATACATAAAACTAAGTTCGTAACTAAATAAAACTAAAACAGCATAAATAATCATAATCTAGGTCTAACAGGAAACTAATTAAGGCATCTAGATTACACTTTTGAAGTACAATCACACCCTCCAACTAACCTTTTGTTAGTTCCTAGCAAAATATTAAAATTAAAAGATATCTCCACTTTTGTGCATTTGAATTGAGTTCAAACACAAAATCAGACGCCCTTCATATAGAAAAAGAAATGCGTTAGACAATGCAAGCATTCAAACCTGAGTCTGACACACATCAGACGCATTTAATGAGCATTGATGACGTCAAATCATTCGAATGGATGATGTGGCATTCAAACTCTGTCGTTTGAACGCGTGATTGGCTATTCGAATGGTTTACCGAAAATCTCACAAATTTAGAAGAAAAACTAGAACTAAGCAAAAACAGTGCGAAAACAAAGCTCTTCCCCCCAACTAAAGTCATATAATGTCTTCAAGGCATGAGAACAAAGCCATAGGAAAACCAAAAGGGATGGGTAGGACAAATGAGAATACCAAAGGGTAACCCCCCCCCCCCCCCCCCCCGCCCCCCCGCGGGGGGAAACTAGGGAGAAACAAAGGCTAAACTACACCTAAACAAAGGCTAACTGTAAACACCTAAACTACACTACTCTACAAGAATGGTGCTCTGGTCACTCAAAAGATAGTGGATCCCGAAGATCCACACAATCAACCTCGCCCACTTCGAACACAAAATAGGGCTTAAGTTTTTGCCCATTCACTTTAAAGCTCTTACCATTCGTGAGATTTTCTATCTCAACTGTCCCATGAGGTGACACCTCCCTAACAACATAAGGTTCGAACCATCTACTTTGAAGCTTACCCGGAAACAAATGAAAAAGGGAATTATAAAGTAGGGCCTTTTGACCAACCTCAAAAGATTTGTGAAGAATGTGTTGGTTTTGCCCCATGCATACTGTCATTAAATTGGCGAATAGGCCAATTGGCCTTGTGTTCTATCTCAATCGGAAGGTGGTGCACCTTTCTGTACACAAGTTGATAGGGAGATGAACCTAAAATGGTTTATAAACAGTTCGATAAGCATACAAAGCATCCACTAACCTCAAGGACCAATCTTTTTGGTTAGGGTTAATAGTATTTTCTAAGACTTGCTTAATCTCCCTATTCGCCAACTCAACTTAGCCTTGAGTTTGGGGATAATAAGGTGTACCAACCTTGTGAATCACCCCATACTTATGCATTAAAAGACCTACAGGTCGATTACAAAAGTGAGATCCACCATCACTAATAATAGCACGCGGTATACCAAATCGAGAAAATATGTGCTCTTTTAAGAATTTGATCACCACAGGATGTTCATTGATACGCAAAGGGATGGCTTCAACCCACTTGGACATGTAGTATATGGCCACTAGAATATAAAGATAATCAAACGAACTAGGAAAAGGACTCATAAAGTCAACACTCCAACAATCGAAAACCTCTAGAATAATAATGGGATTAAGAGGTATCATGTGCCTCCTCGAAAGACTATCTAGATATTGGCACATATCATAGGATGCACAAAAGATATGAAAGTCTTTAAATATAGTGGGCCAGTAGAAATCACTTTGCAAAATCTTTGCAATGGTTTTGCATGAAGAAAAATGCCCTCCACAAGCATGTGAATGACAAAACTTTATAACTCTCTCACTCTCATCGTCGGGAATACACCGACGAATCACTTGATCGGGACAATACTTAAACAAATACGGATCCTCCCATGAAAAATACCTCACATATCTAAGAAATTTCTTCCTATCAAGACTAGACCAATGCGAGGGAATCTTACCGGTAGCTAAGAAGTTAGTTATATCCGCATACCAAGGAATGGTAGCATGTGAAAATGAATACACATGGAGAAGATGCTCATCCGAAAAATACTCATTAATAAGAAGGGAATCTTAGGCATCCTCATTAGTAGGGAGCCTCGAAAGATGGTCGGCAACTATATTCTCTACCCTCTTCTTATCTCTAATCTCAATATGGAACTCTTGAAGCAAGATGATCCATCGGATGAGTCATGGTTTTGCATCAGGCTCACTTAACAAGTACTTAAAGTAGAATGATTAGTGTAAATTATAACTAAAGATTCGGCTAAGTACGATCTAAATTTATCTAATGCAAAGATTATGGCAAGGAGCTCTTTTTCAATTGTAGTGTAGTTCAATTAGGCTTCATTAAGGGTTTTACTAGCGTAATATATAACATGGGATTTCTTATCCACCCTTTGCCCCAAAACAGCCTTAACCG
>CM065396.1:2557500-2577500 GCA_033060915.1 Euryodendron excelsum
AACTAAATGGTAAAGGTTTTCTCTCCAGTGTGGGTGGTTGATTCTCACTAGGGACCGACTTAATAGCACTAGGGACTAAAGGTCCAAAAGAAGGGGTCCATTAACCCGCTTACATGCAAGACTCACTCCCATTCCCTACTAAAGATAGGTCCCTATAACTTTTAATTTCACATTTTAATTGGTCATTATGCTCACTATAAATAAGAGCCCTATCAATAGGATTATTAAAGAACTCATGCTCGACATGCTCTTGGACAATAAACTATAAAGTCTATCTCCTTTACATCTTCTCATTCCTCCTTGTGTTTACCCACCGTGAATATGTTCATCCCTAAGGTCATATTCCCAAAAGACAGTTTTAATAACCCATTCGTACAATGGATGATGGCATTAGCAGTGGCTAGGAATGGTCACCCTAAGATAACAGGAATATGCCGCTTAGCATTAGCGGCTTTAGCAGGTTCGGTGTCTAACACAATAAAGTCCATGGGGTAGTAGACATTGTCTACTTGAATGAGAACATCTTCAATAATGCCTCTCGAGACTTTCACGGATCAATCCGCTCACTCTAGAGTGACTCGTGTAGGGCTCAACTCTTCTAGATCTAGTTCCTTATAAACTGAATAGGAAGAAGATTAACACTATATCCTAAATTGAGAAGAGCTTGATTAATCCTATGGCCCCCTATGATGCACGAAATAATAGGACAACCAGGGTCCTTATATTTTGGTGCAGTTTTATATTGAATAATGACATTCTAACTCTCATTCATTATAGTCATCTCTTTTACATGTAACTTGCTCTTGATAGTACACAAGTCCTTTAAGAACTTGGCATAAGAGGGAATTTGTTTGATAGCATCTAAGATAGGAATATTGACCCTAACTTGTTTGAATATATCATATATCTTAGAGTTCAACAACTCATTCTTAGGTTTGATCAAATTATAGGGAAACGAGGCATGTTTCAAGACATCATTGTCCATGTCTTTAGATGCATCTTTAGATTCATTAATAGGCTCAGAATGGTTCTTGTTAGTTTTTAACTCTTGCTCACTCTATTTATCACTCCCATCTCTCTCTTGTTCTTATCTTAACCTATTAAGCTCATCACTACCCACTTGGCTGTCTTTCCTTGGAGGGATGATTCTATCAATAATCTTCCCACTCCTAAGGGTTATGATTGCTTGAACTTGTTTGTGAGTAGTTTCAATGAAATTAATAGGTTTAGGTTAGGTTGGGGTTGGGCCTAAAATCTACCTTATGTTTGCTAAGACATTAGCATCTTGTGTAAGTTTTTCACTAAAATGTTGGTTTCCCCAAGTGAGTGCTCCTGGTTGTTCACTTTAGCAGTCAATGCCCTCAAGTCATTAGTCAATTGGTTAACATTATCCTCTATAATACGTCTATGAAAGGGTTAGTATTGTGTAGGTTGAGGTTGGAATGGTTATGGTGGCCCTTGAAACGGTTGTGGCACTTGTTGGTGTTGAAAGGCTAGAGGGTTTTAGGGAACCTCGTTTCTCCACCCAAAATTAGGGTGATTTCGCCATCCAAGGTTATATGTTGGAATAAGGGTTTCTCACACTTCTTTGATTAGTGTACCCCACTCCATATTGGCCAACTTCATTAACTTGGTCGTGTAGTGCTTCTCGCACTCCTGGTATAACTGGGTATCCTGCAGTGTTATGCTCTATTGTATCACAAACTAAATATGGTGAATGTGCTTTAACCCATACCGTATTAACCTTAGAGGTTTCCAAAGCCTTTAACTTGCGGGAAAGTGTTGTGATTTTAGCTTAAAGGTCTTTAACTTTTCCAAGTTGATGTTTAACCTCGACATGTGTTGTAGGTCTATTGGTGGAATTTTGAGTTACCGTGGTAACCCAATCTCTAGCCAAGTTGGCTAGATAATCAAAGTAATTGTACGTCTCAATGGGGATTTTGTCAGGATATGTCCTCGCACACATAGACTCTACAAACATATTCAATTAAGGGGTCAATGAAGAATAAAAACTGCTTACAACTAACCAGTCGTCAAAACTATGGTGGGGGCATGTATGTAACAGTTCTTTAAACCTTTCTCGACATTAGAAAAAGGTCTCTCCATTTTTTGGAGAAAATTATGAGATGGCACGACATATCACTTCAGTTCAATTTTTAGGGAAAAATCTTCTCAAGAATTCCCCTTGTAATGTGTTCCATGAGTGAACCTCAATGAGTTGAACCATGTCTTGGCCTTGTGTTTAAGAGTGAAAGGGAATAATTTTAAAAGTAAAACTGCCTTAGGACACGTGTTATCTTGGAATATTGAGCATGCGTCCTCAAAGTCTTTGATGTAGGTGTATGGTCTCTCAAAGTCTAAACCATAAAAAGTGAGCAAGGCTTGTAGCATTCCTGGCTTTAGATTTATCGTAGCTTAGTGCGCGGGAAGTACTATTCAAGATGTGGGTGTTTGCCTTACAGGATTTATGGAATCCCACATAGTTTGGATCGGGGCTTCTATGTCTCCTAAATTACTCCATTTCTCGGGATCTACTCTATTGGGATCATCATTGGGGTTAAGACCCTATGGGATCACCCTATCATTAATGCTAGCCATGGGAATAAGTCATAAGTCCACAATTAAGGGGAATCTAGGGAGGTCGGTTAGAATAAAACATGTGGGTGATGGAGTAAGATAACCACATGGAAGATTTTGTTGACTCTACACCTTGATTTTGATGATAACTAAACCTTGTGTTAGTTTACTGATGCATTTAATTAGTGTGGAGATTAATAAGAATTATAATTTAAACTTAAAGACTGACTTAAAGTCTAATTTTATTAAAATGAGTGCACAACATTTATAAGTTCAAGCCATACACCAAAACAGAGCAAGTGCACCCCCTTAAAGTTCAAATACATGATTTGCATTTGAAGAGATTGAATGTGCTCAAAGGAAGACTTTCATTAAGTGTGAAAAGACTAAATAAAGATTACTTGAATTTGAAGAGATTGAAGGTGTTCAAAAAGAGAATTTATCATGTTTGCAAAAATCTCTATAAAGATTTCAAAAGAGGATTGCATCAGAGTTGTGAAGATTCAAGAAAGTTGATAGGCATTGAGAGTGATTCTGAAACTAGACTTCATCAAGCCTCTAATGAAGTGATCTTGAAGAAGAAGAAATCGGCATCATGTATATGAAACTCTACATGGATGAAAAGAACATTAACAACAAATGGAAAGAGCTCAACAATGAAAAAGAGAAGCTCGACATTAATGAAAAGGAATTTGGCAACTCGGCAACAAAGAAAATATGATCATCAAAAGAAAAAATTCAATCCAAAGTAAATGGAAGACATCTTTGAAGGATGGAAGACTTTGATATATCAGCATACCCTAAAGAGAAGACTTCTTGAATATCTTAAGGGTTTTTGAAGAACATCATACCTCAAAGAAAAGATCTCAGGAACATCCTCAGATTATTTGAAGCTAAATTGATCAAGGAAAGCATGAAAGATAGTTTTTGAGTGATATATCGACACATGAGTTTGATGTGTTGACACATGAAGACAGTGGACAAATTCTGAGAAATGCAAACTTGATGTGTCGACATATATAAGGCAAGTGTCGACACTTGGGGACTAATGGCTACATTTTTAAACGTTATATTAAAGTGGGTGCGTATTTAATGAAGCTCCAACAACCTCCAACGGGTGAAATCAATTCAGAACTTTATATATAAGCTTCAAAATGCATTTATAGACAAGAGATATAATATTCACTGATTGATTAAGCTGAAAATTTTAAAAATTCTCTTTGTCTTCACGTTGGTAGTTGGTGAGCAATTCAATTCCCATTTACTCATCATAGAGAGTTTGTATTTCATTTGTATATCCTTCATATACTTGTAAGTAAAAGTTGAAGTGTTCTCTTGTAAAAGAAAAATACTTGTAAGTTAAAGTGGATCTTGGACAAAACCACTTGGTGGATGGAAGAACTTAGGAATAAGTTCTTGTGTAAAAGTGAGTTGAGCACTTTGTAAATCAGTATCTACTTTATAATTGGAGATTGCATAGTGGAAGGAGACTTCAAGGGGATCTCGGGGTGAGGACGTAGATCACAAATTATGGTTGAACCTCGGTAATTCTTGGTGTGCTTTCTTATGCTCTGTTTTCATTTCATTATTATTTACATTGCATTGTACACATCTTGAACTACTGTTCCATTGATTAGATTAATTTTCATTGATCTTAATTGTTTTAATTTTTAATAAAACCAATTCACGCCCATCTTGGGTTGCCTTTTAGGCCAACAATTAATATCAGAGCTAGTATTCCTGCTGTAGGCTTAACATCCTAAGAATAGATCCATGGCAACCAACTTTGGAAGGTCTTTTGGTGAAGGTCAATCTACAAATAGACCACCTATGTTTAATGGCACTAATTAAAATTATTGAAAGAATAGAATGAGAATATACATTCAATCTATTGACTATGAATTATGGAGAATTATCTTAAATGGTTCCAAAATTCCTACAATGAAAGTGGAGAGGGTTGATATTCCTAAGCCCGAATCTGAATGGGATGAAGATGATTTGAAACTTTTGCAATCAAATGCTAAAGTCATGAACATTTTGTATTGTGCTCTTGATCCTAATGAATTTAATTGTATTTCTACTTGTGAATTAGCTAAGAAAATATGGGATAGATTAGAGGTAACACATGAATGTACTAATCAGGTTAAGGTATCTAAAATTAACATCTTAGTCCACAATTATGCATTGTTTAAAATGAAACCAGATGAGACTATTACCGAAATGTTTACAAGGTTCACCGATATTATTAATGGTTTAAAATTTCTTGAAAATGTGTATCCTAACAATGAGCAGGTAAGAAAAATCTTGAGGTCATTGCCAAAGACTTCGGAAGCTAAGTTCACGGTAATTCAAGAAGCAGAGGACCTCAACACATTGCCTCTTAAAGAATTATTGGGCTCTCTCATGACGTACGAATTAACTTAAAAGCAACATGCCCAAGATGATGAAGAAAAGAAAAGGAGGACGGTAGCATTCAAGTCCACCAGCCAAGAAGAGGAATCAACCAGTGATGAGAATGATGATGAAGACATAGCTCTCATCACACGAAAATTCAGAAGGTTTATGAAGAGGAAATGGAAAGGAGGAAAGAACCATGAGGCCAAAGGAGATTCTAGCAAAGATTCAAACATTATATGCTATGAATACAAGAAGCCTAGCCATATAAAGGCTGAATGCCTTCTGCTCAAAAAGAAAGGAAGGAAAAACCAAGGGAAGAGGGCAATAACAACTATGACATGGAGCGACGATGAAGAATCTAGCTTCGAAGAAGAAGTAGAACCTCAAAAAGTAGCTAATCTTTGTCTCATGGCTCATGAGAAAGACAATGAGGTATCAAACTCAAACTCATTTCAACTTACTTTCAAGAAATTACAAGATGCATTCAATGATTTACTTTTTGAATTAAGAAAAATGAGAATTAAAAATGGACTCCTCAAAAAGATGGTTTATACTCTTACTAAGAAAAATGAGGACTTGCAAAAAAAAAAAAAAATGAAGTATTGAAAAATGAAGTTTGTGTTTTGCAAGAAAAGATTAAGAAAAACTCTTTTCAAAAGGATTCTTTAAAGCAAAACCAAATTTTAAATGATAGAGTTAAACATTTGGAAACAACACTTTTAGATGTGTAAATGGAAAAGAAAAATTGGATGGAATCTTAGGAAAACAAAAGTGCTTACTAGATAAAGCTGGACTTGGTTTTGATCCTTTTAAAAGAAGAAAACTTTCAAAAGGCAGATTTATTTCTCCCACTAGAAAACCACAGATTTCATATTTTTATTGTCATAAAATAGGATACATTGCTAGTAGATGTTATGCTATGTAAAAATTTATTACTCCTAACAATGCATGGGTCTCTAGAAGGTCATTTAGGATTAACCACCAAGGACCCAAGATGGTTTGGGTACCTAAAGTAAAATGAATTCTTTTGTAGGTATGTCTTCAAGCTAAATCCAAGACAGACCATTGGTACTTGAATAGTGGATATTCAAGACATATGACGGGAGATAAAGTATAATTCACATCGCTCTCACTAAAAGATGGAGAACTTGTCACATTTGGAGATAATAGTAAAGGGAAGATCATCGGTATAAGTAGTGTTGGTAAGAACTGTTGGCCCAGAAGGCAATCCAAGAGGAGGGTGAATTGGGTTTTTTGAAGTTTAATACAATTAAGATTAATTAAAAACTAATCTAAGCAATAGAACAGTGATTCAAGATAGATTAAATGCAATAGAATTAATAAAGAAATAAATAGAGCAAGAGAAGGCACACTAAGAATTACCGAGGTTCAACCACAATTCGTGGTCTACGTCATTATCCCAAGATCTCCTTGAAGTCTTCTTTCACTATGTAATTTCTAATTACAAAGTAGGTGCTGATTTACCAAGTGCTCAGCTCACTTTTACACAAGAACTTCTTCTCAAGTTCTTCTAACTACCAAGTGGTTTTGTTCAAGATCCACTTCAACTTACAAAAGTTTTTTCTTTTACAAGAGAACTCTCAAACTCTCACTTACAGGTGCATGAAAGTTATACAAATGAAATATAAACTCTCTATCAAGAGTGGATAGGAAAAACAATAGCTCACAAAGTGCCAATTTGAAGACAAAAGGAATGTTAAGATTTTTCAACTCAATCAATCAGCAGATGTTGTTTTTCTTTTTCTCTCTTGTATATAAATGCAGTTGGAAGCTCCTATATAAACCCCTGTAGTAATTTCATCCGTCGGTGGTTGTTGGGGGTTTATTTAATGTAAATCCAGTCCGTTATAATTTTAGAAAAACTAGTCGTTAGTCCCCAGGTGTTAACACTTGACTTCATGTGTCGACATATTCAGCTTGTATTTTTCAAATGTTGTCTACTTTCTACATGTGTCAATGCATCAACTCCATGTGTCGACACTTGATCATGTTGTCTCCAAACTTTGGCCTCTGTCTTCATGTGTCGACACATTACCCAAAAATCTTCATTCATCCTTCCTTTGATCAAGTTCAGCTTCAACAATACTATAAAATCTTCAAGGAGACTTCTCTTTGGGGTATGATGATAGATCAAAGTCTTCAATTCATCAAAGCTATCCTTTATTCAATTTGGATTGAATTTATTTTTTAATAATCATCTTTTCTTTATTTCCAAGCTGTCAGAACTCCTTTCCATTAATGTCGAGCTCTTCTTCTTTATTGCCGAGTTCTTTCCATCTACTGCTAATGACTTTTTCATCCATATAGACCTTCATATTCATGATGCCTCATTGCCGAGCTCTTTTTTTTTGCTACTAATCTTTCTTTCTTTTTTAGGATAACTTCAATGAGTCTTTTATAAGCTTGATGAAGTCTATTCTTGAGCATCTTCACTTTCTTCGAACACATATCATCTTTATTGAATTTTCACATCCCAGATGAAGTCTTCACTTAGATTCTTTGTAGAGATTTTGTAATTATGATGAATTCTTTTTTTAAACACATTCAATCTCTTCAAAATCAAGTCCTCTTCAATTAGTCTTTGCACACTTGATGAAGTCTTGTTTTGAACACCTTCAATCTCTTCAAATGCAAGTCATTAGTTTGAATAGGCATCATTGCTCAGTGTTGGTGTATTGCATAACTCTTAGAGTGCATTGCTTGACTTGGCTTGTTGTGCATCTACTTTGACATGTATTAGACTTTAAGTCAAAACCTTTAAGTCAATATTTATTAATCTGTACACTAAGTAAATGTATTAGAAAAATAACACAAGGTTTAGTTATCATCAAAATCAATATGAGGATCAATCTTGGGTCAACAATCTCCCCCTTTTTTATGATGACAAAACCTTTGCAAATGAAGTTGATATAAGATTAAATGAAATGGACAAGATCAGATTGCATACTAGTAGAGAGCTCCCCTTTTGTTTTATAATTAGGCAACTGATGCTTAAGAGACAAAGTATGTTTGTTCTCTTATCAAAAACAACTCTTAAGGAGTTTTTATCAATTAATTTCAAAACAAATTGAGGGAAATAATTCATGGTACTCCCCTTAAGAACATGCTCTATATAGAATAAAGCAATTAATTATCATTTTTCTCATGTTATTTCCATTCAATACCATATGCAACCAATTCATCAATTATCAATATTCTCCTCCTTTTTGTCAACTCATCAAAAAGAGAAGAAAAAAAAAATTGTATAACAGAGATATGTACAATAGTAAAAAAATCGTATAATAAGATAATTTGTATGAATAAGAAAGCAAAAAAGCAACCAACCAACCAATCAATGCATCAAATTTGCAAGAGAACAAGATCATAGTTCATTCAAAAAGTATTACAAAATATTAGACAATTCATATCCACAAAATGTGAAACAAAAATGTAACAGGACCATAATGTAAAAGGATGGGGCAAGAGAGAATGTGAGATGGAGAGAAATAAGAGAGGTAGGGATAGATAGGATAAGGAAAGGAGAGTCTAGTGAGGAGGGGCTGGTGGGGTTGGGTTTAGGACGAGGGGGTATCTTTGGGGTTAGAGAACTTCTTTCCTTCCCTTATTCTTAGCCCATACTTCTACGGAATAGAGGGGGTAGCATTAGATTCGGTAGCTGAAGAGTCTTCCTCTTCGTCGCCTTTTTCCTCTGTTTCAAATCCTTTTTCAGCATTTCCTTCCTCTTCTCTGGCTTCTTTTTCTTCCTCATTATCTTCATTTTCTTCATCGACTTCTTCTTCCTCTTCTTCATCTTCTTCTTCTTCTAAGATTTTGCCTTGGCCATTTCTCAATATTTTTACCTCCTTTTTGAGTTCACTCACATTTCTTTCGACGAACATCATCCTTGTAGCTGCAATTTCTGCCTTTTTATTTAATTTTTCCAAAGATTCCATTACTTGAACCATAAGAGTAGTCAAGTCCCCTGCACTTTCTTTAAATTCAGAATTCAAACTTCATTTTGTGTTTCTCTGCCTAGAACTGCTCCCAAATGGAGCATTTCCCTTTGAAGTACTATCTCCTTCAGTTTTCTTTGGAGTCCACTTGTTGTTCTTTAAAGTATACCCTATTCCCTTGAGTGTCTTTTCATTATACTCATCACTAATTGCTTTGGGGGTTCTTTTATTCTCATTGCTCAAATCAATATCGAAGTGCTTAAAGACTTTAGTCAAGAAAATTTCATAAGGCAAACTGGTTCTAAAAATAGTAGCCTTGTACATATGGTCTAGAATAAATAGAGGCAAATCAATTCTTGAATCAGTCAAATATGCCCATAAGAAAAATAGCTCATTCTTTGAAACATATTCATACTTGGCAGTTTTAAGAGTAAAAATAGTGCAGGTAAAGTGATCAACTAGCCTCAATTCAAGAGGCAAATCAATGGCAAGAGGTTGTATACATTCATCTACATCCCTTCCATAGAGAGTTTTTAATTGATCTTATCTAGAGATATTATCTCTATAAACCTCCCCACTAAGTCTAATTCCAAGAATTTGTCTGATCACATCTCTATCCAAAGTTAAGGAAACACCCTTAACGTAACTTATGATGAATACATCTCCATAATCCCTTTTGGCATTAGTATAAAAATAAGCAACCAAGTCAGGGTATACATCATCCCTGAGTGTTATCATAGATTTCCAACCTAGGTTGTCCAGTTTGGTACCCAATTCAAACTTGTAATGATCAAAGAACTTGTAATTCACCCATCTACCATTATATACTTTTCTAAGAGAAAAGCTTGAATTGTCCCTTTTATGGGCTTTGTCCTCACTAAAATATAGTTCATTACGTTCCAAGGCTGGTGAGGATGTCGATTTTCCAATCTTACTCTTCTTTATTTTCCCTTTGTCCTTGCTAGAATCCCCCTTTCATTTCCTATTCTGTCCTTTCGAAATAGGGGTTGTAGCTACAATTAGGGCTATTGAGATCTTTTTCGATTTAGAGGTTTTGGGAGCCATTGCGATAGACTGAGAATTAGAAAGAGACAAGGGGATTGGGGATAAATACTTATGAAAGGTTGGGAGGAAATTGATTAGGGTTTATAACGAGATTGGAGCAAGGATTGGCGATGGTTTGAAGGTAATGGTTGGGTTTGGTGCGAATAGGTGAGCAGGAGAGAAATAGAGTGAGAGTGAGAGAGGAAAAGTTCAAATGTTTGTAAAGTGGGCTTCGTTAAAGTACATAGGCCCAACTCATGTGTCGACAAATGAACTTGATGTGTCGACACATGCGTGTCAACAAATCATTTTTGAGTTCACTATTGTGATGTGTCGACACATACAACCAGACTGGATCATTTTTGAGTTCATGAAAATGGAGTGTCGACACATGAAAATGGAGTGTCGACACATACAACCAGACTGGGTCATGTTAAGTATAAGGAGTTCAGAAGATGGCTTTTCAATTTGGGAGAGAACACATGTTTTAAAAAGATCATGCAATGAATTATGAACTCAAGAAATGCAATTCATATAAACGATAATCACATTTAAAACACAAATAACATGAATTTCACTAAAAAATCAAGACATAAGATTACTTATCCCCAATTCTCTTCTTATCATGCAAAATCGATCTTCACTCAATAGTTTAGTAAAAATATCAGCCAATTGCATAGTTGTGCTTACAAAGTCAAGTTCAATATCTCTTTCTTGTACATGATCTCGTATAAAAGTGATATCTAATTTCAATGTGCTTTGTGCCAGAGTGTTGAATAGGATTTTTAGTTAAGTTTATAGCACTAATATTATCATATTTAATAGGAACATGATCAAATATAATACCATAATATTCTAATTGTTGTTTGATCCATAATACTTGAGCACAACAATTACCAGCTGCTATATATTCAGCCTCAACTGTGGAGAGAGCAACTGAATTTTGTTTCTTGCTATACCCAGACACAATCATGTTGCCTAGGAGTTGGCAAGAGCCACCTGTGCTCTTCTTATCAACTCTACTTTTCACATAATCAACATCAGTGTAAGCAATCAAATTAAAACATGTACCCTTTGGATACCATAATCCAAGGTTAGGTGTGTGCTTAAGATAACGAAAGATTCTTTTCATAGCAATCACATAAGATTCTTTAGGATTTGATTGAAAATGAGCACATAAGCAAACACTAAACATTATATTTGGTCTACTAGCAGTTAGATATAATAAGGAGCCTATCATGCTTCTATAAAGTTTAGTATTTATTGATTTACCTTTCTTATCGCTGTCCAATTTTGTTGTAGTACTCATTGGAGTACGTATAGGCTTTGCATCTTCCATGCCAAACTTCTTGATCAAGTCCTTGATGTATTTGGCTTGGTTAATGAAGTTGTCTTCCTTCAATTGTTTGATTTGAAATCCGAGGAAGTAATTAAGTTCGCCCATCATACTCATCTTGAATTCTCCATACATACACTTATCAAATTCTTTGCAAAGCGACTCATTAGTAGCACCGAATATAATATCATCCACATACATTTGTACTAAAAGCATGTCATTATTTTTTATTTTGATAAAAAGAGTGGTATCTATTTTTCCTCTAGAAAAATCTTTTTCAATAAAAAACTTACTCAATCTTTCATACCAAGCCCTTGGGGCTTGCTTCAAACTGTATAAAGCTTTTGTTAATTTGAAAACATGGTTGGAAAACTTTAGATCTTTAAATCCGGAGGTTGCTCAACATAAAATTCTTTGGTAATGAAACCATTTAGAAAAGCACTTTTAATATCCATTTGATATAGTTTAAAATCTTTAAAACAAGCAAATGCAAGCAAAATTCTGATGACCTTTAATCTAGCTACTAAAGTATATATTTCATCAAAATCAATGCCTTCCTGTTGGCTATATCCTTGAGCAACAAGTATTGCCTTGATCCTCACTATAACTCCGAGTTCGTCCATTTTATTTCTAAACACCCATTTAGTTCCAATAACTGGATAATCATTAGGTCTAGAAATAAGGTGTCACACCTCATTCCTTTAAAATTGATTCAATTCCTCTTGCATAGCATTAATCCAAAACTCATCATTTTCAGCATCATTAAAACATTTAGGTTGTATTTATGATAAAAATGCAAGATGATTACATATATTTCTAAGAGAGAATTGAGTTCTTACTCCTTGTGAAGGATCACCTAGGATTTGTTCCGTAGGATAGTGATGCACAAACTTCCATTCCTTAGGTAGACCTTTATTGATTTCTTGTTAGCTTGTAGAGGCTTCTTGCACTTCTCTCTCCTTTTGAGGTTTTTCATTTGAGGTTGGTTGAATATCTAGCTTTTCCATGTTTGGCTCTACCTCATCTATATCATTACTTACAATATTCTTTGAAAGAGAGTTATATTTATCAAAAGGATTTGTTCCGTAGGATAGTTATGTACAAACTTCCATTCCATAGGTAGATCTTTATTGATTTCTTGTTAGCTTGTAGAGGCTTCTTGCACTTCTCTCTCCTTTTGAGGTTCTTCATTTGAGGTTGGTTGAATATCCAGCTTTTCTATGTTTGGCTCTACCTCATCTATATCATTACTTATAATATTCTTTGAAAGAGAGTTATATTTATCAAAAGTGATATGGAATGATCCTTCAACCACTAGGGTCCTCTTATTAAAGACTCTATAACCCTTGTTATGTATTGAATAACCAATAAATACACCCTCGTCAAATTTTGCATCAAACTTGTCGATATTGTCTTTATTGTTATTCAATACAAAACATTTGCATCCTAAGGCTCTAAAGTATGAGAAATTTGGTTTCATATCTTTCCAAAGCTCATAAGGGGTTTTGTTCAAAAATTTTCTAAATAGAATTTGATTTAAAACATAATAAGCTGCGTTAACAGCTTCAGCCCAAAAATATTTTGGTAAACCATTTTCACAAAGCATGGTTCTACCCATTTCTTCCAAAACTCTATTTTTCCTTTCAACAACTCCACTTTGTTGAGGTGTTCTAGGGGTTGAAAAGTTGTGATCAAAACTGTTTTCATCGCAAAACATTTCAAAGTATTTGCAATTGAATTCCCCTCCATGATCAGTCCTTATAGAAATGATTGAAAAACCTTTTTCATTTTGAACCTTCCTACAAAATTTTGTGAAGAAAACAATTGTCTCATCCTTGTAAGCTAGGAAGAATGTCCATGTAAATCTAGAATAATCATCAATGATAACAAGTGCATATTGTTTCCCATCAAGACTTAAAGTCCTAGTTGGTCCAAATTAGCCTATATGCAATAGTTGTAGTGGTCTAGAAGTGGTCAACATGTTTAAGGACATAAAAGAAATGTGAGTTTGTTTTCCTAATTGGTAAGCATCACAAATTCTATCCTTGTCAAATTTTATTTTTGGAAGTCCTTTGACCAAATCATTTTTAGAAAGTTTTGAAAAAATGCTCATACTAATGTGACCAAGTCTTCTATGCCATAACCAACTTTCATCACTATTTATAGCGGTAAGGCATTTAACTTTATAAGAAGATAAATCATTAAGATCGAAAATATATATATTGCCTTGTCTATGCCTAGTGAGAATAGTTTTGTTACTATTGATGTCAATTATATCACATTTAGAGGATTCAATTACAACTTTATATTCTTTGTCACAAAGTTGACTAATGCTCAAAAGATTATGTTTGAGTCCTTTAACAAGCAATACATTTTCAATAGAGGTGGAAGTGTTCTTACCACCACTACTGTAAGCATCCCATTTTTGCCCACTCAGCATTCTCCGGCTTGATCAGGTCCAGTTTTCCAACATCACAACACATACAGGTTCAAGATGAGCCTTACAATCTCCAATCCAACCAACTGGTTGCTTCTCGTGTCCATAAGGACCCGCTGGAGCCATAAACACTATTATTCCAGGCAGCTTTCCAGACCGGACGGTCTCGGAAACCAACACCATCCAGGTAGCTTCTCGGGATCGGGCGATCTTAGGAACCAACACCTTATCAAGTTCCTGACGGTTCACTTCTGGCGCCTGCTAACTCGCCAATGTAGAATGTCCATCATTTGGTAGCTCTCCGAGACCAGGCGTTCTTAGAGACCAACACCACCCTTACAGATAGCTTTCTAGGACCAGGCGTTCCCAAAAACCAACACCACCTTACAGGTATCTCTCTAAGGCCAGGCGTTATTAGGGACCAACTCCGCACAGGTAGTTTTCTGAGACCGGGCAGTCTTGGGAACCAACACCTAGGTCAACACCGGCGCCTGCTAACCTGACTCGGTGAAAAATGACCAAATCTGCCCCTTGAGCCTCCAGGCACATTTTGATAAAGTTTAAAATCCCTCAAAACGATAAGTCCATCCTTCCAAAATGTTACTAAACTATTAGGCGTCCCCCGCACGCCATTTGGTCCAATTTCGATCATATTCCGGTCAATGACCATTTTGCCCCTGAACACCTCAGTACTACACAAACCCCACTGAACGGCGAAGGACTCTCCCAAAACCACCCCTGAATGACCTGGTACGCTTAACACAGCACACCAAACCATTCCTGACCATTTCCAGCCAACCCCGGTCAAAGTGACCGTTTTGCCCCTGGAAATCCAAACATGCCTCGAAACAACACCAGCCTTGGGATTTCAAGCAAGGGTTTCACCATATACCCTTGTTTAACTCGAGAAGGACCCTACGACGCTAAACTCACAGGACTTGATAAGGGTTCCCTGGAGCGTCTCGCAGACGCTCTGCTTAAATTGTCTTTTCTCCTAATTCCCTAGTTATAATGCGCCATCAACTGACTTGGGAAATGCGTAAATTAGGAAATTCTCAAAAGCTCGTTCATAGATCTTTCCATCTATACGGCTTGATTGGATAGATCGCTCCCCAAAGCCCTTTATCGTATGGCTCAAACCCAGTTACTTTTGACAACCCCTGGAGCGTCTCGCAGACGCTTCACCAAGGTTGACTTTTTCCCCAATTCCCTTATTGAAACGCACCGTCAAACAACTTGAGAAATGCGTGAATCTAGGAATTCTCGAAAGCATTTCCAGAGTGCTTTTCATCGGTACGGTCCGATCAAAAGGATTGCTTCCCTACGGCCTCGATCACCCAACACGAAAACAACCACTTTTGAACACCCTCAGAGCGTATCACAGATGCTCTGCAAAAGTGACCTTTTTGGCACACTTCCCAAGATGATATCCCATGCTTCCAAACATAATTTAAACTTCCTGAAAAGATGAAAGTTCATCAGAAGCACTAGGAGAACATCCCGAGTGCGACCAATTCCCCTGAAACCTTCCCGATTGACTCAATTATCGAGGCATAGTTTGGACGAACCTTCCCGGCGATGGAGCATATGCTACATGCGCTCAAATTTTGATCAGATCGGCCAAAGTTTGATCAACAGTCGAGATTTATCCAGTACACAGGGTGCCACGTGCCATTCTGGCAATGGAATAGTACCTGCGCATGTCCTACATGTGGCAGGTCAAATTTTGGCTAGGCGCATGTAATATATGCGCCAGGTCTGTTCCAGAATGCTTATAAATACCAGACCCCCCTTTGCATATTCCAACTCCGATTTCTTATGTGAAACTCTGCTGAAGTCACTCCAGAACTGCGAATCTCTATACACACTTCATCCCTCCAACACTTAGGTTAGATTCTATCATCCCCAAACCTATATACTTCACATATAAAGCCTTATACACCATCAAACACTCCCTACTAGCCCTCTAAGCCTTCTTGAAGTTATTCAAGCTTCAATCAAAGCATCTTTGGAAGATTACAAGTGTGTTGAAGGCAAAGGTGGTATCTCTTTTACATTTATGTCTTCCCCCACTCTTCTCTCCTCCCTTCTAGCCTACTTAGGCTATTCTCTATTTTAATCCCTATCTTCAACCCCCCTTTCTTACATGCTTGAGCCAAGAGGGCTCTTAGATCATGCCTAGAGGAAAACAAGTGAGAGCCACCGTGTAGGGGGACCTCTCATTAGTCTACTTTGAGATGGTATGGCCTAAGAGCCCCTTGTTTATGTGGTGTAGCTTAAAAGCCTTGTGTGATCATGACCCCTTGCATATTACTATTTTGATCATGTTTTGTATGCTTGGTTTCATTTTATGCTTATTGACATGTTCTACAATGCTTACATTGCTCTTATTTTTATGCCACTTCCAAGTTCTATATTTATTTCAAAAATTGTTCTAAGAGTTGGCCCCTTGAAGTTTAGGATGAGATTTTAGAAATTATGCCTTAGAAGATCTCCTACTAACCCCTTAATTCTCATTTTGGTATCATGACATTTTAATTTGCATAAGGGTTGCCTTCTAATTCTCTAATGTTTAAGATTTTTATTCTTTTAAGTGTAGTGGTTGGAATGGCCCCATGGAACCCTCTCTTGATGGAATGGTTCCCTTGAAAAATGGTTTTCAAAATCCTTCTCCAAAGAATGATTTTCAAGAATGCATTCTCTCTATCTTTGCATTAAAAATGGTGCTTCAAAAAGTTGCCATCATGTTGATTTTTGACCCTTTACACTCTTGTCAAGATTATGATTATAATGGTCATGAGAGAACCTTCCTTGGAATGGTCTCCAAACACCATGTAAACCATGTTCTCGGCAAGAGTCAAAATTTTCATAAAAATGATCTTCAAAAAGATTGCCAACCTAAGTTCACTACATAACATGTTTTGTTCTTCAAAAACACTCTCCAAAGCGTGCATCAAACCAACTTTCAAAACCATTTTCCAATCCAATCCTAGGTTAACTTGACCCTAGTTCACTCACCTTAGGTTAACCTAACCCTAAGTCGTCCTAACCTTAGGTTAACCCTACCCTAGTTAGTTAACCCTAGGTCGCCCTAACCTTAGGTTAACCCAACCTTAGTTAGTTAACCATAGGTCATCTTAACCCTAGGTTAATCTAACCCAAGTTAGTTAACCTTAGGTCACGCCTAATCCTAGGCCAACCCAACCTAGGTTAGTATACTTCAAGGTTCCAACTCTTGAACCCTTTTCTAAATGATTACTCAATTTTAAACTATTCTCATAATCCATTTTTTCAAAACCTTCTACTCTCTTGATTTAAAAAAACCAACTTCATAAACTCTTCAAATGTTCTTACACTCCATCTTCAAGGCATTTCCAAAAATGTTTTCAAAAGGTCACAAACCTAAGGTGTCGCTAGCCCTCTCATGGTTAGGGATTCCAAGGAAAAGTGATATATCAAGAATAACCTCCAAGGTTGTCCATATTAGGATTCTAAACCCTTAGCCATTTCCAAAAACTGCTTTCAAAAATTAATTCATCAAAACATTTCTAAAATCATGCCTCCAAGGTTTTCAAAACAAGACTTCAAAAACACTTCCAAATTCTCTTGAGACATGCCAAAGCATTTTTCCAAAACTCCCTCAAGTTGATCTAAAAACATTTTCAAAACACTCCACCATCTAATTTCAAGTCAAACTTCTAAGACCATAAAGAGTCTTCAACTTCCAAGACTATAAAAAGTCTTCAATTTCCAAAGACCTCAAAGTGTCTTAAACTCTTCCAAAAGACATCCAAGTGTCTTAAAATCTTCCAAAGACCTCAAAGTGTCTTAAACTCTTCCAAAAGACCTCCAAGTGTTTTAAACTCTTTCAAAAGATTTCAAAGTATCTTAAACTCTTCCAAAGACCTCCAAGTGTCTTAAACTCTTCCAAGACCTCCAAGTGTCTTAAATTTTTCCCAAAAACCCCAAAGTATTTTCAAACCTTCCAAAAGCCCTAATGTGCTTATTTTCCATTGGGCTCTGGCCCGAATTACGAATGACCTAATTCTCGCCAAATGAGATACGTAGGCAACCTAAAATGGTGTAGTCATAACTTTTATTTCAACTCCAATCCCTTTTTCAAAAATTCCAATCAATTCAAAGTTTCTATTCCAAACTCTTTCAAAACCCCTATTATTTTCAAACTTCTTCCAAAACTTGCATCATGCATCATTCATCTAAAAAGTGATGACTAAACCCCTTTTTCAAAGTTCTAAAGTGGATATTAAGTGGACAATGGTAACCGGTTATTCTAGTGAGTGAACAAAGGGTGATTAGACATGTAGGTACCGAAAGGGCGGGATAGGGTGATGATCTTAGGATAACTTCTCTACACGTAACCAACCCCCTAACCATAGATTTCTGTTTTCAAATGACCAAAATTGAGTTATTTTTCAAAAGGACTTAAATCTTCCCAAGGATTGCCATACAACCCATTTTCTTAAAAACCCTCTCTTGAGGGAGTTTTCAAAACTTTTTCCAGAAAAACCCTAAGTTTAATCTTCGGATGAACACTTAGTTTTAGGTGCCCTAACTCACCTTAATCAAGTTAGGTGGCGACTCCTATTTTTTTAAAAAGCCCTTAGTCAAACCAATTTTCAAACCTAGTCGCACTTATCCTTCTAGGAGGACGAGTTCTAGTGACAAAGTTCCGTGCTTTAGGGTCTCCAAGCTGAAAGGACCTTGGACACCCCCAAAATTGGGGCGCGACAACTACCTATACCGATGATCTTCCCTTTGCTATTATCTCCAAATGTGACAAGACCTCCATCTTTTGGTGAGAGAGATGTGAATTGTGCTTCATCTCCTGTCATATGCCTTGAACATCTACTATCTAAGTACCAATGGTCTTTCTTGGATTTTGCTTGAAGGCATACCTACAAAGGGAATTCATATGACCTTAGGTACCCAAATCATCTTGGGTCCTTGGGGGTTAGTCCTTAATAGTCTTCTAGGGACCCATATATTGCTAGGAGCAATAGATTTTTGTAAAGCATAGCTTCTACTAGCAATATGTCCTAGTTTGTGACAATAAAAGCATGAATTTGTGATTTTCCAGTTGAAGCAACAAATCTGCTTTTCAAAAATTTCCTTCTTTTAAAAGGATCAAAGTCAAGTCCTGCTTTGTCTAGTGAGCACTTTTATTTTCCTAAGATTACTTCCAATTTTTCTTTTCCATTAACACATCTAAAAGAGTTGTTTTCAAATCTTTAACTTTATCATGCAGAATTTGATTTTCCTTTGAAGAATCCTTTGCAAAAAAGTTTTTCTTAATCTTATCATTCAAAGTACAAACTTTATTTTTCAAGACTTCATTTTCTTTTTGTAAATCCTCGTTTTTCTTAGTAAGAGTAAAGACCATCTTTTTGAGAAGTCCATTTTTTAGTCCCCTTTTTTTGAATTCACAAAGTAAATCATCAAATGCATCTTGTAATTCATTGAAAGTAAATTGGGATGAGTCTGATACCTTATTATCTTCTTCATATGCTATGAGATAGAGGTTAGCCACCTCTTGAAGTTCGGCTTTTTCTTCTGAGCTTGATTCTTCATCATCACTCCATGTTATAGTTGTCATTGCTCTCTTTTCTTGGTTTTTCTTTCCTTTCCTTTTAAGCAGAGGGCATTCGACCTTTATATGGCCAGGCTTCGTGCATTCATAGCATATGATAGTAAATTTTTTACTAGAATCTCCTTTAGCTTCATCCTTCTTTCCACCTTTCCATTTCATCTTCATGAATCTTCTGAATTTTTGAGTGATGAGAGCAATTTCATCCTCATCCTCATCACTTGCTAATTCATCATCTTGGCTGGTGGACTTGAATGCAACTGACCTTTTCTTCTTCTCTTCATTCTCTTAGGCATGTTGCTTTTGAATGAGCTCACGAGTCATAAGAGAGCCTAAGAGTTCTTCAAGAGGCAATGTGTTGAGGCCCTATGCTTCTTGAATTGCCATGACCTTAACTTCCCAAGCATTTAACAATGACCTTAAAATCTTTCTCACTTGCTCATCGTTAGAATACACATTTCCAAGATATTTCAAGCCATTAATAATATCGGTGAATCTTGTGAACATTTCGGTGATAAATTCATCAGGTTTCATTTTAAACAATTTATAACTATGTACCAAAATATTGATTTTAGATTCCTTAACTCGATTAGTACCTTCATATGTTACCTCTAGTCTATCCCATATTTCTTTAGCTGATTTACAAGTAGA
>CM065396.1:2582500-2642500 GCA_033060915.1 Euryodendron excelsum
AAAACTTAGGTACTTTCTCAAGAAACATGCCGGAAATGGCCTTGGGGGCTGTTTGGTCATTTGTCACTGGAGTGGACTAGCAGGCACTGGTGTTGACCTGGATTTTAAGTGTTTCCGCCACTTTGACGGTTGAGATGTTTACGAGTACTTTTGTTACTTTAACGGTTCACAATCATTCCAGAAACTGTCTGATCTCGGAAAGCTACTAGGTAGACTTATCACCTAAGGAATTAACTTTCTCGAAAGGCGTGCCAAAACAAACATTCTTCATTGGCGGGCTAGCAAGCGCCAAAGGTGGACCGTTCTACCATCTCGGGGACTTGGGATCTCAACCCGATCGACGGGTTTGAAGGGACTTACCACTCCAAATATTTTTCTCAAAAAACGTGCCAAACTGGATGGACTTATCACCTTGAGGGATCTACTTTTTCAAAAGGCGTGCCAAATTTGATTTAAACTGGAACTGGACCGGAATTGGATTTGAACTGAAATTGGACAGGAATTGAATTTGAACTGGAATTGGACTAGAATTGGATTTGAACTGGAATTGGACTAGAATTGGATTTGAACTAGAATTGAGATTGAAAAGGGGACTTACCGTCTTCGAGAAGACGTGGCCATTGGAATTGGATCGGATATGCTACAAGGGCATTTTGGTCATTTTGCCTCTATTTGGGCCAGACGGGCCTGTGAAACGATCGATTGACTGGATTATATTTAGAAAACTAGTTTGAACTGGAATGCGTCCATATCGACTTGAATACAAGTCTACACAGACTAAAGATTGCCGAGCAAGCAAAAATGGGGTGCTTACAACACTTATACGCACATTTGAACTTTCTCTCTAAAAGCTCTGTTCCTCTCCCACTCACTTTGTTCACACCAAAACCCAACCGTTCCCTACGAATCATCGCAAACCCTCCTTCAATCACTTTAAAAACCCTAATCAATCCCTACTCAGTATCTTTGTAAACCCTAATCAAATCCTTTCCAACTTCTCACAACCATCATTGATCTCACAATGGCACCCAGACCCACTAAACCAAAGAAGATTTCAAAAGCCCTAGTTGTATTTACAACCCCTACTTTGAAAGGCCAGAAGAGGAATCAAAAAGGGAATCAAGCAAGGATGGAGGGAAGAAAAAGAAAAGTAAGAAGGGAGAACCGGCATCCTCGACAGCACTGGAAAGGAATGAACTTTATTTCAGTGAGGATAAAGCATAGGAAAGGTACAATTCAAGTTTTTCTCTCAGAAAAATATATAATGGTAGATAGGTGGACTATCATTTCTTCGATCATTACAAATTTGAGTTAAGCTCAAAATTGGAAAATTTGGGATGGAAATCTATGACTACATTAAGGGATGATGTTTACCTTGACTTAGTTGCCCATTTTTATGCCAATGCCAAAAAAGATTATGGAGAAGTCTCCATTGTAAGTTATGTCAAGGGTGTCACTTTTACTCTGGATAAAGATGTGATCAGGCACATTCTTGAAATTAGACTTAGTGGAGAAGTTTACAGAGATAATGTTTCAAGAAAAGATCAACTGAAAATTCTTTATGGAAAGGAAGTAGATAAATGTTTACAACCTTTTGCCACTGATTTGCCTATAGAATTGAGGTTGATTCATCACTTCACCTGCATAATTTTCACTCCGAAGACTGGAAAGTATGAACATGTTTCTGAGAAAGAATTGTTTTTCTTGTAGGCATATCTAACTGACTCTAGAATTGATTTGCCTTTATTTATTTTGGATCATATGTACAAGGCTACCATCTCTAGAATCAGTTTGCCTTATGGAATTTTCTTGACTAAAGTTTTCAAGCACCTTGATACTGACTTGAACAATGAGAAAAAGAGGACTCCCAAGGCCATCAGTGATGAAATAATGAAAAGACTCTCAAGAGAATGGGGTACACTCTGAAAAATAATAAATGAACTCCTAAGAAATCTGATGGTGGCAGTGCTTCAAAAGAAAAAACTCCCTCTAGGAGTACTTCTAGGCAGAGGAGTACCAAGAGAAGCTTACATCAAGAACTTGAAGGAAGTAAAGATGCAATGACTGATTTCATGGCTCAGGTTTTGGATTCTCTCAATAAGCTGAATAAGAAGGCAGACTTGGCTACCGCAAGAATGTTTTTTGTGGAAAGGAAAGTCAGAGAATTGAAAAAGGAAGTACAAATGTTGAGACATGGGAAAGAAAAGTTGATAAAGGAAGAAGAAGAAGATGAGGAAGAAGTAGGAGAAGAAGAAAATGAAGGAAATGAAGAAAAGGGAGATGTAAAGAAGGATGCTAAAGAAGAAAGAGAACGTAAGGAGGCAGATGTAGAAGCAGCAGAGCAAAGTCAAGAGGATGACTCATCTGCTACAGAATTTGATGCTCCTTATTCAACTTTTGGTCACCAATATGGGCTCAAGGACAGACTTGGGAAAAAGTTCTCCAACACCCCTGATGACCCCCTTGTCCTAACCCCATCACCACCAGCCTCTCCTCACTAACCTCTCCTCTCCATACCTCTCTCCTTATCCATCTTTTTGTTTGCACTTTCATTTTACACTTGCATTTTCATTTTGCATATGCATGATATATTCAATGATGGTGTGTCATCCTTAAAGATAAATTTTTTTTATAATACTTTGTGAATGAACCTTGCCTACTCTTTTATACTACTTTTTGTGAATGAAATCTGACCTTGTTGTTGAAGCTTGAGGCCTTGTTGATGAAATGCTTTGCTCACTTTCCTATTCATACGAATTACCTTATTATAAGATTTTTTGTTATTGTATCTGTCTTTGTTATAAATTTATCTTTCTCTTTTTAATGAATTGACAAAAAAGGGGAGACGAATAGAAGTAAAATGGGAAGAAGAACTAAACTGCGAAGAATGAAAATGATGAATGATTATTGAATGATAAATGATGATTATTGTTGAATAATGGATAATTGATGCATTCTATATAGAGTATGTTCTTAGGGGGAGTAACATAATAAATGAATTATTTCCCTCGATTTCTTTTGGAATTGTCTGATAGAATTAGAAACTCCTTTTTGAAAATTGAAGATTTATTTTTGCAAATCAAACAAAAGATAATATATTATTTTTATCTTGAAGGCATCAGTTGCAAAACAAAAGCGGAGTTTTCTCTGGTAAGAATTTTGATTCCATTTATTTCATTTTATATATTGTCTATTTTTGCAAAAGTTTTGTCATCATAAAAAATGGGGAGATTGTTGACTCTACGCCTTAATTTTAATGATAACTAAATCTTCTGTTAGTTTACTAATGCATTTAATTAGTGTGCATATTAATAAGAATTATAATTTAAATTTAAAGCTTGACTTAAAGTCTAATTCTTATTAAAATGGATGCACAACATTTACAAGTTCAAGCCATGCACCAAAACAGAGCAATTGTCCTCACTCAAACTTCAAACAGATGATTCTAAAACTAGACTTCATCAAGCCTCGAATGAAGTGATCTTGAAGGAGAAGAAAGCATCATGTATATGAAGCTCTATATGGATGAAGAAGAGAAGCTCGGCATTAATGAAAAGGAATTTGGCAGCTCGACAACAAAGAAAATATGATCATCAAAAGAAAAAATTTAATCCAAAGTAAATGGATGACATCTTTGAAGGATGGAAGACTTTGATATATCATCATACCCCAAAAAGAAGATTTCTTGAAGATCTTAAGTGTTTTTAAAGAACATTATACCTTAATAAAAGATCACTGGAACATCCTCAGATTATTTGAAGCTAAACTGATCAAGGAAAGCATGAAGGATAGTTTCTGGGTGATGTATCGACACATGGGTTTGATGTGTCGACACATGAAGACAATGGATAAATTTTGGGAAATGCAAACTTGATGTGTCTGCACATGGAAGGCAAGTGTCGACACCTAGGGACTAACGACTATATGTTTAAATGTTATATTGAAGTGGGCGGGCATTTAATGAAGCTCCAACAACCTCCAACAGCTGAAAACAATTCAATGTTATATATATAAGCTTCCAAATGCATTTATGGACAAGAGATATAACATTCACTGATTGATTGAGTGAAAAAAATCTAAAAATTCTCTTTGTCTTCACGTTGGTAGTTTGTGAGCAATTCAATTCCCATTTACTCTTTATAGAGAGCTTGTATTTCGTTTGTATATCCTTCATATACTTGTAAATGAGAGTTGGAGTGTTCTCTTGTAAAAGAAAAACACTTGTAAGTTGAATTGGATCTTAGACAAAACTACTTGGTAGCTGGAAGAACTTGGAAAGGAGTTCTTGTGTAAAAGTGGACTGACACTTTGTAAATCAGCATCTGCTTTATAATTGGAAATTGCATAGTGGAAGCAGACTTTAAGGAGATCTTGGGGTGAGGATGTAGACCACAAATTGTGGTTGAACTTCAATAATTCTTGGTGTGCTTTTTTATGCTCTGTTTTCATTTCATTATTATTTACATTGCATTGTATACATCTTGAACTACTGTTCCATTTATTAGAATTTTAATTGATCTTAATTGCTTTAATTTTTAATAAACCCAATTCAGCCCCCCTCTTGGGTTGCCTTTTGGGCCAACAGATTTCGCAAAGGATCGACTCTCACTAAATGTTTATGACTATCTCTAAAATATGATGACATTTATATGCAATGCACACATAAGAGACTATCTGCGCCTCTAAAATAGTCAATTCACAATTTGTCATTATTTGCCTTTAATCTCCACAGAAATAATTTCATCGATTTAATAAAAAATTAAAGCAACCCCGCCGAAACAACAATCTCCACATACAAAGCAATACCACTAATATGAATTTAACACAAAAGCCTATCCGCCTCTAGTAATCTGCCTCCTAACTACTTGTATGCCTAGACCCCTAAAACGAAAATCACAAAAATCCTAAATTTCTAGCATGTACAAGGATGGAATGAAGTTACTAATTGACCTTAGCCGACGATTCCCTCGCTGTTGTAAATGATGATGAAGGAACTCGCTAGATTTTGTGGTGACTAAGTTTCGTGTTCTAGCACGCCTCTTACAGTCACTTGTGTAAAATTTTGCTCCCTGGCAACGGCGTCAAAACTTGACTTACACCAAACAATGTCTTTGGATAATCCCAAGCGTAGGATGACAAAGTAGTATAAAATCGGTAAAGTCCGAGGTCAAATCTTCAGGGAACAATTTGACAAGTTGAAGAGACTAAACCACTCTCTCAAATCACTCACAAAATCTTACTAATTACTTCTAATAAAAGACCAAAAATTATCACTTGAGAGTTGGATTGTTTATACTAAACTAAACTAAAAAAATTGATTTATGAATAAAAGAAAATTCTTGGAACCAATTGATCCAACCAACTACTTCACTCGGAATTCCAATGAAGATAATTTTATAACTCAAGTCATTGATTCCATCGTGAGTCTTTGATTAGGAAGATTTAGCAATAAGAACATTTATTCTTTAACAATCAAACGTAGAATAAATCAGGTTTAGAACCATAGATGTATACCATTGACTTGTTGCCAAGCATAATTAAATACCTAAATTTTAGTAAATATCTACTCTAGATTGAATCAATTTTAGAATCAAAGATGCATGCCTTTGATTCGTGTAGTACACATATTGAACTTAAGTTTATACATAAGTATTACCGAACATAGTCAAACATCTAGGTTTTCATAAAAATCTAAGGTTTGATTCCAAAAAAGAAGATTTGAACATTAAAAACCAATTTACCTTTATTGTTTATCTGAGATCTTCAATTAATCTTCACAATTAATCCCAAGAGTGGATTTAGCTACTCATCTCCGTAGTAAAAATACAATTGTATAAAAATTTATTGAATTGAATGAAAACCTAAAAATTCTAATTACAAGAATTGAGAAAACTATAGAATACCTAACTAGAAGCAATAAGAAAAACTCTCTCTAGTTGCTACTAACTATCCTAAACATTAAAGAAAAAATCTAACCCTAAAAACAACAACAATCCCAGCTTTTATAGGCTTCCAAAAATTACAATTTTGCAAAATATTCAAACACCCATACAACCGTTCGTACACAATGACGAACACACATCAAACGGGAAAATAACTCTCTAAATCTATGAAACAGCCTTCAAACTTGGTCTTGACGTGACACCATTTGATGCATTGTTCGAACGCTTTTGTTCACCTTTCGAATGGATGATGTCAGGCTGATGTAAACCATTCGAATGCCCTCTTGGACCGTTCGAACGCCTTTTTGTACTTTTACTCAAATTTATCCTTTTCAACATAAGATTCTTGAAAACATACATAAAACCAAATCGTCGGAAACTAAATATGACTAAAACAACATAAATAATCCTAATCTAGATCTAGCAAGCAACTAATTAAGGCATGTAGATTGCACTTTTGGAGTACAATCAACAAGCCAAGTTGTTAAACATGTGAGGTTCAAAGTCTGTACATTGTTCAAATTTATTATAAATGCATGGGAAGCAGTTTCTATCCCAATGCATACACTTGAAAATAATATCTTTAGTGAGCTGCTTCTTTGGAACAGAGCAAATCTTACACTTTTCTTTTCGTTACGCTGTAAAATATCACACTTGCACAAGGATTTGCTTTATTAGAATGTATCAAATGGTTCAAATTGGTAAGTTTCTGCACCAAGTCGTCATCGTTAAGTATGTGTTGTAACCTTTCATTTTGAGGTTGCATCCCGAGTTTTTCACTTTCTTAGAATATTTGATCTTAGATTTTCATTTGAAGAATATGAGAAGTTGGAGAATATGATAGAAGGAGAGGTGCTTGTGTGGTCACACTTTTGAGGTCATGTAGATTCGTGGGTAGCTTTTTTTGCATAAAATGGGTCAACAGTTTATCATTCACGCAGCAAGTGAGACATTGTGCTTTGTTTGGTGTCACGTATATTTGTACAAGTAGAATTTGATGGTTAATTTTTCTGAATGGGAGTTCAAAAGGTGATCTCTATAATACCCCGAACTATCACATTTTAATTTGTAACATATTAAGTTATATTATGTGTATTTAACGAGCGTGATTCATATTTTGTGTGAATATCTAATTTTGATTAATTAAGGGTAAGTATGATAATTAAACTAATTGGTATTAATTAAGTTAAGTATGTTTGATCTAGATAAGGGGAATTAATTATGTGTAAATATGGTTAACTAGGATTAATCACATGATTAGAGAGTGAGTGGTCTTGTTGCATGTAAAGATGACACCTCACCACCCTATAAGCCTCATAGTAAGACATGTGTCCAACTAAGCCTTTGATTTTGCAAGTTGCAAAACTTCGTATTGCTCATTGTATAGCCTCTAGAGTATTCCACCGACAGAGAGAGAAAGAGAGAGAGAGCGAGAGAGAGAAATGTAGAGAGAGAATGAGTGGGCATTAAAGAGACAACCAACTATCTCCCACACACTCTTATATCTATCCATTTACATGCAAGACTTTGTATACCTTGTATAGAGAGAGAGAGGGAGAGAGAGCTATGTGTGTGTTTGGCTAAATGGAAAGTGAAGGAAAGTATAGAGAAAGTGAAAGAATTCATAGAAGACGTCAACCTACCTTGAAATCAGGGTATGTAATTGATTTATCTGTTCCTACCCATGCATTTAATTGGTTAGAAAATCCTCAAAAACCCTATTATAATGTGAAAATAGGGATTTATGTTTTGGAAGAAGACCATGCTTTAATCAAGACCTTAATTTTGAAAAGAAGTAGTATTTTATGAAGATTTTGGAAACCCCTTTTTATCAACTTGTTTTGAAGATCTTTTGTGGCTACCACAATTTATGACCTTGCTTTACCTAGGGTTAGAGCCATGAGATTCTATTGGAGGCTTTGGGTTTTCCATTTTGATACTTGACCAAGAAACTTATGCTTGGGTAGTCTCTACATTTCTAGTTATAAGTCTTTTAATACTTGAAATTTTGCTATGAAACTAAATGCATTGGAAAAAGACTTTTGTACCTTTTTATTAATAGTTTATGAACTTGAATTTGAGTTAAAATGAATGAGTTATGGCTGTTTGAAGTTAGTACCATGTTTTAGTCCCGAAATTGCTTTATATATGCAAGGGTCGACCCATGTGTTTGTTGAGGACTGCGAAATTTCTCAAGACCCGACTATAGTGCATATGCATAATACCAAAAATTCTGATCTGATTAGCAGAGACTAATCTATGTGATTAGAATCATACCTTTGAGATATCTTTGGTTTGATCCTGAATAGCAGCAGATATGAACTCCGAAATCCTTCTGCGTTGATCTCGAACAACAAACAAAAGCAACAAGCACGAATCAATTGCTCGAACACAACCTTAAGACTTTTGTTATAAACCTCGTACATGCCTTACTCCAAAGAAAGTAGGCTCGCAGCTGCTAGGATTTTTCTTCCTCACAAAAATGTGTATCTCTCAATTATGAGCAAGTGTAACCGTAGCTGTTCTTAGAGTGCGTATATATAGAGGCTACAACAAGGATAATAAGATTAGTATGATTAGGGCTTCCTACGCAACTAAGGATTCCTAATCCAACTAGGATTAATCCCTATTTACGTAAATTATAACTTATACCACTAATGAATTATAATTGCACTCCCTGTCATACTATGAATTATATTTCGAGCTTCACAATATTAAATGCTTATTTATCTCCTCACGTTAAGATCACGAATATCCGTCTATTAAATTAAATTACTGATAATTAAATTTAATAGACTTATTTAATTCCTTGAGACCTTCCACTTATCTTATTTGATATGTCGAATTCATAATCCACCTGCAGGGTTTGACATAATCAAAACTTATAAGCTTCCTCAAGGGGGTATCATTAATCCCTATACTGGGACATGGATTCTATCAATAATTAATATTCACCATACACGTAATGTTATTATCCAACTCACTGAGTTTATTGAACTACAAAAAATCTCACTCTTCTGTGAATCAAAACAATAAACATTAAATGCACGTGTCTATTTATTATATTAAGATTAAGAGTATAAGCACTCATAATAATTATGAGGTATTAATTATTTTATATAATCAGTATAAAATCAATTACCTCAATACGGTCCTGTTTAATACACACAAAGTGTACTAGTGTAAGGAATTGAAACTATACTGTTCCCCATAATCAAGATAAACCTACTAAAACCTTGGACTATAATCCTACTGATGGTGTATCAAATTCCATCTAAAACTGTAAATGATAAGCTTATATTCCATAAGAACCGATAATTTGATCTTTCGTGTGTAAGTCGTACTCTACACACCAAATCATCTACTATATAGAATAAGCGACACACATGCACAATCATTAAATAAATAATGCAGGGCAAACATTGCTCACACAGATTCTCATTAAAATGAAATAACTAATTTATTAATAAATACTAAAGCCATTACACAAAATATGTCTTTTAGTATAAATTCCTAACAGTGTTTAGGAGTCAACACTTCTGAACCCAGAACTTGAATTTGAACTCTTTGTAAAAAGGGGTCAACACCGTCAACCTTCTTGAGTACTGATGCTACTCTCTGCAAAAAAGTGTCGACACCTGCATATTAGGGGTCAACACCTTAACATTTATGAGTGTCCAGACTTTCATCCTGTGAAAATGAGTTAACACCTTGATTCCAAGAGTTGACACCTTTGTTCCAGGTGTTTACACCTTACCTTTAAGTGTTGACACTTTTACTCAAGTGCATACAATTATGAAATAACTTCACAATCTCTTCGCTTGGACTCTAATACAGTTTTGTATTGTTTTGATACACAATAATGAGAACCTTAAGTTGTTTCTTAAAAACTTATATGTTTTATATTCTTTTGTGCATACCTTAATTATATAATATCATTATTAATCAATGTATAAGGGATTGTGGATCATTAATCAAGGATCATAAGAGGACTTTAAAATGTTATTAAAGACTCAAGGTGAGCAATGGAGTAATTGAAGTAACTCTGCTATATTTTCTATACAAATGCTTTTCTTTATTACACGCTTGCACAATTGAAATGCTTTCAATACAAAGGTTTTATTTATGATATCTTTCAATTATAATTACAATGTTTTGATGATAGGCCTTGTATATATCATATTATGCAAACCCATGGACTTAATTATATGAATGTTATTTGGAATGTATATTTAAAGCTAATATGTGTCATTCTCAAGGGTCCCACACGAGGGGGCTTCAAAGAAGCCGAAAGCATGATAGACTATTACAGAGGAGACGTCCCCAGGGTGGCCATTGATGGTCTGCTCCCAGATATCTATGTCGTGGAAGATGGGTGAAAGTCCCACCTCAAGACATACCACTAGTGGATACGAGTTCGTAAAGGTTCACCTGAACAAAGGGGTGAATCACTATTGATACGAAGTAATGGACACATTATATATATTTGATCATGTTAATAAAAAGATGAAGGTTTTGATGTAATGAAAGTTATGAATGATCTTTTCTTTAAAGTTATGAAGCATTTTAAATTACCTTTTTGAGGAATGTGATTTACAAGCATCAAGAGATTTTTTTCAACTTTATATATTATAATGCTTATGATGTACTCAAATCAAGTCCATGATATTTTCAAGCTTCGATTGCTTTATTATTCACTGGGCTTTTAGCTTATACTTTTACTCAATATTTTCAGAAAATGGAGATTAAAGACCATACTTACGCTTTTAAAGGCTTTCTTGAAGATGCTTAATGTGGATATTTTGTGAAGTCATGTCATATTTTGGTAAGAGATATTTATTGAGTCTTGTTAGAGACCAATGTCATATTTTGCTAAAGATGTATTTCATATGTTAGTAATGGACTATGTTATGACCTCTATGTAATATTTATTTAAGGTAAGTTATGTATGTTAATATGGTATTATGGACGGCCCAAGATGTGATTGCTTGATGTCGTAATTATGTTATGGTATGTTTATTTGGGACTTAGGCACTTGCTCTAAATGAATAAAATGCACTATCATTTATATATATTCGCTATTTTCTTATAAAATGAAAATGATTATAAGGTACAAGTGATCAACCCCTTTGATGTGTTTGGCTTTCAGTAGCATAGCTACTGACCGGTTATGATCCTTAATCTGTGTAAGGTGAGTTTGGGGTCGTGACAATCTCATTCCAGTTGGTGCTCTGCTTTGCAACTTATGATGGTTAATATATTGAGTTACGTTGTAAGGATTAAAATCTAACAATTATAGAATTCATGTCTCTTGAGTAAAAGAGAATCTCCATTTAAAATTTTTTTTCTATTATATTATTTGTAGAAAAAAACAAAAGAATTGGGCCATCTAGTGTTTGGACTGATGGAAGTCCACATTATATGATGAATTGCACTGCAAAATAATGACTAAATTGCAATTGTAAATTGATGAAGTTACCCATTATGGTATAGTTATAAGCTATTGAATGGAGTTTGATATTGAAGTGGGATTGGAGAATGTGTTTTACTTTTATTTTTTTCTTTTTGTCATTTGATAGTAATTTTCTCATCAACTTTAGAAAGAGTAGGGATTCAGCAATAACTTGCACACCATGGGCAGAAATGGATTGGTGTGATTTGAGAATGAATGAACTAGGATGAGTAGATATGCTTCTATAGTTCTTTAGTACTCTATATTTGAGTTGGTATATGAGGTTAAAGCAATGTTCAGTGGTTTGTAAGGTTTTAACATTTTACAGAGGCGATCCATTTATAAAAGAAGGAAAAAAACGATCAGTATTATAAACCATGTTTAAAGTCTTTAGATTGACAGTGCCCCAACGTATGTAAAGCTTTTCCCTTGAAGAATTTTGATGATCAGATAATTTGAAATAAAACTAGGTGGACTGGCAGAAACCAAAAAATATAGAGTACTAATCCATATAGAATGCTCAAACATGAAAAATATGGTCAATTCATCCATGATTTATATTTAATGGAGTAAAAGTTGATTTTGTTTACTATTTCTCATCCATTTTCAACATTTTTACTTCAGTGGCTAAGAGGTTGAATAATATAAATACAAATACAAATACGTTGTAATTTTCTTTCATGTGGTTTGTGAGAAAAACTTTTAAGAAATGGGATAAGGAAGTTGTTAGGTAAGTGCTTCATCAAGAACCAATTTGGGGCTTTAGGCAAAACATTATACACAAATGTACCACCGAGGCCATCAATAAAATGTGACTTATGAGCCTATGGCATCTTATGACACATATATGCAATGGTACTGACGCATTACATACGCCCTTCATTGGAAATATAATTTTTCATTTTGTGATTTTATTTATTTTGTGCAAGTATAATCATACATTTTGTCTTTAAAATATTATTTTCATTGTGATGATATTAGATGATTAGAGTAACTTGGCATGTGGCATCATGTAATGAAACTTAAAGTTTTTTAATATACAAGAGTATCAAAACAACTCGTATTGGGGTTTCACTATATCAAACTAATTAAACGGGTTCGGTTTGACACAAAATATGGCACGCAGTACTGCATAAGTGAACATGAGCAGTGGGGGCAGGTGCTACCATCGGATTCTCGCTCCGAGACCCAGGGCATATTGTTTCTCGCATCACTTAAAAAGAATTTTTTAATATAGCTGGTATTGGGATTTCAGGGCACGAAATTGGCCAAACGGGCTTGGTCTGACACGAAACTTAGCAAGCTGCACTGTATGGAGAAGACAACACTATCATTGCATTCTAGGTGCTGGACTTATGGCATATCGTGCCTGCTAACATTTAGAGATTTTGAATATGGCCTATAGTGAGATTTTACGATGCCAAACTGACCAAATAAACACATGACATAAAACTTGGCACGTGGCACAGTGTAGGCATATGGGAGTTGGGTTAGTAAACATCAATACTACCAGATTCCCGCCTGGACTTAAAGTGTATTGCACCTCTTAACACTCGAGAGTTTTTTAATATGGCCAATATTGGGAATTTTATAATACCAAACTTCTCAAATGGGCTTGATCTGGCATGAACTTGGCATATGACAATGTTTAGTGTCACGGGTTGCCACCCATGGCATGTCTGGGGCCGCGAGGGACCTTAGCAATGGGCATGTCTGAGTATGGTTGGCCGGTAGTATGGCAATCTTGTAATTTATATTTTTCATATTTATTGGATTTATAAATTATGACTCCTCGAGGGGGTAGGATGTTTTCTCCTGTAATTTTGGATATGACTCAGAATGCTATTATAAGGGGGTGGGGGGGTGTCTGGTGTTGACTTTACCACCCCCTGGTGCTACCAAAAGGGACAACACTCAAGTGAGTCCCCCAAGGGAGTGGGTGAGACTTGGGGGCCGGCTGTGGCACGTGGCTGCAGTCTTCATGCTAATCAAGGGGCTACATGGGCGGCATTGTGTCTGGTGGGGCAGATTTTGGGTGTTGGCGTCGAGGATAGGGTTGTGACATTCGCACCAGTAATGCCGCATTCGTTTCGTGGAGGGGCTTACGCTCATGACAAATTGGGCCTCGGTGTGCACACTTGCATGCCGTGTGCCTTGTCTGCACTTACGCATTGGGTTCAAGCTTGTGCACACGGCCGCTTGGTTTGGCTAGCATTGGTGTCGTGAGGCACTATGTTATGGGCTTAACAATTGCTATTCGGTGGTGCCTATCCTTACAGGCAACAACCTTGACGTGAGGCTCTAAGAGCTTCATGGATGGAGGCGTCGTGCCTAACGGGTGATGCTTGGCTCATGCGCATGTCCGATTGCACATGGTTGTCTTACTTGTGTTTCAAGAGGGACTAACGTTAAGCACACATTGCTTGTTATGTGTGCGCGCATTTGAGAATGGCGTTACTATCACCTATAGCTTGGGTAAGCCGTATGGCTTGAGCATCGGAGGACGAAGCTTAACATGATGTTTGGGATGTTACGGATGGATCCTGGACGAGCGCATAATCTTATGCCTCGGTGTTTGAGTTTGGCGAGACTATCATTTGGTGCATAATCGCCTCATTGATTATTTTCGCTGCGTATGATCATGGCAGATCGCATTACTGTTACTATGTGGTGCCCGGTCTGCCAGCCCGTAACATGTAGGCACACGGGATCTACTAGAGCAGAGGACATTGCCATTGGATTCTCAACTAAGAACTTACGGCATATCGAGCCAATTGGCACTTAAGTTTTTTAATACAGCCCATATTGGGTATCACAACACCAAATTGACCAAACAAGATCAATCTAACACAAAACTTGGCACATGAAACCATGTAGGCAAACACAAGCTATCGGAGCAAACAACATTATCATTAAATTCGTGGTTTGAGACTTCGGACATATTGTGCCTCTCAATAGTTAAGAGTTTTTTAGAACGACTTGTATTGGGGTTTCACAGCAACAAGTTGCCTAAACGGACAGTCTAACTCAAAACTTGGTACATGGCACCATGTAGGTGAATGGAAGCTATGGGAACAAATGACATTGCCATTAGACTCTTGGTCTAGGACTTCAAGCATAACATGCTTTTCGCAACTAACACAAAACTTGGCATGTAATACTTTATAGGATAATAAGGGTTGTGGGAGAAAATGGGATTGCCATCGAATTCTTGATTCAAGACTTAAAGGCATATTACTTAATATTTTAAAAACTAAACCCTTGAGCGAATTGAAAAAGTGACTGGGTCAAGAATCACTGGTTCACCTGTTTGGTCAGCCGAAATTGAAAAGTGATATCATAATTGTACATCATACATGTATAATAAATACAAATAAATGAGTAAAAAAGTTTTAAAATTACAAAAAAAAAATTTACCTAAAACATAAAGATGTTGGATTGCAAAATGTCTTCGGACCAGGACTAGGAGTTGAATGCGAAGGGATTGATTCAAATTTGAAAAAATCCCCTCATTTCATTATCGCGCATCCCGATAGTTAAGAGTTTTTTTTTTTGTAATACGGCATCAATTGGGATTTCACGACACCAAATTGGCCAAACCGGCTTGGTCTCATAGGAAATTTGGCATGCGCCATAGTTTAGGCTATACTATTAAAAGAAATTCTGATAAAAGCATTAAAAGTGGGTTTGCCATTTACACTTATTTTGTTGTTGAACCAGAAGCATTGTTGGCCAATACAACTTTAGTATTATCCTTAAAAACATCGTTAATAACCACATTTTAAAAAAAGGTAAAAACGTGGTTGGCAACCACATACTTATGTTCTCAAAATTCTGTAACCAAATTTATTTTAAATAAATTTGAGATAAACAAAAATGTATTTGAAAAAGTAGAAACATATAGTATGGTTGGCAACTATGTTTTCCTTGAAAATGTGTTTTTTCTTTTCTAATACAAGGCAATAGGTGAATGGAAAAAAGGCTAACAGAGTTCAAACCCTCACCGAATGAGCGAATTCAAAATGCCTCGACCATCGGGATAGATTCTTTGGTCTCTTAAAAATGTGTTTGTTAACCATGTTTTACAAGCATCAAGTAAATTAATTCCAAACCATTCTAGTTTTTGAAAAATAATATTTTTTATATGGAAGGTTGGTAATAGAGAAAATAATTTGACCCAAAAAAAAACCCGAACTTCTCTCACCCCATCCCTAATAGAAAGAGTTTGATGTATAAATAAACGGGTTAGACATAGAGTATGAAAAGAAAATATAATTCAAAGCTAGTTTGAGACGAGATAGGGTTTAGGTCACCATGTCATGATTATATTATGAAATTTGTAAATCCACCTTTTACATTTTAAAAATAAAAAATATTCTTGGTATATACAATAAATGATAGGATTTTAATGTTACTTCTTATTATTAAAATTTAATCCTTTCTTATCAATTTTATATGAAGTTAGTGTTCATGTAATTTGCACTATTTTTATTTTAAAATTTTATATGAATTTAATCTATTCTAACTCAAACTCTAATTAACATAAGTGATACAAAGACAGGATAAAAAATTTCAATCTGTCACAGGTTTAAGGTGACATACGTCATATAGTTTTTTTTTTTATTTTGCACGAGATAGAGTATAAATCTAACCCTATCCAACCCGCCCATTTCCATCGTTCTTTGGGTAAGTTCTCTACAGCCTTGCGCGGATACTACTGTGATGAGTCTACGGGCACCGAAATTTTACCTTATGCTGAATATTGTACAGATATAGACAAACGCCAAAGATTTGTAATTGTTCTGGTATCAGTCAAAACTGATACTGCAAGTGCAATAGGCTAAGACTACTATTATGGGCCTTTTATGAAAATACATTTATTTTAATCAATAAATATTAAACAAGTGCTAAAATTTGAATAATTACGAAAGGCTGGTTAAGCGTCATTTGGAACCACGTTTTTGACAAAAATGTCAACTGTAATGATGTTTTACATTTAATATTCTCAACTACACTTTGCATTTATGAAAATAGGAAAAGGGGATAAAGAAAGCGTCAATAGGAAAGACGTTTTAATTTTTGAACTAAAATCGTCATCCTAAATGACGTTTTTCCTTTGGACTGAAATCATCAATACTAATGACGTTTTCACACCAGAATTTTTTTTTTTTTAATTTGTTTCACGTTCAATGAACTCCTTCACTACTAACTCCTTCACTACTAACTCCTTCACCGGGACTCCATTCAATGCGCCATCAGTGCCCGCAGCTGTAGTTTGTCGAGGCGGTGCTGCATGTCGAGTTTCACATCAAATGGAGGTCGTTTGCAAGATTTGGAGTCCACGAACCCCGATTCCCAAGTATTTCAAATTGCTAAGTGTTCGGAAGGAAAAAATGCAGTAACTCCTCCGCCGGGACTCCGTTCGACGCGCCGTCAACGCCTGCAGCTGTAGTTTGCCGAAGAGGTACTGTGTGTTGAGTTTCACAATAAACGGAGGCCGTTTGCAAAATTTGGAGTCCTTGAACCCCGATTCCCAAGTATTTCAAATCGCTAAGTGTTCGAAAGGAAAAAATACAGTAACTCCTCTGTCGAAACTCCGTTCGACGCGCTGTCAGTGCCCGTAGCTATAGTTTGCCGAGGCAATGCTGCGTGTCGAGTTTCGCCCCAAACGGACGCTATTTGCAAGATTTGGCATCCCCAAACCCTGATTTCCAAGTTTTTCAAATCGCTAAGTCTCTGGAAGGAAAAAATGAAGTAACTCCTCCACCGGGACTCCGTTCGACGCGCCGTTAGTGCCCGCAGCTGAAGTTTGCCGAGGCGGTGCTGCATGTCGAGTTTCGTACCAAATGGACGCCGTTTGCAAGATTAGGCATCCCCGAACCCCGATTCTCAAGTTTTTCAAATCGCTAACTCTCTAGAAGGAAAAAATGAAGTAACTCCTCCGCTGGGACTCCGTTCGACGCTCCGTCAGCGCCCACAGCTGTAGTTTGCCCAGGCGGTACTGCGTGTCGAGTTTTGCACCAAACGGAGGCCGCTTGCGAGATTTGGAATCCCGGAACCCTGAATCCCAAGTTCTTTAAATCGCTAAGTCTCTGGAAGGAAAAAATGAAGTAACTCCTCCCCTAGGACTCCGTTCGACGCGCCATCATCGCTCGTATCTGTAGTTTGTTGAGGCGGTGCTGCGTGTCGAGTTTTGCCCCAAACGGAGGCCATCTGTGAGATTTGGAATCCCGAAACCCCGAATCCCAAGTTTTTCAAATCGCTAAGTCTCTGGAAGGAAAAAATGAAGTAACTCCTTTGCCGGGACTCCAGTCAATGCGCCGTTATCGCCCGCAGCAATAGTTTGCCTAGGTGGTGCGGCGTGTCGAGTTTCGCGCCAAACGGAGGTCGTTTGCGAGATTTGGAATCTCGGAACCCCGAATCCCAAGTTTTTCAAATCGGTCAGTCTCTGGAAGGAAAAAATGAAGTAACTCCTCCGCCGGGACTCCGTTCGATGTGCCGTCATCACTCGCAGCTGTAGTCTGCTGAGGCAGTGCTACGTGTTGAGTTTTGCACCAAACGGAGTCCGTTTGTGAGATTTGGAATACCGAAACCCCGAATCCTAAGTTTTTCAAATCGCTAAGTCTCTGGAAGGAAAAAATGAAGTAACTCCTCTGCCGAGACTCCATTCGACGCGCTGTCATTGCCTACAGCTGTAGTTTGCCGAGGCGGTACTGCGTGTCAAGTTTTGTGCCAAACGTATGTCGTTTGCAAGATTTGGAATTTGGGAACCCCGATTCCCAAGTTTTTCAAATCGCTAAGTCTCTTGAAGGAAAAAATGAAGTAACTCCTTCGCTGGGACTCCATTCGATGCGCTGTCATCGCCCGCAGTTGTAGATTGCCGAGGCAGTGCTACGTGTCGGGTTTGCACCAAACGGAGGCCGTTTGCGAGATTTGGAATCCCAGAACCCCAAATCCCAAGTTTTTTAAATCGCTAAGTCTCTGGAAGGAAAAAATGAAATAACTCCTTCGTCGGGACTCCGTTCGACGCGCCGTCATTGCTCGTAGCTGTAGTTTGCCGAGGTAGTGCTGCATGTCGAGTTTTGCGCCAAACGGAGGCTATTTGCGAGATTTGGAATCCCGGAACCCCAAATCCCAAGTTTTTCAAATCGTTAAGTCTCCGGAAGGAAAAAATGAAGTAACTACTCCGCCGGGACTCCGTTCGATACGCTGTCATCGCCTGCAGCTGTAGTTTGCCGAGGTGGTGCTGCGTGTAGAGTTTCATGCCAAACGAAGGCCGTTTACAAGATTAGGAATCCCGGAATGCCGAATCCTAAGTTTTTCAAATCGATAAGTCTCTGAATGGAAAAAATTAAGTAACTCCTTCGCCAGGACTCCGTTCGATGCGTCGTCATTGCTCGTTTCTGTAATTTGCCAAAGCAGTGCTGCAGGTCAAGTTTCAGGCCAAATGTATGCCATTTTCAAGATTTGGAATCCCAGAACCTCGATTCCTAAGTTTTTCAGATCGCTAAATCTCCGGAAGGAAAAAATGAAGTAACTCCTTTGCCGGGACTCCGTTCGATGGCCGTCATTGCCCATAGATATAGAATGCCGAGACGGTGCTGCGTGTCGAGTTTGGCACCAAACGGAGGCCGTTTGCGAGATTTGGATTCCTGGAACCCTAATTCCCAAGTTTTTCAAATCGCTAAGTCTCTGGAAGGAAAAAATCAAGTAACTACTCCGCTGGGACTCCGTTCGACACGCCATCATCGCCTGCAGCTGTAGTTTGCTGAGGCGATGCTGCGTGTCGAGTTTTGTGCCAAACGTATGCCGTTTGCAAGATTTGGAATCCCGAAACCCCGATTCCCATGTTTTTCAAATCACTAAGTCTCTTGACGGAAAAAATGAAGTAACTCCTTTGCCGGGACATCGTTCGATCCGCTGTAATCGCCCGCAGCTGTAGATTGCCGAGGCAGTGCTGTGTGTGGAGTTTCGCGCCAAACGGAGGCTGTTTACGAGATTTGGAATCCCGAAACCCCGAATCCCAAGTTTTTCAAATCGCTAAGTCTCCGGAAGGAAAAAAATGAAGTAACTCCTTCGCCGGGACTCCGTTAGACGCGCTGTCATCGCCTGCAGCTATAGTTTGCTGAGGCAGTGCTGCGTACCGAGTTTTGTGCCAAACGTATGCCGTTTGCAAGATTTGGAATCCTGGAACCCCAATTCCCAAGTTTTTCAAATCGCTAAGTCTCTTGAAGGAAAAAATGAAGTAACTCCTTCACAGGGACTCTAGTCGATGCACTATCATCGCCCGCAGCTGTAGATTGCCGAGGCAGTGCTGCGTGTCGAGTTCCGTGCCAAACGGAGGCCGTTTGCAAGATTTGGAATCCCGTAATCCCGAATCCTTAGTTTTTCAAATCGCTAAGTCTCCGAAAGGAAAAAATGAAGTAAAACCTTCGCCGGGACTCCGTTCTACGCGCCGTCAGCGCCTGCAGCTGTAGTTTGTCCAAGTGGTATTTCGTGTGGAGTTTCACGCGAAACGGAAGCCGTTTGGAGATTTGGAATCCCAGAACCCCGAATCCCAAGTTTTTCAAATCACTAAGTCTCCAAAAGGAAAAAATGAAGTAACTCCTTTGCTGGGACTCCGTTCGACGCGCCATCATTGCCTGCAGCTGTAGTTTGCCGAGGAGGTGCCGCGTTTTGAGTTTCACACCAAACGTATGCCGTTTGCAAGATTTGGAATCTCAGAACCCCGATTCTCAAGTTTTTCAAATCGCTATGTCTTTGGAAGGAAAAAATGAAATAACTCCTCCACCGGGACTCCTTTCGACACGCCGCCATCGCTTGCAGCTGTAGTTTGCCGAGGAGTTGCTGCTTGTCGAGTTTCGTGCCAAACGGAGGCCATTTGCAAGATTTAGAATCCCGGAATTCTGAATCCCAAGTTTTTCAAATCGCTAAGTCTCCGGAAGGAAAAAATAAAGTAACTCCTTCGCCGAGACTCCGTTTGAAGCGCCGTTATCGCCCGCAGCTGTAGTTTGCCGAGGCAGTGCTGCGTGTCGAGTTTCGCCCCAAACGTATGCTGTTTGCAAGATTTGGAATCCCGGAACCCTGATTCCCAAGTTTTTCAAATCCCTAAGTCTCTGGAAGGAAAAAGTGAAGTAACTCCTTCGCCGGGACTCCGTTCAACGCGCCGTTATCACCCGCAACTGTAGATTGCCGAGGCGGTGCTGCGTATCGTGTTTCGCGCCAAACGTATGCCGTTTGGAAGATTTGGCATCTTGGAACCCCGATTCCCAAGTTTTTCAAATCGCTAAGTCTCTGGAAGGAAAAAATGAAGTAACTCCTTCGCCAGGATTCTGTTAGACGCGCCGTCATCGCCTGTAGCTGTAGTTTGCCAAGGCGGTGCTGCGTGTCGAGTTTTGTGCCAAACATATACCGTTTGCAAGATTTGGTATCCCGAAATCTTAATTCCCAGGTTTTTCAAATCGCTAAGTCTCCGGAAGGAAAAAGTGAAGAAACTCCTTCGCCAGGACTCCGTTCGACGCGCCGTTATTAGCCGCAGCTGTAGATTGCCAAGGAGGTGCTGCGTGTCGTGTTTCGCGCAAAACGGAGGCCGTTTGCAAGATTTGAAATCCCAGAATCCCAAATCCCAACTTTTTCAAATCGCTATGTCTCCGGATGGAAAAAATGAAGTAACTCCTTCGTCGGGACTCCGTTCGACACGCCTTCATCACTCGTAGCTGTAGTTTGCAAGGCGGTGCTGCGTGTCGTGTTTCGCGCAAAACGGAGGCCGTTTGCAAGATTTAGAATCCCAGAATCCCAAATCCCAACTTTTTCAAATCGCTATGTCTCCGGATGGAAAAATGAAGTAACTCCTTCGTTGGGACTCCGTTCGACGCGCCTTCATCGCTCGTAGCTATAGTTTGCCGAGGCGATGCTGCGTGTCGAGTTTCGCGCCAAAAATATGCTGTTTGCATGATTTGGAATCTCGGAACCCCGATTCCCAAGTTTTTCAAATCGCTAAGTCTCCGGAAGGGAAAAATGAAGTAACACCTTTGCCGGGACTCCGTTCGACGCGCCGTCAATGCCCGCAGCTGTAGTTTGCCGTGGCGGTGTTGTGTGTCGAGTTTCGCCCCAAACGTATGCCATTTGAATGATTTCGAATCCCGGAACCCCGATTCTCAAGTTTTTCAAATCGCAAAATCTCCGGTAGGAAAAAATGAAGTAACTCCTTCGCCGGGACTCCGTTCGACGTGCCGTCAACACCTATAGCTGTAGACGGCCGAGGCGGTGCTGCATGTCATGTTTCGCGCCAAATGGAGGCCGTTTGTAAGATTTGGAATCCCGGAATCCCAAATCCCAAGTTTTTCAAATCGCTAAGTCTTCGGATGGAAAAAATGAAGTAACTCCTTCGTCGGGACTCCGTTCGACGTGCCTTCATCACTCGCAGCTATAGTTTGCCGAGGCAGTGCTGCGTGTCAAGTTTTGCGCCAAACATATGTCGTTTGCAAAATTTGGAATCCCAGAACCCCGATTCCTAAGTTTTTCAAATCGCTAAATCTCCTAAAGGAAAAAATGAAGTAACTTCTTCGCCGGGACTCTGTTCGACGCGCCGTCATCGCCTACAGCTGTAGATTGCCGAGGCGGTGCTGCATGTCGAGTTTTGTGCCAAGTGGAGGCCGTTTGCGAGATTTGGAATCCCGAAGCCCCGAATCTCAAGTTTTTCAAATCGCCAAGTCTCCGGTAGAAAAAAATGAAGTAACTTCTCCGCCAGGACTCCGTTTGACGCACTGTCATCGCCCACAACTGTAGATTGCCGAGGCGATGCTGCACGTCGTGTTTTGCGCCAAATGGAGGCCGTTTGCAAGATTTGGAATCCTGAAATCCTGAATCCCAAGTTTTTCAAATCGCTAAGTCTCCGAAAGGAAAAAAATGAAGTAACTCCTTCGCCGGGACTACGTTCGACACGCCATCATCGCTCACAGCTGTCGTTTGCCGAGGCGGTGTTGTGTGTCGAGTTTCGCCCCAAACGTATGCCATTTGCAAAATTTGGAATGTTAGAACCCCGATTCTCAAGTTTTTCAAATTGCTAAGTTTTCGGTAGGAAAAAATGGAGTAACTCCTTCGCCGGGACTCCGTTCGATGTGTCGTCACCACCCGCAGCTGTAAACTGCCGAGGTGGCGCTGCGTGTCGTGTTTCGCACCAAACGGAGGCCGTTCATAAGATTTGGAATCCCGAAATCTCAAATCCTAAGTTTTTCAAATTGCTAAGTCTCCAAATGGAAAAAATGAAGTAACTCCTTCGTCAGGACTCCATTCGACGTGCCTTCATCGCTCGCAGCTGTAGTTTGTTGAGGCGGTGTTGCATGTCGAGTTTTGCGCCAAACATATGCCGTTTGCAAAATTTGGAATCCCGGAACCTTGATTCCTAAGTTTTTCAAATCGCTAAATCTCCTGAAGGAAAAAATGAAGTAACTTCTTCGCCAAGACTTCGTTCGACACTCTGTCATCGCCCACACCTGTAGATTGCCGAGGCGGTGCTACGTGTTGAGTTTCGTGCCAAACGGAGGCCATTTGTGAGATTTGGAATCCTGGGGCCTCGAATCCCAAATTTTTCAAATCGCCAAGTCTCCGGTAGGAAAGAATGAAGTAACTCCTCCGCCGGGACTCCGTTTGATGCACCGTCATCGCCCGCAGCTGTAGTTTACTGAGGCAGTGCTGCGTGTCGAGTTTCATGCGAAACGTATGTCGTTTGCAAGATTTGGAATCCTGAATCCCAAGTTTTTCAAATTGCTAAGTCTCCGGAAGGAAAAAATGAAGTAACTCCTTCGCCGGGACTCCGTTCGACAAGCCGTCATTGCCCGCAGCTATAGTTTGCCGAGGCGGTGTTGCGTGTCGAGTTTCACCCCAAATGTATGCCATTTGCAAGATTTGGAATCCCGGAACCCCGATTCCCAAGTTTTTCAAATTGCTAAGTCTCCGGTAGGAAAAAATGAAGTAACTCCTACGCTGGGACTCCGTTCGACGCGTCGTCATCCCCCGCAGCTATAGATTGCCGAGGCGGTGCTGCATGTCGTGTTTCGCGCCAAACAGAGGCCATTTGTAAGATTTGGAATCTCGAAATCCCGAATCCCAAGTTTTTCAAATCGCTAAGTCTCCGGATGGAAAAAATGAAGTAACTCCTTCGTCGGGACTCCGTTCGACGAGCCTTCATCGCTTGTAGCTGTAGTTTGCCGAGGCGGTGCTGCGTGCCGAGTTTTGTGCCAAACTTATGCTGTTTGCAAAATTTGGAATCTCGAAACCCCGATTCCTAAGTTTTTCAAATTGCTAAATCTCCTGAAGGAAAAAATGAAGTAACTTCTTCGCCGGGACTCCGTTTGATGAGCCGTCATTACCCGCAACTGTAGATTGCCGAGGCGGTGCTGCGTGTCGAGTTTCGTGCCAAACGAAGGCCGTTTACGAGATTTGGAATCCCGGAACCCCGAATCCCAAGTTTTTCAAATCGTCAATTCTCCAATAGGAAAAAATGAAGTAACTCCTCCGCCAGGACTCCGTTTGACGCACCGTTATCGCCCGCAGTTGTAGTTTGCTGAGGTAGTGTTGCATGTCGAGTTTCGCGCCAAACATATGCCGTTTGTAAGATTTGAAATCTTGGAACCCCGATTCCCAAGTTTTTCAAATCCCTAAGTCTCCGGAAGGAAAAAGTGAAGTAACTCCTTTGCCGAGATTCTGTTCGACGCGCCGTCAGTGTTACAATTTTAATACTCAGAAATGTTTCCAAATATGATCATATATTACTTAAAACTAATGACATATACACGAGTTTATACAAAAAAATATATAAGATCTGGTCGTATGACCACCAAAGAGCATATAAAATACATCTTATGTACCACATGCAGGTGCTCGTCAAGGTCTCTTGCTCCTGTGATATACAATGGGGAGCGCTGTGGGTGCCTCAGCCTTTGGGACCACATGTCCTACAATCGCCTCATCACCCTTTGTGGTCGGTGCTGGCTGCTCCTGGGTAATCTGTGAGACCTGTGTCTGCTCATCTCCACCTACCCCCTGCTAGGCCTATATTTGTGCAGATGATGCCTCATCTATCTATGGGTGCACATCCCCAACTGTCGCCTCATCTGCCTGTGAAGTCGATGTTGGGTGCTCCTGCGCGATCTGTGAGTCCCACTTTACTGGTGGAGGTGAATAGTGCACTGTCTCATCATCTAACCCTAAAAGATCTGATGACGGGCCGGTGAACATTGGTATGATGACTCTATCCAAAACGGTAGTAGCTATCATCCTACGAAACTCGTGCATCTGAGATCCACCCTCTACCTATCCTGTATCTCTCCCTCTGCCTTTGCCTCTGCCTCTGCCTCTGCCTCTGTGCGGCAGTCCCGTGCGTCCTCTCCCCTTGCCAATCGACTGTGGCTGAACTGCCTGTGCCATAACGTCGCCCCCGGATGTAGACGGTGCCGCTGAATCCTAATGATACTGTACCGGGGAGACACGATGATGATGGGCCGTCAAAGGATCTGGTCGAATGTGAGATGTGGACGACCCAACATCAGTGGACTGCAATGGCACCTGACTGGATGAAGATGGCCCCGATGTGATGACCGATGGACCCACCGGAGTAAAAGGGTCGACTATATCTGAACGGGGTGGCGCTAGAACGGGGGATGGTATGGTTGCATCAGTAGGTACGGCCTCTAACTGGTGTGGCACGTGACTAGACATGGAAGGCCTTGCTGTGGGAGGCGATGGTCCTACAAGAGTGGAAGGGTTAGTTCTATCCGAAGGGGGTGGCACTGCAGCGGGGGGTGGCATGGCTGGATCAACAGGTACAACCGCCTGTATACGATAATCCTCTCGTATAATGTGCAGGGTCGTGTCACACATGTCACGGATGAACACAAGTGTCTTTAAACCTGCATCAGCATTGTATCCGCGAATGGTGTCAGCCGCCCGCTGCTACATAAGGGTGACACACTAGGCTTGTAAACCAATAAATCATAACGAATATTATATTAGAAATGTTCAAAATAAATGGATTTATTTTATTCAATAGTAGTATAATATATATACTGTTATACAATACTCTTACCAAAATATCGTGTCTCCCCCCCACTCCAAGGTAGCCAGCCAAAGGCCTATGCGTCGAATTCCCAATCAAGGGGTGCGTGATAGATCGGTACCACCCTACGTATGGGTCGTGGCGTGACATAGGCTCCTCTGTAAGGTCACCGGCAATAATGTGTTGCTGTCGCTCTCTCCATCTAGTGACAAAAATATTATAGAACTGCAACTAATTTGTGTCAGGCCTATCCTGCCTATCTATGCTATGAAGACCAATACCAGTGTTGGGGGCTGTAGGTATGCCTTGGCGATGACCAAACTGTCGAAGAACACGACTAGGAAAATGCCACTTCACCACGTCAAAACATATAAGTGGAACCTCAGCCATCCATATATCACTCCCGGCACGACAATAATCGGGGAGGGTATCGATGATCTCACTATGCCGACCATAAGGCTACCACACAAACTAAATCATGCAATATAAATGTCAGCTTATGAGAGAAATAGCTATTACTGCACTTAGTTTACGTAATGTCAGAAAAAAAAAATGTAAGCACTTAAAAGCATACCTCATCATCTCTCAACCAATCAAACTGGTCTCTATACACTGCAACAACGTGGGTGGGGACTTTATTTAGTGCAAACTTACTCTTCCACCTTATTTCAAAAGAATACAAAATATAGTTAGATAACACCCCAACTATTTAATAGTAATTGCACATTTCGTAACTATTTTTTTTTATTTTTTTATAAGTACAATACCTAGCACCCCATGGGCCAGCAGGTAGGTGCTGCTGATCTCCAATGTCTAGCAGAGTCGGTACAACACGCCGACATGGGCTAATTCTAGGGAATCTCTCCCAGGCCCATATTTGTTACAGAAATAGGAAAACATAACGAATAATGCCCTATAAAAATTCATAAAGATATAACATTTCCTATAATGACCAAATACCTGTAGTAACACCAAAATACCTCCTATATTCTTCGTGTCGGTCTTAGTTGCCCTACATCATCCGATAAAGTAAGGCAAGGGCTGCCACACCCCAACTATATCGACCGGCCTGATCAAAATCTCGAAGGAATGGTAGATACATTAACTTCACCAAGTTTTGTGACTTATCTGGCAATACTAACCCCCCAATGAGCTGCATGATATATGCCCTAGCATAGTATTGTACAGTCACCTCGTCAGCATTGTCTGGCAACTGCTGAAATGTGGTAGATAGCCACGAGAGCCTAAGACGGCCACCACTGAAATCCTGGATGTTGGGCTCAGCGCCCAATAACTCTTGGCAAATCTGCCGCCAATGCTGTACGTCACCCCCACCATCTACGCCTCCAATCGGCTGACCATCAACAGGCAGACCCACCAATACAGACACGTCCTGTAATGTCACAGTGGCTTCTCCAACTAACAAGTGAAATGTATGAGTCTCCTGCCGCCACCTCTCAACCAAGGCTATGATAAGTGGATGGTCAAGCTAAATATAACTAACCCAATACAGCCCGTAGAAACTGGCGCGCATCAAGAACAGAAGTATTCAAGGAGATAATGGTCTAGCCCAGCATACGACGTCATTACGGCGACAATAAAGCACCTGGTCACACTGTAAGAAGAAATAATGAGATAATAATTAAACAAATATATAACAAGAAAAATGTAATATTTGCCAATACGAAATCACAAACCTGCTGACCCGTCCATATAATAGAGGACATGTGATGCTCCTGTAAAGTGAGAACTGATAGGTCAACTGGTCCAGGTAGTCCAGCCACGTCTATATCCATAAGAGCTGTGATGTACACATACTATAAAGTTAGCTAAAAATGATCGAGAATTAACTACAATACTACAAATAGATAAAAAAAAAATAAATTACAAAAAAGTTATACGAATAAATGCTAATAACCAACAAGTAAATGGTAATAACAATATTACAAATGTCATGAATTGTCATGTGACTATCAATGCACCAGAAGGCTATCATTGAACAGTGTTGATAACCATAAAGTAAAAGCCGGTGGATAATGTTCAATACAATCATATATAGTTCATTGGGTATTACGAATTTATATAAATAATGGCCCCATCATCTACAAACAACGCCTCATCATCTTTCACTTCCTCATTTACTCACTGTCAATGAAAATAGCTGCAGAAATTGACATGACAAGTATTTATTGTTAGGGTATTTCAAGCATCACATGAAGCCTGAAAAGGAATGTACCATACCCTATGGTCTAAATTCATTTCAGGAATCACGTGAAGCCATTATAGGCATTGCATCGCACCTGGTCACGCTGTAGCAATTGACATGACAAGTCACGAGGGGTTAATGAAAGTCTGAAGTGAAAGATGACATCACAAGTGTTCAGTATGAATCCATTGCACTATACGAAACACTTCACGTGAACCACTAAGTCCAAAACCAAGACATTGTCCTCCATATATTGGCATCACTTGGGTAATCAATTGCAGGCTTCACGTGAAACCATTATAGCCTATATAAGTTGTGTAATAACGTCAATAAGTCATAAACCTCACCCACACCTGCAAAGATGCAGAAGCGAAAAGGGTTATTCGGTACGTCGTCCAGTCGTTCAGTCCCAGGCGACGAGACACACTCAAACAACCGAACCCCTTTGGACTTCCTTAGGGTGGGTATGTACACGAATGCAATCGGTAACAAATGGTATGGCCGAAAACGTCTATTTCGCAACAAACCTATCGTAATGCACAATACGACGGTCCGGTTAGCCACATATTCATTGGCGAGGCATCCCAACGACCACCTCGCGGTGTGACAGACGACCAATGCAACAGGTTAAGGTTGTCGTGGGAAGACTTACTCGATAAACGGAGTGAACAATAAATGTATTGCCGATGGCATGGCCTTCGTGTCCTAAAGGCTCGTTCAACTAAGGTGTGGGCAGTCCGTCATATTCAAGTAGTAAGGTCATAACAGCGCTTGAACGCGAGATTAATCAAATGCAACGAAGGTTGGATAGGTATCATTTTACAGAGCATGCGAAGAAAGAATGTGTTGATCCGACACAACGAATAATAGACATTATTGAAGATCCGTTGCTGGTATCTGACCCAAAACTTTTAGACTTCTCAGAAGAAAAAGGCGACGATGACTATATTAACTATCTACCTAGTACCCTTTCGGTTGCTGAAAAACCACTGTGCTGTTACAAACATGGTCCATAAAGCTTATTCATGTTTTTAGTTAAGTTTGGTGTGAAGTTAGTTAATATGTAACGGTAATATTTGCCATCTTATGTTTCATATAATATATCGATGTAGTGGTCGTATTTGAGATTTTCTATTTCATGTAATATGAGTCCATGTTATTCTAAGTCCATGATTGCATAGAGACAAGACAACTACCTTATATAACAAAATAAATTACATCCATAACAAAATACAGTTACTTAAGGTGTCCAAACAACAACTACTACTATGCCACTCGCCGAAGCCTCTCCGGACATTTTCGCTTGTCATGGCCAGTTTGTTGACAAAGACTGCAGTGGTAGCTGTGCTTTTGCCTGGAGGTGTCCATTCCATTGCGAATACGAGCCGTTTTGGGCCGACCAGGCTTTGGATTCAGTGATCGCAAACGGCCTATATTGGGGAGCAACGTCGGCATACTACTCAAGGGCCAGAAATCTTCATGGGGCATTGGGCAAAAATTAGAATCCCAAATGCGTGGGTATACATCAATTATGTACTCTGGCGCCACCAAGTAAAACGGATCGACGCCTAAGTCCACAATGACATCGAGCATATGCAAACATGGATATTTGTTGATGATGTATTTTGAACAAGAACAGCTGGGCTAGTTAAGTCTTACAACCTGCTTGTGCCCACCCAGCATCCCGTGGTGTGTTGTTTCAACCTCGTATTCACCTTCTTGCCTGTGAAGGAAATTTAAATCAATTTCATTGTCACAAAAATACTGGTCAGCTTAAAAGTTATGGTAGCGAATTTACCTGTTAAACGCTCTCAACAAATGTGTATTTCCTTTGCACTGGTATTTTTCAATTTGTTTTTGTAGCTTGCGGCTATACCTCAAACCAACAGCCCGATTCTTAATATACTCAATTCTCCTCTCGTCAAAGTACTTAACAAGCCGGTGGAATGTAGTTTTCACACATGCCGTGATGGGCACATTCCAAGCACCCTTCAATACACTGTTAAATCCTTCCAATAGGTTTGTAGTCAAAATCCCCCACCTACGACCTCCATCATGTGCAAGTGTCCACTTTTCAGCCTCCATCTCTTGCAACCAATTTAATGCCTCTGGTTTAAGATTTTCAATCTCCTTTATAATCAAGTTGAACTTCCAAATTTGATAGCAACTACCAACCCTCCATACCAAATCCATAAGTTTCGTGTTGCTTAATTTCTTATTGAAGTTGCTACGGACATGCCTGAGGCAATATCGATGATATCCAATCAGTCGCAAATGCGGATGTTCCCAGTACTGCGCAACAGCATTCAACAGGCCCTGTGCCTATCAAATATCAACGTGATGCCCTCACAATTAGGCACTACATATTGTCTCAAGTTCTTAATAAACCATGACCACGACGCTGTAGTCTCTTCATCTACAATGGCAAAAGCAAGTGGTAAAATGTGTTGATGGCCAGTTGATGCGGTTGCTACCAGCATCTTCCTAATGTATTTTCCATTAAGAAAAGTTCCATCAATGCCGATAACAGGAGGGCAGTGAGCGAATCCATTGATGGCGGGTTTGAAAGCCCAGAACACATAATTAAACACCACCTCATCCGGCGTAGTCCACGGCAACACATTCCAGTCTACAACTATCCTAGGATTTAAGGTCTGTAGTGTTGTCATGTACCGAGGAAGCTTCATGTACGACTCGTCCCAATTCCCAAATATCACCTCAATGGCTCTTGTTTTCGGAAGCCATGTCTTCTTGTAAAATATTGTGTGCTCCAATGCAGTTCGTACGGCAGTGATAAGCGATGCCACCTTCATTTCCGCATTTGCCTATACACAAACACTGACCACGTTCAAGTGTACACATAAACAACTCCCGTTTTAATTTTAAGTTACATTGGTTTAAAAGAAATATAGTTTACCTTAACTGAGTCCAATATGACCGTCGTAATGAGATCAGTATCAATGTTACAATGGTCCCTCTGCAATCTTGCAAACACACAATGATGTGGACCGGGATATGTCTTTACCTTAAAGTCACCATGTTTCTCTTTCTTTGAGGCTCGAAACCTCCAACTGCAATCATGCTTGTACCTTACATCCCAAACCTTCTTGCCCGTTTCCACCACCACATACTCTTTTCTTTTCTTTACATTATACATCTTTACTGCATACTTCACTGAATCTTTGTCTTTAAAGATCATCCCTTTTTTTAACTCTACGGTCTTCAGGGTCCATACGTTCCCACGACAATAAAGCTCCCGACTAGTTATGGTAGCGTCACCACCCCCCTCCAAGTTTGTGAAGAAAGGGATAGGAGTGTACCGTTCGGGTATAGCAACTGAAGACGATAGTAGTTCACCAAATTCAAGCCCCTTATCATCAGATTCATCATCAGCCATTAGTTAAGCGTCAATGTCCTCGTCCACGTCCAGATCAAGACCTACACTATCAAGTATGCATCCCTCAGCTCCATCACCACCCATATCAACGTACTCGTCAACAGGCCGGTGGAACCTATCAACTGGGGATGTCGATAGGTGTATTAGAGATAGACGCTCAGCCCCTGAACTTGTACCAATGTTGTGTTACATCTGTGATCCCCCCGCTGTGTATGACCCATACGTTGGATAATATGAAAGTGGGGACATATTGGCATACTGTGAAGCCCTGCTGTAAGATTCTTGAGTCAACATTCCAGTGAATGAGCCAGGAACATTGTATGCCTCATAACTTGAATACATCGGATCTGGTTCATTCAACCTACTCGTTATGTTTTCTTTCTCTACGTACAGTTCAACATAATTCAGTGTGGGAAAACACGGCGAGATGTCCAACACACTATCCAAGGTCATGTCATCATTGATGAGAACCTTCTTGTAATAAATGAACCTCTCCCATTGTCTATGGGGATGTCTGCATATCAACTTCAAATGAATGTTTTCCCCTTCATCTACAACTTTGGGTATAAGAAATTGTTCTAATTCTTCCAGTATTATTCTGCGTTGTATAGTGTAAAATCTTTTCGTTTCGGTATCATATGATATACCTTCGTCAAGGTCTTGTACTATTGCCCCCCCCCCCCCCAAAAATAGCACATCACCTTTATGGTATCCATTCAATCAACGTTACTGTAATTGAACATATGAATACAGAAGTTAGATAAAAATACACCGAAACACTATATAAATTTTTCTCTTTTTCTTTTCCTTATCATGTTGCTATAAATCTTTTATTTACAGTAATGAAGTGTAATTTTTGTACAAGGCAAGGAAAGGCCAGGACACTCAATGTGGCATCGAGATTAAACAAATGACTACAATTTAAGAGAATAGCTAAGCCCCAAGGTAAAGAGGAATACAAACACCTTGCAAACCACAGTCAACTGGCATATGAATTTACTGTATGTTTAGCAATTTATATTTGTCAAACGAATCTTTTCCAGCATTAAATGAAATTGATAACTGCAGTGATTTCAAGTTTCACAACACCCTAATTTGAAGTTCTTATGTTACAGTGTAAACCTAAGCACATTCTCAGTTTTCAACTTAAATTTTGACAGTGTGGACCTAAACATAGCACCAATATCAAACAAGGGTCCATGCCCACATCCATACTCAATGTAAAAATGAAAAATGTAAGTCATAAAGCACAATACTGAATTCCTAAAAAAAAATTTAAAAAACTCACCATTTTTGTATTGTGGAAACCAATTCAAACATCCAGAATTTTCTTTTATTTTTTTTCAAATCAACAACATATACACTCACAATATAAATATATATATATATAGAGAGAGAGAGAGAGAGAGAGGTCAGGGGCATACAACTTTCTCACAATTTGAGTACATTTACAAAAAAATTAACAAAAAGCAAAAATATATCAAAAAATGGCACACAACTTGAATCCACTTATGAATACGAACATCCAACATATAATATATATACTCACAATATATATACAAAAAGAAAGAGAGAGGAAGATGAATATGTAAATGTCGATGAAGAACCCTAATGCTGTCGGGAGAGAGAAAGCAGTGATGGAGGGCTTCCTTCAATGACGTCTTGAGCACTTCCTTCAATGGTGTCTCACTGACTGGGGAAGAATGAAAACCTAATGACGCTTTTTGAACGAAAACTTTTGATATAGGCGATGTTTGCTAAAAACGTCAACGAAATTGACGTTTTCTTAAATGAAAGCGTTAATTTAATTGACACTTTTAGGTCTGCACCGAAAATGTCAACCTTATTGACGTTTTTCGTTTTAACGTATAAAGCGAAAACGTCAATCTTATTAACGTCTTTTGTTTTAACACATAAAGCGTCATATATATTGATATTTTTATTTATTTTACGACCAACAAAAAGTATAAATTGAAATTGTCATCAATATTGACATTAATCGTAAAAACGTTAACGTTTAACCATTATTTGATAAATATTGAAAAAATGACGCAGCTTTCGGTAAAAAGCCCCAACTATTGTACCCCAAACGACGCAGCTTTCCCCTTCTCACACACAGCTCAAATTCTTGAAAGCTCTCTACCCTGAAACAACAGCTACAGAGAGCTTCTTCAATGGCGGCGAGAAACGCACTTCTCAAGTACCTGAGAGTGAACATTCGCTCCGTTCCCCAAAACCCTAGCCCCTTTTCTCTATCCTTCAGTAATCTGCTGCGACGCCACTTCTCGGAGGACGTGAGGGGCTCGTTCCTCGACAAGTCGGAGGTCACCGATCGAGTCATCACCGTCGTCAAGACCTTCCAAAAGGTTGATCCTTCCAAGGTAGAAACCGGAGCCATTTCTTGCTTCTTTTGTGCTTGTGATTTAACAACTAAGGTTTTCATGTTTGATAGGGCTCTGATTGGCTGCTACGAATGGGTGGGAAATGAGAATTAGTCAATTATTGATTTAAGGTCGAACATTCCCCTCATTCCCCTCTCGAGTATGATTGAGGGAACAGTCAAAAATATTTTTGTCAAGACCCGTACATTCGAGCATCGTTGGCTTCTACATCTTCTTGTCTGTTATTTCATTGCAGTTGCAATTTTTTCCTCTAATAATAAAATTTACCTTGACAAAAATATTGATTTGCTCAAGCCTTATTTGGACAATTATGCGTTTTCGTTGATTCTGTAGAATGATTATACTCTTACACAATGAAATAAATACTGTAGATTTTCTTTCCTCTGCTGGGATTTTTATTTGGAAGATCTGTGCTCCTACAAGCTGAATTGGCTTGTAGAATCATTTGCATTTGGGTGGATTATTCAGAGAATGTGCGATAATTTTCCTTAGATACCTGGTATTACATGTAAATGACAATAGAGATCTACTGTTAAAACTGAGAATAAGTTGACACAGGACATACCAAAAGAAAGATTTACATAGAAGGAAAGAACTAAATAAATAAATAAATAAAATGTGTGCCCTACAACGAAAAAGAGGGGATTCAATATCAAATCCTATTTGGTCCATACACCCCGGCTAAAGACATACCAAACAGACAAACGGATAGTAATAGATGGAATTTTAACAAGTCTCACAATGAATAAGGGTCTACTGAGGGGAAAATAAGCTGATTATAGCTTTTCAGTAATCATGACTGTGCATAAAAATTTCTTTGGAAAAAAAGATAGTTGTATTTGGTAACATGTTCAACCAATTTCCATATATTGAATTATATGGGAAATCTTGATACTGATAACCAGTCTTGTCCATAATAAGATTATAAGTCATATATTTTATGCACTCTTTCAAGGGTGGCTGCTTATAGACAAACTTCTTGGTCATTGTGACATAAAGATTGGAAAGATTGCAAAGAAACTTTTTGTGGGGGGCTTGTGAGACGAGTTCAAATATCATCTTATGGGTGGAATAAATTTACATTCATGCGAAGGACAAGGGCTTGGGGATGGGAAGAGAGTCAAATTTTGGCATGAGCTGTGGTACAAAGGTTTATCGGTCTCGGAGGCTTTCCCGATCCTCTATGCCAATATTCAGGACAAGCATGCCTTTTTGGCTGATTATCTAAAACTTTTTATTGGAGCCATTGTTTGGGAGCCCATTTTTGTTTAATCTATTCAAGATTGGAATTGGAGGTGGGAGAGTTTTTTGAGGCTTTAAATAAAGTGAGAATCTATTGGGACCAAGAAGACAAAATGTTGTGGAGAATGAATAATGAGATTTTTTCAGTCAAATCCTTTTACAACTTACTTTGAAACAACAATTCTAATGCTTTTCCTGGTGCAAGCTCTGGAAAGTGGGGGCCCCATCTAAGCTGGCCTTTTCTATTTGGTCAACAACTTTGGACTGTCCTTACCATTGGTAATTTGGGGAAGCGAGGGAAGATGCTCCCAGACTGGTGGACCATCTCCTTATCCATTGTAAAGTGGCGTGGCAACTCTAGAGCTTGTTGCTTTCTATATTTGGAGTCCATTGGGTTATGCCAACCTCACTTGTGTCCTTGTTTGATTCCTGGCCAAAGGGGTGTGGAGATCATTTTGTCAAGAAGGCTTGGAAGATTTCTTGTTTGTGTAATTTGTGGTGCATATGGAAGGAGTGTAATTGGAGAACGTTCAAGGAAATTTCTTTATCTGTTCATAGACTCAAAGCCTTTTTGTGGCATACTTTTACATTTTTGGTAGTCTGGAAATTTTTGTAAATCTTCTTTGATTATATTAGACTTCATAGGAGATCTTAATTTTGGAATGGGTTTTAGTTTTTTTTTTTATACCTCCAGTGTACAGTGGAGGCGCCCCTCTAGCATCTTTTTGTGATTAATATAATTTTCTTTACTTATCAAAAAAATATATATTTCCATGGTATTTAACCAAGTACTATGCATAAGCTTGGAAGTGTGATAATATTGATAGCAAATTAGACCTAGAGAGAGGATGCTATTTGCATATGAGGAGATCTGTGTAATTTAAAACTTAAAATCAATATGCCGTATTATAATACCTTTAATGGATAGCAAAATTTAAAACCATATACTTTAAAATATGAAATGAGAAGTTTACTTCCAGTCTTCGGGAAGACCATGACATCTAATAATCCTAAAAGAATTTGATCTTAAACAAATTTTGCATTCTGGTAGCACTGGCAATTTTCCTGTCTTATTTAAGGCGTTGCTTGAATGGCCCAAAATTTCCAGGAGACCTGTTGTTTGATCATGTATTGTACTGGTTTGGTTGTGTCTAGTAATAAGTTAGTTATTTAGTATCAATTGGACTTCATTTAATTTGTTGCCCATTCTTAACGGTGTTTGGGTCTTTTAGTAGAGAGGATTTGTTGTTTCCCAAGTTATGTATGTTTTGTAACCTGCTTAGTTGGTTGCTTGACATTTTGAGGATTGGAGCCCCATAAGTGCTGCAATTTGGAGGCCTCCTTTTTTTTCTGTGATTTGATATCTAGGGAATAGAGGAGCTGAAAATTTTTCAGTGAGTTGAAATGGGGTGGAAATTGTTGACAGGCACATTGTTTGTCAGCTTCTTTCTGCTGTTCTTGTATGGAGACATTTGGGGCAGTTAACATCTCTGACATTGTGAGTGGATCATTCTTTATTATGAGACTTGATGCCATGATGTATTCATAAGGACAAAAAAGTTCAAGCTTTCCTGTCAGTTATATTGTATATGCGGAGTGTAAATTCTAGCGGACAAAAAGGTTCAAGCTATACTTCCACGCACGAGAGCTGGTGCTTGGAACCAACTGCAACCATAACAGCTTAAAGAGGAACAACAGTGGTCCACGCTGAGCGGGAACGCCAAAAGAATGATCTATACATGAATGCAGTAAATTTTCCTAATTTGACATGGCTCTAAACATTTTTAAAAAAAATGTAATCGCTTTTAGTAATGCCCATTGAAAGATTCTTGAGATCCTCTTTTTTGGAATTTAAGACATCATTGTAGAGGCAGAATCTAGTTTGTTACTTCTTATAACACATTTGACTTCTTCAACAACAGTCAAGGCTAAATTTTCTAACTCAAATGCACAGTTATTACTATCTTGTCGAATGTTCTTGTTGTTAATGAGTAAAATATTTTGAATGCAAAAAAATGACACAAGAATGATACATAGATTATCCAAAACATGATGTTACAGTTGATAGTGGGCTTAGTTAATTAGCTTGTTCATAAATATTTGGGACTTGGATGTTATTACTAAGATGCACGGATACGAACACAAGTACGGATACATATACAGATACAGAACACCGGCATTTTCATAAAAATGAGGACACAAACATGGCAGTGATACGGGCAAAAAAATATTTTTATATATTTTTATTTGCTATGTATAGGAATGTAACATCCAAAAATCACCACAAAAAAAAAATGAAAAAAACTAAACAAATTCACAATTATAATACAATAACTAACAAGTTAAGGATTTGAAGTATGGAATATACATGTTTATGTTTTGGTGTTTAAAGTTTTAAAATTTATAAATTCAACTCCATCAAATATTTTTAATCATAACATTTCAATCTCGTCGTGTCCCAAAACGTGTCCAAGTAAGGGACACAGTGTCCTTGATGTGTCCGAGGCGTGTCCACTAAAAACATATATTAATAAAAATATTGGACAAGCCAATTGACGTGTTCGACACGTCTCGTAGCGTGTCTGAGGAGTATGTGTGTCTGACACGTGTGCGACACTCATATGGCACCCTAGACGGGGTGTCCGTCTTTTCTAGGATGTTAATTTGTTCGAAGTTATTGTATCATGTGCAATTATTTGTGGGAGAGCATCTATTCCTTTATTGCTATAATCTAAGAAGCACTGACACTTCTAAGGTTCAAACATGACACTTGTGGTCCTAATGTGTCATATTATTTTTATATTTTTTATAGAACTAGACACACTTCAAACACTTCAGAGACAAGAGCCCCTCCCAAGGTGGCCTTTTTTGTTTGGACGCTTTCTTACGAAGCTATCCTTACCTCTAATAACCTGAGAAGGGGGAGGAAGCTAGTTTTAGATTGGTGCTATATGTGGAAGTGTGATGGTGAGTCGGTGAACCATCTTCTATTGCACTGCCCAGTAGCTAGAGATATTTGGAGCATGATCTTTGGTATTTTCGGCACGGGAGGAGTAATGCCAGCTTCTATGTTGGACCTTATGGTCTGTTAGAGTTGTGGTTGCCGGAGGAGGAAAGTGAAACAAGCTTGGATGATAACTCTCTGTGTGGCGTGGTGCATTTGGCAAGAAAGGAATTTTAGACTTTTTGAAGGTGTAGAAAGTCCTATACATTGTTTAAAAGGAAATATTCTCATTTCCTTCTTTTGTTGGTTGGGTCTGAATACTTCCTTTTACTTCTCTTTTTTGCTTGACTTTTTGGTTGGTTTGTACATGCCTGTAAGTATATAGACAGTTTCTTTGTTTTGTACAGCGTTCGCTCCCTTCTTGGCGGCTTCTCTATAGTTAATTTACTTATCAAAAAAAAAAAAAAAAAAAAACATGTCCATTGCTTCAACACACATGAAATAATTTACAAGTTTGAAGGAAATAACTTGAAATCTAATTGTAAAATAAAAATAATGTGGATTTATACCTAATTTGACATTTGAGCTATGAAATAAATGACTTTTAATTTGGATTAGTGTTATCTTATAATTTTTTCTTATTTTTAAGTAAAATATTCCCATAGATGTCATAAGAATTAAAAAGATATATATATATATATATATTTGCTGTGTCCCCTGTCATGTCTTGCATTTTTTTTAAATTACCCTGTTAGCTTGTACGTGCGATATCATGTCATGTCATGTCATGTCGTGTCCATGTCGAGTGTCTTTCTATGCTTGTTAGGCTATAATAGTCACTTGTACCAAATTCTTCTTTGGATTGGCATTATCTAGGAAACTCCTTTTTAATTACAATTTGGAAATGGATACAAAAAAATTTTGATGTAGGAAGCGTGAAATTTGAGGAGAAACAACAGCCTGGGGTCCTGCTGCTTATAAATGTGAAGTCTTATGCAGCCTATCAGTGCAAGATAATGGTTGAACTGGAGTCACGGGTAACTGTGATTACATGTTGATATTCCTCTACAGACTTGGCCATAAAATGTTTAATCCTAGAGGTGGTGGAATTTGATGAATGGAGCCTGGGAAGAATCCAGGATATGGGGAGATCAATACCTCTGCAAAATTGCTAGAAGGACTTATTGCATGTCATGTCCCTCCTCCTGCTGATAGGCCTTTAGTTAAAAATGATTTTATGGAGTTCACTTAGCCCTGATGTTGCATCTTGTAGTTTTTAGTGCTTTGCTCCCTTTGAACCCAAAAAGGGAGCAAAAATGAGGGGGGGTTAAAGATAAACCAAATAAAATATTCCACCTTATTGCAGTTGGCTTACACCTTTTTGTTATGTTTGATGTTTCTCTATTACATTCCATTTCATTTTGGGTTTTGGTTATTCACTGGGAGAGAGAGAGATAAAAGGAGGTTTCCAACAGTATTGTAGTGAATTGGATGTGGTAGTGGTTCATTCTAATCTGTTATGCGATTGATGTGTTCATATCATAGTGAAGGCAGAAATTATTCAGAGAAAGACACATGGAAAGGGTGTGGTCAGAGGGAGCATGCTTAGATGCATGAGTGAGAGACATGGATGTACGTCAATCATTGGACTTTGGACAAACTGTATTTGCAGTTAGCATAGATCAGCTTCGTAAAGATATCTCGTGATTGCAACAATCAGGAGCAACATGATCTAGGTTGGAGGTTCTATAATCAGGGGAGGACTGAAGGAATTTGGTTGAAGCTGTGGTAAAATGTGTTAACATCTGGTTGAACTTGACCCTTGATTGTGGGAAAATTGAAAAGATGTGTAGATGAGCCAAACAGTTGAAACTTGGGATAAAGAGATTGCTGAGATGTTTTAGTCGAATTGGGGGTGCTTCTTCTTTTCACATGCCATATCTGTTCACACTAGCTTTTTCACACAGAATGTGTTTTAAAAACATCTGAATATATTGTCATGTATAAAAATATAGACTAATTTCTAGCTTTTTCCTGTATAATCCGCTGAGTTTCTTTATAGAGTAGGATGGGCTTAATGAACTTACCCAAAAAAAGGGTGGTAGTTTATTGGGGTTTTAGAATATCGTATGCAGAACAGCTACAGGGCCTTGTTTTGGTCAGGATTCCTCTTAGAAGAGCAAGGTCCTTATGACTGTGCTAGGTGCTATTAGTGATACAAGGATATTGTGAGAATATATGCTTTCAATCCCAACAGGGCTGTTTATTTTATAGCTCTCTTTTAGTGGTTACTCTGAAGTTTGGCACTTGCAGTATATGTTCACAGAAGCGGTTTTGGTTTTCTGTTTCACCATTCCATGTTGTGTTGACTTAGCCAGTGATGTTCAGAATTGTCTTTGAGCTTCAGTTTAGAAAATATTGCTCAATGGAGTTTCTTTTGTAATTTTTTTTAAAATTTTGACATAAATTGTACCAAAAATGTGAAAGGCTTGCAATTTCTTCGTTCAATGTTTACATAAAATTTTGTTTGTTACTTTTACTTGTCAGTTGGCGCATCTTTCAGAAGTGTACATGTCTTTTTCCTGTAGAAAATTACAAATAATCGTTTTGCATTGTTGTATTTTTCCTCGCAAGAGTCTCTCGAGGAGCTAGAGAACTTCCTGTGTAGTGTTCCACACATGCTGATTCTGCTGAAACAGAACACCACACACAAACACACACACACATACTCACTCATGGACATGGATATCTAGCCTGAAGCTGCTTTAATTAAAAAGAAATTTTTTGACCGTTTGTCCTCTTTTGTTGGGCACGTACTAAATTTTGTTGCTATCTGGTTTTGCAGGTTACTCCAACTGCCAATTTCCAGAATGATCTAGGATTGGATAGTTTAGATGCAGTAGAGATTGTGATGGCTCTTGAAGAAGAGTTTGGTTTTGAGATTCCAGATAATGAAGCGGACAAGATCAACTCCATCAGCCTTGCTGTTGACTTCATTGCTTCTCACCCTCAGGCAAAGTAGAGAAAAGAATAAAGCCAGTGCCAGTTTTCCTCCCCCTCCCCCTTCCCCTGTGAGAAACTAGCTGCATCTGGGGAGAATACGGTCTTGGGATCTTATTTCCTTTTTATGGTTCCTTCGGATATCAAATCATGTCTCTGTTTTCCTGTGGAATTTTAGTTGGCATGTACTTTAGGGCATTCACGGGCCGCGTTGCTACTTTTAGAATAATTGCAGATTATGGAAGCTGCTAGAGCTTGTTTGATGAGTTAGGTTCCATTTGCAGCCACATTGATGGCTGAAATGATGTTTTTCTGGATTTTTTAAGTTCTTCCTCTTAAATTGAACAATTGAATGGTATAGTTTGTGGGAAATATCGTGATGCAAACCAACCCCCCCATAAACGATGCTAAGATCTATTTAACCCTCAAACCTGGGGAGGTTTCTTTATTTTATATACAAATCCGCTTCACCACCTACACTAGTTGAGAAGAAAGGGAGAACACATATTGTCTGCCTCACATTGTGCGTCTACTTCCGAGCTAAGGTCGCTTCAAGCCTTACTCTTTAGGGTTAATTTCAGTTTGTACCTTTATACTTTACTTTCAGTCTTATTTTAGTCCTTCCACTTTAAAATGTAACAGTTAATTTTTTGGAGTTTTAGTTAAATCTCACTTTAAAATGTAACAGTCAGTGTATTGATTTACACTAATTAATTATATATTAATTCATAATTTAAAAGATATTTTAATAATTAATCTTAAAGAGGGTATATACAATCTCATTTTACTAAAAAAAAAAAATAATTAACACACCCATTTAAAATATTTTTTTAAAAATTTAATTTTTGTCTTACTAATTATACTTTGTTTTTAGGATTATAATGATTCACACTGATTAATTATATATTGATTCATAATTTAGAGAGTGTGTTAATAATTAATCTTAAATATGATATTTTTCAATTATTTTTCTCATTCTCAAACACAATATGCGAAATTTTTATATTGCTCTTAAAATTTTTACGTGTGAGGCCCATATGAACATTATCCGTTAAGTAATATAACAGTAAGTTACGGAATGGTCAAAGTGAGACTTGATCAAAACCCTAAAAGATTGATTTTTAAATTTTAAAGTGCAGCAATTAAAGTGAGAATTATAAAAGTACAAAGTGAAATTAACCCTACTCTTTATCTCCGGCCATCTTCGTCCAGGCTAACAGGGCCTAATAATCATTCGGCAGGAAAAGTGGAGCCTCGAGAAGCACTGTTGAGAGGAAGATCCTTAGTTTGGTCGAGGAAGGATTAAGGTGTAAAGTGACTAGGTTTTAAACTTCACCTTTGATAAAATGATATATAAGTTACTTCATAGATTTTTGGCGTGAAATCACCCTGAATATTACCGTCTGCGAAGAAGATTTTATAATATGTAGTTAGAAAAGAAAAGAGAAGAAGATTTTATAATATGTAGTTAGAAATTGGAACGCAATACGGATGGGATCGTTGAAGAAAGTTGTTTGACGACTAGAAAAGAAAAGGAGTTTTGAACGCTGTCCAATTGCTCTTAAGTTTTATAAACAATTTTAATTTATAAAAAAAAAAAAGTAATATATAAAGCAAAATCCAATGCGAGCCATTCTTTGATAGTTGTTTTGAATAATTTATGGCATTCAAACAAAACGCAAAAATTTATTTATAATATTCAGTAGATGCAGAAAATTTTGAGAAATTTTAATATGCGTAACAATTTGGGATTTGCTCGCTTAATGAAAATATCAGGATAAATTTGGAATATCTTTAAAAATTAGAGAATTGTATTCTAATTTTCATGATACATGCATTGCTTTGCAGGAAGGAGCACCAATAATAATCAAATGGCTTGTGGTAGGTTATGTAAATTAAATTATTCTTCTAATTTTTTGTGGTCAGGTGTTTTTGTCCCCTGGGTGATGTTTGCAAACATTTTAATCTGACATCCCTTTTTACCTTTTTGTCTATATTAATCATGTACACCACGTTTTAAAATATCCGAAATTATGAATTATTGAACTCGAGAAAAGGGCAAAAAAAAGGAAAGAAAATGAAGTGAAAGAAGTTAAATTTATTTAATATTTTTATCAGGATAGGAAAATAGTAAGAAAAAATATATATATATATATATGAATTTATCAAAATATTCCTTTTTCTAGTTTGATTACCCATAAAAAATAATATGTATTAAGAAATTTCATTCTTTCTTATTTCTCTAAACAAATTCAAAACTGCCTTTCAGATTGTTGAGGTTCGTTGGGGACATTAGTCCACATTTTTCCTTCCACTGTGACGCGAAAGACTAGGGGAAGACTTTGAATAAGCAAACGTAAGTGATCGTGAAGACAGACCCACCCTCCACGAGTCAATAAATAAATATATACACACACATATCCCTTGAAGAGATTGCCCTTACCAACCACTAAAATTACGCCAATTTATATACTTTCCTGCCCCGCGCGTGGGGTTTGGGTAATGGGTTCATGTTTAATAATTTTCAGCTTAGTCATTCACTTTTTCAGTTTCTTTTCTTGTGCTTTCACTTTTAATATTTTTTTCAATTTAGCCACAAATAGCCCCCAAAAAAAAAAAAAATATAGACTTTAGGTAATTTTTTAGATATAATATCTCCTTTTAATGTCTAACAAGACGCCTTAAATATATGAAATGGACTTCATCACGCGTAAGTTGACTTCCTAAATAAAAAGATAAACTTTCACTTACCTCCCCTAAAGTTTGGTTAAATAATAGAAGGTTCCTCACATTTGGGGAATTTTGCTGACCTCATTAGGGTTTGTCGGGGAACCAAAACAACTAAGGCTAGCTATCAAACAGTTATACCCTTCAATCTTTAAAAAAAACATTTTAATAAAAAAGAACTTTCTATTTTTACAAAATTTTTATCCAGAATTCTTGACCAGATGAATGTACCAGTGATATTTTTAAAAAAATTAAGATACTTTGTGTTGGTTCTAAAAAAACCATGTGGAAGCGAATTTAAAAAAAAAATTAGATTTGACTCACATTCTTTTCATTGATTCTTCAATAAGTAGTTTGAGAGATTCAATACTTTTGTGGATCTCGTTGCAATTCAAACTATGAGAACTATTCAATCTTTTGTTTATTCTTCCTTACTTGTGTTTGTAGAAGCCTCAAAGACCTAGTGGTCTTCCTCCTTGATCACAATGTGTCACACACTGAATTTTCATACCCTAAAATATTCGAAGGCGTGAAATGATCTATTAATCAAACATAACACTAGACAAAACAATCCGATAACCAAACACTCATACTTCAAACTTTAAAATACATCTCGACTTTGGATCCCTTAAACTAAACTTATTACAAGACTTACACTTACAATCTTAAATTATTAAAACTATCCCGACTTCTACTGGAGTTCCTTAAAGCGCTTAAGTAAGATAATGATTTCCTTCAAGTAGACATCTGAAATATTTCTCATAAAACGGAGTGAGCTATGAAGCTCAGCAGCAGTGTATTATCAAACAACTCAATAAATTTAAATTAAAAAAGTTCATAGGGTAATAGAACAGTTATAAGATAGCTAAGAAAAATAGTTATAATATTACAAAACAGTTCGCAAATTCCTTATTTAATATCTACATAGATATATTCCAAAACAACTTTGAGTTGTAATATCGAATTTTTATATGTCCTTCATAAGGTCGGGACACATGGCATGTCAATGTTAATTATATGCCCTCCACAAAGTCAGGACACACAACTCAACAACATTAATTATGTGCCGTCTACAAAGTTGGAACACGCGGCTTAACAATTTTTAATTATGCAATTTCAATATTACAACTCCTAAAGTCAAGTTTGTAAATGTTTACAAAGCTATCTCATGTTTGAAACAAAATATTTTTCAGCTAATCATAAGACAGTTCCAAGTACAGTATAAAATTGTGGTTCACAAATCATATTCCCACTTAACAGTTCAAAATATATAATTTGAACAAAATATCATGTTGAAATTATTGGATCAGTACCCCTTACCTGATAGTTCTAGCGTTCAGGTAGTTTACAGAATGCTTCCTCGAGTTTCATGCGATTCTATCAAAGTATCATCGGCAAGAAACTTTAGTCTCCCACCCTAATTATTGTACAAATAATGCAGAGTCTTAAAACTCTACCCAAACCCCTCATGTAATTCTACGTTACCTAAAATAGCTTCCGGATAATATATGGAGATATTTAGTTACTTTCAATCCAAGTCCGGACTACTAAAATTATCAAAAATATGAATAAATTTCTAAAACTTTCAAAATTAATTTATAAAGATTTTATTATAATAAAAATAATCATAGTAGTTATTTTTCTTAAAGTTTAAAATTTTGTAATTTATATAAAAGTCAGTATTTTTTATGAAAATAATAAAAAATACATGTTAAATAATGAAAGTACTTGGAAATTACTCACACTCCTTCTAGCACATTTAAAATAGTTGAAAGAATCGATTTCAAAAGTTCATAAATGATAAAATCTCATTTTCAAGTATATTTTTCATTAACAAAATATATAATAAATATCTAACACTTTTGGAAGTGGCCCAACAATACATAAATATAATTTACATCTCATGTGGGACCCACTGATCCAAACAGAGAGCCAAAAAGGCCATTCACATGACCGCATGGGGTACAACTGGGCTTTATTGAGTTACTGTTAATCTCCTTTAATCTCTATTTGCGGTCAGATTTGATATCCTTCGGTAAATCGGCCGTTTCTCTCTCAATTTGTAACGGAATTAAGCGATTCTAGAGTCAAAGTTATATGAATAAAAAAGATATATAACTTTCATGTTTTAAGATTAATCAATAGAGGTTGTTTGAGCCCTCAAAAAGCCCTGCAAGTGTGCTGGTTTGCCCAAAATTTCTCGACAAGCCTGCAACTTCGGTTTTCTCCTTAAATCTCTCCATTCTAAGGAGCTTTAAGGTCACGCATGGCTATTATAATATATATACTAGCTATCCATAGCATTTAATAGAATTAAAATCTAAAAATCGAAGTCATTACAAGCATGTAAAACTAAATACCTAATTTTTGGTAAAATGAACCTCATTTTCGTTCTAGGGTTCCATAGCCTTCAAAAGGCCAAAATCAAAATGCATGGCTTCCATTTCAGTTTCTAAACATTTTTCCAAACTAAGCTTTAACCAACTATGGAGTTTTTCAGGCACTTTCCAGCCAACTCTGGCCACCTAATCCCACATAAAAGTGTAAAATGTAGTATAAAACAATGATTAAAACAATATACCTCAATTTTGTGTGATTTGAAGTTGATTTGGGCTATGAACTCAACTTTCCCTCTCATTTTCTCACCTCTCAAACACTCTTTCTCTCGCTACATTTTCCCTAGTACAAATTATGGTTATGAATCTGCTACAATGGTCTTTATATAACCATGCATTGCATGGCTAAGGCTCCCACATGTTTGACAGTTGTCTCCAAGCGTGAGACAAGTATCCTAGGGGTCAAAGTAAAAATTTTAAAAGTTTAATACTTTCATACAATGTATTTTTTATAATATCTATCCCACAATCTGATTGAAATTAGTTAAGATTTACCTTAATTACACGTTTGCACATTATTCTCATTTATTTAGTTATTCTAAATAATTATTATCACATATAATTCAAACTTCATAACACTAATTTCTTGGTCCATTCTAACAGAATTCTCTATTCTCAATTTTCGTGTTTACACGGATAATATAGTATTTGAAAATATCAGGTGTTACACAATACATTAGGGTAGTAAGAGTAGGTGGGACTTAGACTAGCTAAAGCTTATTTTTTCTCTCTAACAAAAAATATGGAATATCTCTTATGCTTTGGGCAAGGGAAAGTGCAATTTATGTGCAAGTAGGGGATCAATAGGGTTTTCTAATTCTAAGCTAACTCACTATTCCATTATTGCAATGAATAATGAATTAGTGAAACTACCTTCAACTCCACTAAATGATGGTAGTTGACTTCTCAAGATTAGAAATTATGGCAAGGTTCCTGTGCTACTAATTACCACAAAAATAAATCTCCACATACTAGTATCTGTAAAACTCAATTGGGGTAAAGTCATAACTATCAACCCAATTTCCTTTACATCTTCAAATCTTGAGTAACCAATCCAATCGACTAATGATCACTTTAAAATCCTTTTTCAAAAACCATATTCTTGAAAGTAAATAATTTTATTTATACTTAAATAAAATTCATGTACTAAATACTTTACTAAAACAGTTCCCAGTCTTTAGTGATCATAACTAATAGATTGCATCAAGGGGATCTCATTCCTTTAAAAGTGTGTGGTGACCTTCAAGAAAAAAGTTTTCTAATCCTTAAAAGTGGTCACCCAAGATACCAAGATATTAACCATACAAAAGTCTCACTTGTTGGTAAGTCAAAGTGATGAACTACCAATAATCAAATTCTTTAAGTTTTCTAGTTTTAGACTTCTTTACAGTTAGTATATGTTTGTATGAAGTAACCCTACTACTGACAGCTATGAAAATGTGTTCTTACTATGATCCTGTTCAATATACTTTAAGCACACCAACACATTAACCTATAGTCCACTACTCCAATGGTCGAGAAAAACCATTATATTGAATATATGTTACATGTGTTATAGTCTACCAAGTGAACTGTCCAATTTCACTTAAGATTATGAACTTGTTTAAAATCACAAGTAGCTGGTTGAATTGTATCTCTCCATGTGCTAATCTCATTAACATATATAATCCACCTAAAATACGATTTATGGAACCTGACAATATCTTATACTTCAACTTACTAAACTAGTATAGAAAATGTAAAAGAAAGAAATTTTATTTAAATGTCATAACTATGGCTTTAAGGGCATATACAAATCCAACACTTTGATAAGACTTTTATAAAATAATAAAATCAAGACTTGTCACATTATTTTATATTGATTTCTATATGGTTTTTCTATTTATATAGCATTACTCCAATTAAAAAGTAGTTTTTTAGTATAAAAAACGTTAACAAATTAAATGAAACAACTCTCTCTCTGTGCTCAAACGCATTTATGAAACTGACCATCACTGTAATGCCCAAAACTAAAAAGACCTTTTAAATGGGGTGAAGTAAGAGGTTGTAGATCAAAAGACCTCTTAAATCGGGTGAAGTGGTGCTATGAGTTAAGTCTAACATCGTCTAGTGAAGTTGAAGTGAAATGTCATATATGTAGGCACTTGCATCTACTTGGTATAACATATTTTAAAGTCGTGCGAGCCAAGACTCAAAACTGACAATATTGTGTCATGTGGATCTTGAATTGTGACAATCAGCCCTTTTTTTCTCTCCTTTATCACTTCTCATAAAACATTACATGCTGCACAATATGTATTATGCACTTGCATTTTGTTTAGTCTTGGGTCTTGATATATCTCTTAACATCAACCCCATTGCAATCTCTCTGTCTCTATCTAAGACACAAATTGACACACGCTCTCTATAATTCTTGCTACCACTACCCCTCATCTACTCTAGTGCAATGTCTCATTTACTCTCTAAAATAAAGACCCATGTGTGCATACCCGCATACAATGCGTAGAATGCACATTTCTTTCTATGATCCCCATTCCCCACCAATGCCTCTCATCAACAATACTGCAATTATCATCCTTTCTTTAGAACACACAAACCCAACATTGTCATTTCTTCCCTACCACAACTTTCATTTATACCACAACAATTGGATTTGGAGGAAAACTAAATTTTCACCACTCCCTACGAACACTTGAATTCAAACAATTTGCTTCAATTCATTAGTAAATTTTGGACACTTTTTGGAAGACATCCTCTTTTACCTATAGGGGTGATCTTTTTTCATTTTTTTAAACCTTCAATGGAATTCTACTCTTGAAGGGACCCTTAAAGAATAATTCTATCCTAATAATTGATATACACATATAAGAAATGTCGTACCCCGATTTTTCACTCGAGTTTAAATCTTGGCTCGAATAAAGCCCGATACTCTTTCTGTAAGAACTCATCCTTAAAAGGATAAGTGTGACGGGAGTTCGAACTTGAAAACTTAATTTTAATAAGGGCATTTTGGAAATATTTGGAGTCGCCACCTAACATGATTAAAGATATGCTAGGTCACCTAAAGCTAAGTAAAATTCGAAGACTAAACTTAGGTTTTTCAAAAAGTTTTGAAAATGCCTTCTTAGGAAAGTTCTTAGAAAACGAGGTTTTAGCAACCATTTGAAAACGTGACTCCGGGTTGGTCTTCAAACTAGAAATCTATGGTTCGGGAGTTGGTTACGTGTAGGGAAGATATCCTAAGATCATCACCATACCCCACCATTTCGGTACCTATATATCTATTCACCCTTAATTTACTCACTAAAACCTCTTATTACTTAATGTCCATTATTATGCACGTATGTAATCTTGAAAGTGGGGGTTTAGTCATTACTTTTGGGGATGAATGATGCATGATGTATATTTTTTGAAAGACTTTTTAAAAGAAAAAGAAGTTTTTGAAATTTGATTTTGAAAAGAGATTTTAAGAGGATGAAAGCTTTGAAAAGGATATTCGACTTGAAATAATGGTTATAACCGCACCTATTTAGGTTGTCGATGTATCTCATTTGACGAGAATCAGGTTATTCATAGTTCGTGCAAGAGTACGATTTGGAAATGGACTCGAGGAGTCTTGGAAGGTTTTGAAATTTTGGATTCAAGAGAGTTTTGGCTTGAAATAAAACTTGGGAGAATTTTGCAATATTTTTGAAATCAACTTAAGGGGGATTTTGGAAAACTTTGGAATTAAATCAAGTAAGTGTTGGAATGATTTGAAAACTTGGTTAAGGATTTTTGAAAATAGAGTATGGATTAGAATGAAGTGAAAGATCTTGCAAACTTGTTTTTAAAAAGTTTTGAAATCATTTTCCTGCCTTTTAAAAAGCTCATTTGAATGTTTCATTCCCTTGAAGAGATTAGTTATTTGACAATTAAACTCCCATGAGGCTATTATTTTTGGACAGTATTTTTAGATATGGGCTAGATGTAGGGGATTGTGGATTTTTGAAAATAGAGTATCGATTGGAATGAAGTGAAAGCTCTTGTAAACTTGTCTTTGAAAAGTTTTGAAATCATTTTCTATCCCTTTTAAAAGGCTCATTTGAGTATTTTGTTACCTTGAAGAGATTAGTTATTTGACAACTAAACTCTCTTGACGCTATGATTTTTGGAAGGTATTTTTAGATAGGGGCTAGATGTTGGGAATTGCAAAATTTCTCACACTCCGGCTATAGTGCACACGTGTAATACCAAAAATTTTGATCTGATTAGCAGAAACTAATCTACGTGATTAGTATCATACCTTTGAGATCTCTCTAATTTGATCCTGACTATCAACATGTATGATCTTCGAAAACCTTCTACTTAGATCTCAAGCAACAAGCACTAATCAACTACTCGAACTTAACCTTCAGACTTCGAATGTATCCCTCGTACACACTTTACTCCAGAGAGAATGGGCATGCGGCTGATAGGGTTTCTTTTTCTCATAAAAACATGTATCTCTTAATTATGAGTAAGTATAACCCTAGTTGTTCTTAGAGTACGTATATATAGAGGCTACAGTAGGGACCATAGGATTAGTATGACTACGGCTTCCTATGCAAATAAGGATTCCTAATCCAATCAAGATTAATCCCTATTTACGTAAATTATAATTTATACAATTAGTGAATTATAATTGCACTTCCTGTCATACTATGAATTATATTCAAGCCATATATTATTAAATGCTTATTTTCTCCCCATGTTAAGATCATAGACACCCATCTATTAAATGACATTTAATAGACTTTTTTAATTCCGTGAGACCTTCTACTTAACCTATTTGATATGTTGGATTAATAATCCACCTGCAAGGTTTAACATAATCAAAACTTATACATTTCATCAAGAGGGTTGTAAGCACCCCATTTTTGCCCGCTTGGCAATCTCCGACCCGACCGGATCCAATTCTCAAACAGCACAACACAGGTGAGCTCAAGACAAGCCTTTCAAGCTTAGGTCCAGTCAACTGGTCGCTTCTCGGGCCCATAAGGTCCCGCTGGAGCCATAAGCACCATCATGCCTCTAGGCATTCCAGGAAGCTTTCCGGGTCCGGGCAGTCACGGAAACCAACGCCATCCAGGTAGCTCCCCAAGATCGGGCGATCTCGAAAACTAACACCTTATCAAATTCCAAACGGTTCACTTTTGGCGCCTGCTAGCCTGCCAATGTAAAATGTCTATCATTCAGTAGTTCTCCAAGACCAGGCACTCTCGGAGACCAACACCACCCTCACAGGTAGCTTTCTGAGACCAAATTCTCTCGAAGACCTACACCACCCTCACAAGTAGCTTTCTAAGACCAAGCGTTCTCAGGAACCAACACCACTCGATAGGTAGCTCTCTGAGACCAGGCAGTCTCAAGGACCAACACCTCATAGGTAGCTTTTCGAGGCTGGGTGGCCTCAAAAACCAACACCTAGGTCAACACCGGTGCTTGCTAGCCTGACTCGGTGAAAAATGACCAAATCTGCCCCTTGGGCCTCCAGGCACAATTTGGGAAAGTTCAAAATCTCTCAAAATGATAAGTCCACCCCTCCAAAATGTTACTAAGCACTTAGGTGTACTCTGCACACCATTCGGCCCAATTCCAGTCCCATTCCAGCTGATCCTGGTTAAAATAACCGTTTTGCCCCCGAACACCTCAGCACTGCGCAAACTACACCGAACAGTGAAAGACTCTCCTGAAAACATCCCTAAACGACCCAACACGCTTAACATGACATCCCGATCCATTTCAAACCATTTTTAGCCAAAACCAGCAAAAATAACCATTTTGCCCCTAACAACCCGAATGCACCCCAAAACAACACCGGTCATAGGTTACTGAATGGCGGATCTCGTCATACCCCCCTGTTTAACCTAAGGAAGACCTCACGACGCTAAACACCCATGACCTGATAAAAGTTCCCTGGAACGTCTCACAGACGCTCTGCCTAAATTCCCGCTTCTCCTGAATTCCCTAATTATAACGCACCGTCAAACGACTTGAGAAATGTGTAAACCAGGGACATCCCGAAAGCTTGTTCATAGGTCTTTCCATCAATATGGCTCGATTAGATAGATTGCTTCCCGAAACCCTTCATTGTATGGCTCGAAAACTGCAACTCTCAGTAATCCCTGGAGCGTCTCGCAGACACTCTGCCAAGGTTGACTTTTTTCTCAATTCCCTAATTATGGCGCACCGTCAAAAGACTTGAGAAATGCGTAAATTAAAAAATTTCCAAAAGTATTTCCAGAGTAAGGCCCTGATCATGCGACACAAAAATAGCTACTTTCGAACCCCCACAGAGCGTATCACAGACACTCCGCATAAATGCCATTTTATGCACATTTCCCAAGACGATATCTCACACTTCCGAATATCATTCCAACTTCTCAAAAACACAAAAGTTTATGGGACCTAGGAGGACATTCTGGGTGCAACCGATTCTTCCGAAACCTTTCCGATTGGCTCAATTATCGAGGCAAAGTTTAAACGAACACTCCCGGTGACGGAGTGTATGCTACATGCGCCCATATTTTGATCAAATCGACCAAAGTTCAATCAACAGTCAGGATTTAACCAGTACAACGGGTGCCACGTGGCATTCTGGCAATGAAACAGTACTGTACATGTGCCAGAAAAAATTTTGGCCAGGTGCATGTAGCACATGCCCCAGGCCTGTTCCAAATTACTTATAAATACTAGCCTCCCCCTTTGCATATTCCAGAACCGAAAATTGATGGTGAAGCTCTGCTGAAACTACTCCAGAACCTCGAATCTCTATATACATTCCACTCCTCCAACACTTAGGCTATGTTCCACCTCCCTCTAGCCTATACACTTCATCTACATAGCCCTATACACTATTAAAACCCTCCTTCCAGCCTCTCAAGCCTACTTGAGGCCATCCAAGTTCAAGTCAAGGCATCCATAGAAGATTACAAGTGTGTTGAAGGTTAAAGGTGGTATCTCTTATACATTTTTGTCTTTCCCCACTCTTCTCTTCTCCCTCCTAGCCTACTTAGGCTATTCTCTATTTTAATCCCTATCTTCAACCCTCCTCTCTTGCATGCTTGAAACCAAGAGGGCTCTTAGTTCATGCATAGAGAAAAGCTAGTGGGAGCCATCGTGTAGGGGGATCTTCCACTAGCCTACTTTAAGATAGTATGGCCTAGGAGCCTCTTGATTATGTGGTGTTGCCTAAAAGCCTTCTATATATTCATGACCCCCTTGTATTTTGCTAACTTGATCATGTCTTGTGTGCTTGGCTTTATTTTCATGTTTCTAACCATGTGCTACAAAGCTTGCATTATCCTTACTTCCATGCCACTTTCAAGTTTCATACCCTTCTCAAAATGGTTCCAAGATTTGGCTCCTTGAAGTTTAGGATGAAACATTAGAAGTCATGCCTTAGAAAATCTCCTACTACCCCCTAATTCACACTTTTGTATCCTTGCATTTCAACTTGCATAAAAGTTATTTTCAAACTCTCTAATTTCCAAGGTTTTCATTCTCTCAAACTTAGTGGTTGGAATGGCCCCATGGAACCCTCTCTTGAGTGGTCTCCCTTGACATTGGCCATGGGAGCCCTAAATTGTTAGTATGGTTCCCTTCTTTCTTTAGGCTTGCCTAAGAATGATATCCAAACTTTTTGATTTCTAAGGTTTATATTCTCTAAAGTTTAATGGTTGGAATGGCCCCATGGAACCGTCACTTGAGAGGTATCCCCTACATAGACCATAGGAACCTTAACTTGTTAAGAATAGTTTCCTTTAAAAATGATTTTCAAAATCTCCTTCTTAAAAAACATTTTTCAAGAGTTCATTCTCTTCATCTTTGAATTAAAAGTGGTTTTCTAAAAGTTGTCACCATTGTGTTGATTCTTAAAATCCATACTCTTGTCAAGATAATAGTTATAAGGGTCATAAGGAAACCTTCTTTGGAATGGTCTCCAAACATCAAACATATAAACCATACTCTTGGCTAGAGTCAAATTTTCATGGTAATGATCTTCAAAAAGGTTGTCCACCAAAGTCCTTTGCATAACATGACTTGATTTTCAAAACCCTTTTCCAAATGCATTAAGCCACAATTCAAAACCATCTTCCAATCCAACCTTAAGTTATCTTGACCCTAGTTACCCAATCCTAGGTTAACTTGACCCTAGTTGTCCAACCTTAGGTTAACTTGACCCTAGTTATCCAACCCTTTGTTAACTTGACCCTAGTTGTCCAACCCTAGGTTAACCAAACCCAAGTTAGTTAACTCAAAGTCACTTTAACCCTAGGTTTACCTAACCCGAGTTATTTAACCTTAGGTCACCCCTAACCTTAGACCGACCCAACTTAGTTTAGTGTATTTCAAAGTTCTAACTCATGGACCTCTTTTCAAGATTCTCCATATTTAAAACTATTCTCATAACCCATTCTTCCAAAACTTCCTACACTCTTGAGATTTCAAAAATCAAGCCATAACCATTTCAAATGCCCCACACTCTATCTTCAAAGCGTTCCCTAAAATATTTTCAAGAACTCATAACCCTAAGGTGTCCCTACCCTTTCCATGGTTAGGGATTCCAAAGGACGGTGATATATCGAGAACAACCTCCAAGGTTGTCCATATTAGGGTTCTAAAGCCCTAGGTGTTCCCGAAAATCATTTTCGGAAACTTTTTGACACTGTAAAATCATACCTCCAAGGTTCTCAAAACATAACTACAAAACATTTTCAAAACTCTTTTGAGTCACTCCAAAGCATTTTCCAAAACTCCCTTGAATTGTTCCAAAAACACTTCAAAAGCATTTTTGAAAACCTTCAAGTCTCATTCCAAGAACATTCCAACATCCGGTTTCAAATCAAAATTTTCAAGACATGTTTCCAAAGACCACAGAGTGTCTTCAAACTTTCCAAAGGCCCTAATGCGCCTATTTTTCATTGAGCTCTTGCCCAAACTACGAATGACATGATTTTCGCTGAAGGAGATACGTAGGTAACCTAAAATGGTGTAGTCATAACTTTTATTTCAACCCCAATCCTCTTTTCAAAAGTTTTTATCAAGTCAAAATTTATATCTCAAACCCCTTCAAAACCTCTATATTTTCAAACTTCTTCCAAAACTTACATCATACATCATTCACTCAAAAAGTGATTACTAAACCCCGTTTTTAAAATTCTAAAGTGGATATTAGGTGGACAATGGTAACTGGTTATTCTAGTGAGTAAACAAAGGGTGATTAGATATATAGATACCGAAAGGGCGGATAGGGTGATGATCTTAGGATATCTTCCCTAAACGTAATCAACCCTCGAACCATAGATTTCTGTCTTCGAAAGACCAAGATGGAGTTATTTTCAAAAAGGGCTTAAATCTTTTCAAAGATTGCCAGACAGCCTATTTTCTTAAAAACCCTCCCCTTGAGAGAATTTTCAAAATCTTTTTCAAAAATCTTAAGTTTAATCTTTAGATTAATACTTAGTTTTAGGTGACCTAACTCACCTTAATCAAGTTAGGTGGCGACTCTTGTTTTTCCAAAAAGCCCTTACTCAAACCAATTTTAAGATTAAACCTAGTCGCACTTATCTTTCTATGAGGACGAGTTCTAATGGCAGAGTTCCATACTTTTGTCTCTGAGCCAAAAGGACCTTGGACCCAAAAAATCGGGGGACGACAGCTGGCAACTCCACTGGGTACACTTAGAGAGTTAGGCCATTAACATGTCCCTTCACCCTTCACTCACCCAGAATCTCCGATTACTTTGTCCAGTTTTATCCACACTTCAAATTTTCCAAGTGTCCAAAGCAAATCATATTTTCCAAAACAATTTTTAAATAAATGTCATCACTTGCATTCATTGCTTACGTTCATGCTCTTACATTAACCATCCATTTCACCTTGCATTGAGTTTTTCAAAAAGTTACTAACTCTTTGCATTTTTCGTTTTTAGATGGACTTTTTGTTCACAGTTTATTTCATGTTTTATTTATTGTCATGTATGTGATGAATGAACAGGATGTGATGTGTGTTGTTGGGTCATTTCCTCCATTTTTAAAAATTTCACACACACTTAGTGCACTCACTTGCATTTGCATATTGTATATATTACCTGATTACTACCTTTCTAGATAGAAGGGGGAACAGTATATTGACTATAGGCGGATGTTGTGGCAGTTTCTTTACCTACGGTCTCTTGATAGTTCCCTCGCTCGAACCACCAACCAAAGATGGAGTTCACCCTTTCAAGGGTGGATGCCGGAGGTTTGAAGGTTCAGGAACCGAGCTTTTTAGGAAGAATTAGCAAACCTCCAACCTCATGCTCATGTAGCACCCCATGTATAGCCGAACCTCTGCAGGATTTAGGACACACCCATCAATTTCAAAAACCGAGGAAAGGGCGACCACTTTATTTTCCCTTATATATTCTGTTCAATTCATGCTATTATATTCATGCCATTTTATTATGTATATGCATCATAACTACTCATGCATCGAAGTTCATTCCAAGACAAGAGTTCCCAAAGTAACTCGAGTCGTTGCATCTTCATACATCTAATCAACCCCCAGAAAAAGGCCCAATGACCTTCTCGCTCAAATCAAGCCAACCCAAAACTCCTTAGGGTACCACGAGACCCTAAAGGTTCATGTCATGCATCAAAGTCATCTCATAAGTAGGGACCCTAATCCCTCCCTGCTCATAGAGATAGGACTGCTAAGAAGACAAAGGGACAATTCAAATCAAGGTCTCCTACCGACTTCCATTCAAGAAGGCGAATCCAAAGACTCAAGAGTAGTTTAGGATCCTATGATGTAAATATAGAATAGGCGAAAATCCTAAGAAATTCCCCCTCCCCTTTCCAATGTATTCTTGAAAAATTCTACGTACAAAAGGAATCCATTTCAATAAAGTTGTTATCACTGTCAAATAAATGAATGAATGCATGAATGGATTAATGAATAGGTGCAGGTATAGTATTGCATGCAGGGGCAACCCCCTATCTCTAGATGTGGGCCAAAGCATCATACTAGGTTTCCCTCAAAAGGCAGGGGCACCCCTAGGCCATGCATTACATAAAATCTTTCCAAATCCAAAACCTAACATATAATCCTTTTGTTTTGTTTTTCCTTATTTTCTATTTCCCTTTCTCATCCCACCAAAAGACTAGCAATAGTTTTTGGTGAGACTGCTTGCATTTTAGGTCACCATTGCTCCAAGAAAAGGAAAGAGAGGAATACGAGTGTCCCCTATACTTCGAACACCAGTCCTTACTCGACAATGAGCAGTACAAATGTCAAGTGAAGGCAACAATCCCGATCAACAGAACAACTCGGTGACACGGAAAGAAGTGAATGAGATGAAGGCAAAAATAGATAAGATGTTCAAGCTCATGCAACTAATGGCCTTCAAAGGACCTACTATGAATCCTTCAGCCTCGACGTCCCACCCCAAAGAAACTGAAACAATCTTGCCAAGGGTCGTCCTGCGAACAGACAACATAGGGAAGAACAAAGAACTCCGCAAAACAGTGCACATTGAGGAGGGAGAAGAAGACGACCCTAAAACCATTTTGCTAACTGCCACATCAAAGAAGGAAAGCCCGGACCCTCTCGATCTCAAGATACAAGGCTTAGAAGAGTCCCTGCGCAGCCTACAAGGTCATGATACTTTCGGTGGGACATCTTACGATGAACTATGCTCCTTTCCCCACCACCCAAGGCCACCCAAATTCAAGATGCCCGATTTTCAAAAGTACGATGGAAGTGGGGATCCCGTGGCTCACTTGAGGCTATATGCTGGGGCGTTAAGTGGCCATGGGAATGACCCCAAACTCCTGATGCAATTGTTCCAACATAGCTTGACTAGGCCTACACTACAATGGTTCGCCCGTTTAGATTTGAGGAAGATAACGACATAGAATGAATTGGTCACGGCCTTCCGGTCCTAATACCGACACAATAGTGACCTAACCATGGATAGATGTGCCCTGATAATGATGACTCGAGGTGAGAAAGAAAGCTTCAAGAATTACGCTCTAAGATGGAGAGAGGCAGCTGCTCAAGTCAACCCCTCGTTGCTAGAAAAAGAGTATGTGCAGCTGTTTGTGAACACCTTCCATGGCTTGTACTATGAGCGCCTGTGCCTGAGTATTGGAAAGAGTTTTTCTGAGCTGATAATACAAGGAGAAATGATCGAGAATAGATTGAAAACTGGCAGAATCACGAACCCCTATGCTAATACAAGTGAGGGATTCGCAAATGTGGCCGAGAAAGTAGCAACTACTCGGGGTACCGACAAGAAGGAAGGAGAGGTATCTGCCATCTTGCCTGCACAACAGTAGCCATACTACCCCCAATATCAAGCTCGACCACCATCGCCTGTTCCCATCATCAACATCCCTATTGCTCATACCAAGCACCCGCAACTAAACCTGTTGTAGCCCGACCATACCTCAACCTCAACCCCAACAAAAACAACTGGGAGTTCACACGATTGGCATACCCCTAGACAGAGGCCTATCATGAGCTCCTCAAGGCCAAGCATATAAATCCTATTCCCCCGCGGCCGTTGCCAAGCCCATTGCCGCCAACTTTCAACCCTACCCTTACCTGCAAGTATCATTCTGGGGGATAAGGGCATGACACAGAGTCGTGCTTCTTATTGAAGCATAAGATCCAAGACCTCATTGATAACAAGGTCATCAACACCAAAGAAGCAAAACCAGCCCCCACTCCCAATGTCATGACAAATCCTTTGCCAAACCATGCTGTCAACATCATCACTGAAGAAGAGGCAGATCCAGATGGCATCATAGCTGTAGAGTACCTCGAGGGAAAGTCAAACACTGAGGAAGAAAGCGATTGGGAAGAATAACTACCACCATGCCCTATCTATCTCTGCAATGCAAGCGGTGAGCAAGATCCTTTTGACTGGCCCGTAGATGAACCCATTGCAAACATTTTCACTGACACGACACCCGTAGTGGCTGGGGAGAGGAATTCCTACACCCTAGATATGCTGAAGCTGAGGCCCGCCTAAAAGAGTAACTCCTCGATTATGAAGATATGGGTTAGGGCATCTGTGAGCCAAAATTCGTGAACCCACCGTTCAAATTCAACGAAGTGATTTGGATACCCTGTTTGCTGAAATTGACAAAGAGGAAGCTGAAAAAGAAGAAGCCAAGGAAAAGCCATCACAACTCCTGGAAGAAAGTTTGGTTGCGAAACCCAAGAAGCTGAGCAAGAGAAAACCGTCCAGCCAAAGGAAAGCCATCAAGGGTTCCAAGATGAAATGCACAACCTCAATGACCCCACTAGAGAAGGGGAAGGAAAGGGAGGAGCTCTCGATTGCACTATGACTGCCCATCTCTGCCACTCCGCAAGCCAATGCATCAATTCGTCCAGCACAACCGAGTGAAGAAGTTGGCGGATGGAGCATGGAGGAGGCAGGCGTGGTCCCAAAGCCCACCTGAAGAAGTGACTATCAAAAAGATGTTCTTTCATCAAACTTTATCCTTACTTTCTTGTTAATCTTGTTTTGTCAACGCTGCTTTTTATCTTTTGTTAATCAAGAACTCATCATGTACACAAAACCTTTGAAATGAAAGAGAAAGAATTTGAAGTTTACATTTATCATCTTAGGTATTTGCCCTTTCTTAGAAATTTCCCTTTTGCTTGTTATGCCTTAACTTGAAAAGGAGGATAGTACGCGCACCCTTATCTGTGAGAATCATTCTTGATCCAAAGAAAAAAGGCACTAAAAGAAAGGAAAGAAAGAGAGTGGATCGTAAAAAGGCGGCACTCGGAGGATGCCACGGCAAAGCAGTTGGCAGTTAGACCCTCGAAAGGAAGAGAAGCCATCATTTCAAATTCCCTAAATAGCAAAGTAATTCCTTTGAACAGCCCACTCGAGCCATAAGTGGTTTTCATTCAAAACACCCCAACTAGGAACCACACCCCCCCCCCCCCCCCAACACTGGGGTAGATACGAGTAACGGAACTATCAAACTAACATCTACTTATCTCAAAGGATGACGCTAAAACTCTAAGACTAAACTTCATAGACTAAGTAATCTGGCTTGAAAGGAAGAGGGGCCCTTTATTCTTCTACTGTGCAGTTAAAAGAATCCCCTTTGAAAAGCCCATTTTGAGCCAAGTCACATGCATTCGGCAAACCCATTTCGGTGATCATCGTCCACAATAAACAAAAGTAAATTCGCAAAGAAAGGTGACA